>CP139501.1:196020934-196624045 GCA_021014915.2 Artemisia tridentata subsp. tridentata | reverse complement strand
GAAAACAGACTTTCCAAAATGACCCGCACTCCATCAACAAACCGTGTCTTGAAAACAATATCACTGTCGTATACACATGAGTTATACACTAAATAATATACATGTAATTACTTATTATTAACTATTTTATGATACATTGTGACTTACGTTTCTTTTAATCTAGCACTGAAGAAGCATTCAGCAACTTTTTGTTCGTGTGTTGCGATGCCATATAACACTGACACTTCCCTGGTCATATAAGGTAACTTTAGCACTTCAGGTAAGAGTATTTGACGTTTCGCCTTGACATGTTCAAGCTTTGGTACCAACACATTCAAAGGCACATGATCTGGATATAAAGGTACGATCTCATTTCTTTTATTTGCCATGCCCTCTCTACTGAACCTTGATAACCTGTTTGATGTATTGCTTTCATGAGCACACACTGAAATGGGAAGATCAGGCATCTTAAAACCACCACCATCAACTGGTTCCTGTGATACATAATCTCTTAGGCTATCCAGTAACACTTGGTCTTCTACCAGGTCATCTACAACGACTTTTCCTTGCGTTGCTGTTGGCTGTGTCAGATTCAAATCGAACTCTGCATCATTTTCAAAATCAAGGCATGTGGGAATCTGTTGATGGTTTTGTGGAGAACTAGAAGGGGGGTTGAATAGTTTTTACCATTTTAAAATTAATTCGCTTTGTGACTAAACATGATTTCAAAGTAAATACTCATATACAAACAATATAAGTAAAGTAAGTAAGGAAAGGAACAATCAAACCACAACACGGAGATTTATAGTGGTTCGGCTACAAGGATTCTCTTCCTTGCCCTACTCCACTCCTCGAGCCTCTAACTCGAGAGTTTTTCTTCACTAAGAAACAAAATCCCTTCTCGACAGAGAAAACCTTTATACACGTCACTTACACTTTATCCATTACTAAACTAAACACCGGGTTCTTTACAAGGGTACAACCACTCCCGTTGGTTCTTTAACAAGGGTACAACCACTCCCGACACTCTATGTGTTTAGAGGACTAAAACACTAACCGATCACTACTGAATGAATGATATAAACAATGATGTGTGAATATTATAAGATCAAACAGTAACTAACTAATCAAGGCTTGCAACATAGTGTTGAAGCTTGTTGATGCTTGATCTCTTTTGCTACAAAAAGAAAGATCACTAAGAATGAAATGAATGAATGATATGGGTTAGTAATGAATAAATGAATGAGTGTATAATTTATGCTATGCAAGTTATGAATGTGCTTGAATGATCAGCTTGCTATTTATAGGCAAACTGATCAAACAGGTGGCGGATTTGGCGGATCCAACATATGGGTTCCACCAGTTATGCACTTTGGATCCGCCAGTGCTTGACAGCTAAGATCTTCATGAATCTTTCCATATGTTTCCATATCAAGCCAAGTCTTGTCAAGATCTTACAAAGTCAACTTTGTTACTTAGAGATCTTACCAAAATATAATGTAAATCTTCTAAAGATTTCCTAATGAGGTATGCCATGATGTCATGTGTTTATTTCTATTTTAAGAAATAAAAGTAAAACATGTAAAATTATATATGTATGCAATGTAATTCCTAGTGATCATGTAATGTGTAAAATGTATTTAAAAAGGTTTTTAACTTATAAATGTAAAAGGCTTTAACTTATTTTATGCTTTGCTAAAGATAAACCTTATGATTGTCATTAAAAAAATAAAGAAAAGATCGTAAAATATAAATAACGTTTTTAGGACGATATTTGTATTAACAATCTCCCCCTTTTTGTTGATGACAAAACATAAAGTTTATTTTTAAGCAATGGAATAAGTAAAGTGAAAGTCTTTTAAAAATATAGATTAAGTTAGTTTTATGCAAGTTTAAAAACTATTTTAAGCATGAAAAAACATGTACTGTGATGTAAAAAATATGTACTGTGATGATCACAGTGATGTATAAACTTAATCCTATCTCCCCCTTTTTTGTTGAAACAAAAAGAAGATATGCGGAGCGCAATGTGGTGAACATTTTTTGGTTATTACTCCCCCTAAATTGGAGTACCAAGATTGTTTCAATGATTTTGAGAACTTTAAAGCTCCCCCTTGGATAATACTCCCCCTAATTGGAGTACCAAGGTTATGATGCATGAACCTACAAAACAAATGGTTAGAATATGATATGCTCCCCCTCAATGTATACTCCCCATTGCTAGGGTACCAATGTATACGATATAAGGTTGAGAAAAGCTACAAAACAAAGGTTAGTTGTGAATCAATCCAACCAAGTAGAATAATGCATATGTATAGCAGTATAGGTCAACCAAACATGATAGGTCAACCCATTTGACTTTAAAAAGTCAAAAATATGTGTCTGATAAAAAATGCACCTAAGTACAAGTGGTCAAATCATTATGAGAATTCAAACCAACCATACAATAATGTTAGTAAATCAAACAAACCAAGATATTATGCCAAATAGTGATCACCCATAAGCATAAATATAACATTCATTACTTGAAAATTTGTTTGTGACATAAGTCACAAAACAAGATGTTACAATAAAAAGAATAAAAAGTTCCTAAAAATAGAAGATTCTTAAAACAATCCTATGAAATCCTATAAAAGGAGATTAGTAAGGAACTAAAATTTGCCTATTGCGGAGGATGAGAGATTGCATTTAGGCTTTCGAGAATGTGGTTCAAAATGAACCGCTTCTCGTTTTGAAGCTCATGGACCAAGATGTTGGTCCTTTGGGCCACATGAGCGGTCCTCTCACATTGTGAGCAATCATGCCTTTGATAGTCGGGAGGAAGAATGGGCTCATTGTTTTGTGATGGTTGTGGTGGTTGGTTAGTTGTTGGTGGTGGTGGTGATTGGTTTTTTGGTGGTGGTGGTTGTTGGTTGGTTGATGGTGGAAGTGTGATGGAGTTAAGCAAGATGGATTTGTTGATGCAAATAATGTTCTAAAAACGTTATTTATATCTTTCGATTACTTCACGTTTTGAGGATGACAAAATGTGAAATCACATTACGTTAAAATTAACGTAAACAAGTTTTTAATCGGAAGATCCCGTTTCTACGCAAATCACTCTAGAACAAATTTACAACTTGACAAATGATCAAAGAAGTGAATTTGTGTTTTAAGACTTCACATTTTAATGTGACAAAACATTTTTTTTCAAAAATATACATGACAAATTATTTTTGAATTATTAAGAAATGTTTTAATGAAAAAATAAGTTTGAAAATCACAACAGCTATTTTCCCCCCCAAAATCAGCTCCAACCTTCCCCAAATAAGTTTTCACCAGAAAAGACAAAATTTGGAGCGTCCTAGTCTAGGACGGCTCCACGGTTCCACTAAATTTAGTGGATCCGTGGTGCAATTAGTGGAGCCGTCCGTATAAAATTTTCTGTAACGTTCAGATTTTTCTTGCCAATAAAAACCAACCCCATTCACAGTTTTTAGGCACCCTTTCACACAGAAAAACTTATGAGTTTAAACCTCTCACACCTTTCTTTTCTTTTGATCATTTAGATTAGTTTTCTTTTGTTTTAAGAGTGATCCAATCATCCACCAAGAGATCCTCTTCATTCCTCTTCATTAGCAAGAGAAGAACACAAGTGTCCAAGTTGATACAAGGTGTTATCATTCCTCTTCATTAGCAAGAGAAGAACACAAGTGTCCAAGTTGATACAAGGTGTTATCATTCCTCTTCATTAGCAAGAGAAGAACACAAGTGTCCAAGTTGATACAAGGTGTTATCATTCCTCTTCATTAGCAAGAGAAGAACTCAAAGTATTCAAGAAGATACAAGAGTTATAGTTGTTAGGATTTTGTAACACTTGTTACAACCTTGTTGTATCATAGCATACATCAAGTTTATTTATCTTTTGTGAGTGAGAGTGAAGATCAAGTGTGATCTTATAGGGAAAGTGAATATCTCTTAAAGCCATTGGGCTTGTGTGATTGATCAAGAAGATCAAGGGTCGATAAGATAGTGTTAGTTTAGTGAGTGTTGATCATTGTGATCGTGTTGAGATCTTGGTGATCTCTTGAAGCCACTGGGCTTGAGTGATTGGTCACGTGGACCTTGGTAGATTGGTGCTAGCTAAGATTAGCACTCGACATCTAGCTTAGTGTCGGTAATAGGATAAGCGACGTGTACGGTTTTCTCCGCCTGAAGGGAGGTTGTTGACATAGTGCTTGAAACTCTCGAGTGTGGTACTCAGGGAGTGGAGTAGGGCGAAGAAGAGCTTTGTAGCCGAACCGCTATAAATCCTTTATCTCGGTTTGATCTTTCCAACTCTACTCTTCACTTTTATTATTTAGCATTAGTTAGTTTAGTGTGTTGTTCATATTGGTGTTGATTGATTACACATAGAGTTCGAATCAAAGTTTCCAATAGCAAACTTTTAAAAGTAACATTTTTAAAAGAATTTAAAACCGGTAAACTATTCAACCCCCCCTTCTAGTTTTCCACAATTGGTATCAGAAGCCACGTCAGTCAAGATTTTGAAGTATATTGTATTTTAAAACTTGAATCAATCAATGGATTCAGACAAATATCTAGAAGGGCAATCTATGCAAAGACCACCAGTTTTTGAAACCGATTGTTTTATTTATTGGAAAACAAGATTCGAAACATATGTGAAATCAAAAGACATAGATCTTTGGTATGTTATTACCGAGGGTGACTTTAAACCGATTCAAATGAATCCGAAAACTAAAAAGGATGAAATAGTTTCTTATGATAAACAAAGTGACGAACTTAAAAGGAAATTAGCAAAAAATAATGAGGCTAAAATGATGATTTATAATGCTTTGTGATGAGGCGAAAAGTGTACCGCTTTTAAGGGGTCATTTAAGCCTTAAATCGTATTTATTTGATCAAATATTGCCCTAAATCGTTCCTTTTGTCATTTTAGGTACTTTTAAGGAGAAATCTGGAAAAGGAGGCATTTTGGACGTTTTTGGAGCATTAAAGTGAAGAAAACGGCAAAGTCTCAAGAATCGGCTAAAAGTTACTCTTGACGGCGTCACAATTAACATGGGACGGCGTCATGCCTTGGCAAGAAAAGTTGGATGTGAAATTTACTCATGACGGGCCAGTGAGTTTGCATGAGAATTCTGACGGCGTCACGCTTTAACTAAATCAAGGGCGTCACGGCTTAAATCTTAAGGGGACGGCGTCACGTTCATGATCCGACGGCGTCAAGCCTTGATAAGCCAGAATGGATTTTGGTAGAGCTAAAGAGGGACGGCGTCAAGATGGTCATCCGGGAACCCTAAAAGCGGCGAGGTGACGGCGTCACAATGCATAAGGTGACGCCGTCAGATGTCAAAGTCTATATATAGTTTTCTAATTTTTTGTCATTGAGGGAGAGCTTAGTGTGTGGAATTTTGGGATAAAACCCTAAGACAATTTTAGCTACTCTTTCAGGGCTTTTTGCCTTGAGATCTTCCATGTTTCATTGAAAGATAAGTTATCAATTAATCATTCAATATGTCTATGTGTTGTTTGATTCTATCTTATGCTTGTCTTTTGTTTAACATGTTAGGCTAATTTTATCTTGTGTTTGCTTAGATCTAATGAAACCTAGCTATTGATTATTGGTTGTTAGTGTGTTATTAGTTGTATTGGATGATTGTTTATCTATGTTAGGCTTAAGAAAACTGGCTAACTTCCTATTCGGTAACTTGCTTGAACGTCTTAAGAAACATGAACCAAACGCGTACTAAAGGTTTTTATGGTTGTATTTAATGCACAAGCGAATTCTAGTGATCCCATGTTAGGAGCTTCCTAGCCGGCTCGACATAGGAGTGAAGTAGGAGCTTGTAGAGTTTGGGGAAGTAAGTACGCCACCCCACGAATGGTATTAAGGAATACACCCGTCATCCACGCGACTAATACACACTAATTAACCGGTAAAAGATAGTTAGGGAGTAAGGAAATCTAAGTAAACACATTTCTCTACACATAAGTTTCTCACCACTTTTCATTTTTGTTATTTTATTTTATTTGCATTTGTAGTAATTTGGGTTAGTTGACTAGCAACTAATTCCGCCCACTCCTTCAAAACCCGAGATTTTACTTGCTTTTATAAAATATAAAAACATAAAAAGAATCTTCCTCAACCCTTAGACCTAATTAGAGTAGCCTTTCACACCTAACGAACACTATTCCCTGTGGAGAACGATCAATCCCCCGTACTTACCACTACACTATACTACATCGGTCAGGTACACTGCCTGGTGGGGTTGTAAGCCTCTTGAGATCCCTCGAGAGGTAAAACCTGTTGTAAGGTTGCAAAACCCACGCATCAAGTTTTTGGCGCCGCTGCCGGGGAATAGTTATTGTTTAGGTTGAATTTTTATTTCTATTAGGTCTACTCACTAGATTCCTTTCTAGTGAGATTTTTATTTTATTTTTCTAGGTTTTCTTTAGTCTATCTATTTTCTTCGTGTCTTTGTTCGTAACCATTACCGTCCGACATCATGGAAGATGGTAATATCCTTAACCCACACAACCCACCACCACCACCTCCTAGAGCCCGTACTTTAGGAGAGTATTCCCGTCCTAGCCACCACGGCTATCGAAACACCATTGAGCTCACACAAGGAGCCAATATCACACCCTTGCGATCCGACACCATCCGGTTGGTGCAAAGCGGATGCGCATTCCATGGACTTCGTTCTGAAGATCCTAATCAACATCTCAAGGACTTTCTTAAAATCGTTGATTCTATAGACCTTGATGTTGCCACTCGAGAGACGACCCGATTGCGTCTCTTCCAATTCTCTTTGCGGGACCAAGCTAGTCAGTGGCTAGAACGTCAACCCGCAGGATCCATCACCTCTTGGGATGATCTCACCACTCGTTTCCTTGCTCAGTTTTTCCCACCGGGAAGAACTACCAAGCTAAGGAATGATATCTTGATGTTCCAACAACGTCAAGGCGAAACTCTCTACGAGGCATGGACTCGATTCAAGGACTTACTCCAAAAAGTCCCTCACCATGGCATAGAACTTTGGCTCCAAGTCCAAATCTTCTATGACCATATCAATCTCTCCACAAGGCAAACCATTGACCAATCGGCCGGTGGCAAGCTACGTGATCTAAGTGCGGAACAATCATGGGCTCTCCTAGAGGATCTTGCTCTTTATGACAACGAAAGTTGGAGTGATCCCCGTGATTTGAATAAAACGGTCAAGGCAATATCTTTGCCTTTGAACAATTCAAGCACTTCCGACCGTAGGATCGTAGAACTTGAAGACCAAGTCAAGTTTCTCATGAAATCCTACGAGGCTCCTAAACCTTCAAGCCAAGTGAACAAAATCACTTCTTCATGTGAATTATGTAGTGGTCCCCACGACACTCGTGATTGCATGGAACTCCCCGAACAAGCTTTTGTGGACTACGCATCCTCGCGTACCGACGGAGCGGGAGACAAGTGGTACACTTTCAAACCCGAGCCAAACCCTTATGGTGATTCATACAACCCCTCATGGAAAAATCACCCGAACCTTAGGTGGAAACAAAACCAAAACTCACAACAAATCAATTCTTCCAACCCACCTAATCGTTTCCAATCAAGCGGTTCCAACTCGAACCGTACTTTCAACAACAATCCTTCCGGCAATGGTAGTACCAATAACTTTGAAGGATTGATGTCTCAATTTATGGCATCTCAAGAAGCTCGGATAGCTAGATTCGAGACCGAATTCAATCAACAACAAACTGAGATGACCAATAAAATTGACAACTTGTTGAAAGCCCTCCATAACCAAGTGTTATCACCTCCACATAAGGACGCTAGGAACACAAATAGCGGACCCCAAGTCAAAGACCCTTCTTCATCCAAACATGTCCACTTCGTCAACGTTGTCACTATTAAACCAATCGATAGGAGCATGGAAGAAAAGGAACCAAAGGATGAGGATAGGAAAGTCGAGGTTGATAAGGAAGTTAGGACAAGTGAGATTGAAGAAGTAGATGATGATGAGGACTACTTCAATAGGCTACCCACTAAGGAAGAGCATGCATATCATACAAACTTATTCGATGACCCCGAGACACCATACTTCCTAGGTAGACCAATCATAGAAATAGGCGACCCTTCCAATCTCAACATACCATACAACATAGGACATCTACATGTGTGGAAAGCTTACATCGACCTTAGATCGCCCATAAACATCATGACTAGAGCCCACTACAACTTGATAATGAAAAATCAACTTGGGTATAGGATGTTCCCTGACAAGGGTTGGATGAGTAACTTCACGGGAAGAGTTAAGGGATTACCGGTTTATGTAGGAAACTTCACCTATGTCACCGACTTTGTAATTGTTGAAGATATCCGCCCAATAGTCGATGCATCCTTAACTCAAGTGGTTTTTGGAAAACCATTTGTTGAGGTCTCTAGAATGACTTATGAACCTTCCTTAGGGATAGTTAGATTTAAGGATGAGACCGATGAAGTAAGCTACCAAATGCCATATAAGATAGAACAATTCCAAAACTTGTCAAATGTTGAGAAGGAGCTTAAACAAGCGGTCTACTATAGGAATGATAAGGATAGAAGTAAAGGAGTAGACTATGTTATGGAAAGGATATTCGGTTTCTACAAGGATTGTTTGAAATTAGGACCGGAATATAAAACCGGGAAGGAGAATGGCCTAGGAACCGTGACCGATGATGGAGTCACGTAATGTACGTGACTTTGAGTCTAGCTACAAGACTCGTTAATAAAGAAAGGCGCTTCTTGGGAGGCAACCCAAGCTTTATTTATTTTATTTGCTTTGTGTGTTCATTTGTTTGTGTGTTTGTTTTATTTGTTTCGTATGTGTGTGTAATTTTTATTCTTATTGATTCATGTTAAAAACTAATTGTGAAAATGCTTTATTTTGTTTTTAACTTCGTCTTAACTACATATAAAGGTATTTTGCAAAAGATAAGTGTAAGGGAAATCTAAATCGGTTTATTAGAACACAAATGAACATGAATCATAATAATAATAAGTTAGCATACATATTCGTATTTGTTTGAGTCAAATGCTTGTATCGAGTCATAATGATGTTTTGCAGAATTTCCAGGAAGTAAGGTAAAGGTTTTTCCAGAAATTTTCCGGAAACTTAAAATGAAAATTTTTGTCAGGTCATTTCTGACGGCGTCAGGGGTTATAACCTGACGGCGTCAGATTTAATTTCCAGAAATTTTTGAAAATTTTGTTTTCATAAAAATTTTTTATTAAAATCTCCAACTTATAATCTCCAGGAATCTGCAAAGTTATCATTCCACAAGCATTATATCCTTATATATAGATTTTATCCCGCCGATGTTATGCAGGTTTTCGTGTTTGTTTTCTCAGGTTCAACAGGTTATTTTGGACAAGGAAATGTTTTGAATCAAGCTTATGGCGATGCATTAGTCATGGAGCTTCAACATTCTCTTTGGAGGAAGATTTAACCGTGTAATCTCATTATCCAACGAGCGAATCAGGGGAGTATTTGATTTCATTCTTTTACTTTATTCTTTTACATCTTGTTATTTGAACATAGGGGACAATGTTCATCTTAAGTGTAAGGGGAGGGTAAAAGTACGATTTTAGAGAATACAATTGCGCTTGATTTTTGTTTGTTTGATGGTAGATGTGTAATAAAACTGAGAGAAATACCTGTTAGGGCAATTTTAGTGCCAAATTTAAATTTTTTTACAACATATAGGAGTGAAACTTTGATCTTAATGAGCGTCTCATGGATAGGAGTTATATGACTAGCACAAAAACCGTACAACTAAAAAATTTTCCACCCCCAAATATGTGAGGTTCGCCCCTAGAATTGGTAGGACAAGCATTTATGCTATGATGTGTGTACCGGTAGCACTTAGATTCTAGAACTTGCGTTAGGACCATTCCAAGGCCACAAGTGAGACTACATTCGTGTAGTTAGATGTACTACATGATAAGAGGCATTAGGATTAACCCATTGTTTTACACCTGTGTTTTTGTTATAATTACGTTGGCTACATTGGTCAAGTAATTCTCCCACACCCTTTGCGTTGTACTCATTTTTAGTACACGATACCCCTAGTACACCCCTCAGAGCCTATCTTTTCGTTTCGACCTTTAAGCATTTTACTTAAAGGAAGAATTTGTTACACCCCACTTAAATGTACACCCAAATCGCCTTAGCCTACCTTGTATGCACTCATCTTTAGTGCATTATTGTTACAACATTTGTTTAAACCCAAGTTAATTATCTAGTTGATTACATGGTTGCTAAGTCGAGTCATATCCTTGTACATATTGTTTTGGGACGATTGGGACTCGTGGGTAAAGTACTAGTGTAATGGAGTAATGGGGAAGAACATCATTTATTACCCCCATATGTGCTAAATGTTTTAAAAGTACTCCAAGTTTTTCAATTATCTTAATTCGAGTCATTAGATTAGTATTTGTAAAGTTATGTAAAAGTTCAAGTGTAAGGGGATGCAACGCCCCTATGATGTATTATTTTGGATGGTAGGGTAAAAGTGTATGCAAAAAAAAAAAAAAAAAAAAAAAAAAAAAAAAAATCGAAAAAATCAAGAAAAATACAAAAAAAAATGAGAAAAAGAAAAATAGAAAAAACATACGGACTACCATCCCGTTTTATTTTATGTTTATGTTATTTTGTTTCTAGCTTAAGATCGAGTCTAGTCTTGGCTTAGCAACATTGTATAGTACATGTAATTAATCAAGATCTTTAACTCGCCACCAGTAAAATATCCTTTATCCAACAAAACCGTGTTTTCCTTTTCCCTACACCTAACGTTATAACCCATTTAAAAGCCCTCTTTGATAGTTTATCTTAGGTGCTTACGCCTAGTGGAGGAGGTTTTCGATCCTTTCCCAAGCCTATGGTAATCTATTTGCTATGACAGGTAGTGAGAGATATTTTCCGTTTTCATTTATGAGATTTATTTTGATGACACTTGAGAGATGTGAGTATCTAAACACTACTTGTGAGGTGCTAGTATATAATCTCCGTGCTTATTATGATTGAAGTGGAACGATTATTTGTTGTAATTACTTTTATGTTTGCATTAAATGACCCCTAACTTATATTTTGATTAGAATAAAAGCGCATTTGCTTGAGGACAAGCAAATCTCAAGTGTAAGGGTATTTGATGAGGCGAAAAGTGTACCGCTTTTAAGGGGTCATTTAAGCCTTAAATCGTATTTATTTGATCAAATATTGCCCTAAATCGTTCCTTTTGTCATTTTAGGTACTTTTAAGGAGAAATCTGGAAAAGGAGGCATTTTGGACGTTTTTGGAGCATTAAAGTGAAGAAAACGGCAAAGTCTCAAGAATCGGCTAAAAGTTACTCTTGACGGCGTCACAATTAACATGGGACGGCGTCATGCCTTGGCAAGAAAAGTTGGATGTGAAATTTACTCATGACGGGCCAGTGAGTTTGCATGAGAATTCTGACGGCGTCACGCTTTAACTAAATCAAGGGCGTCACGGCTTAAATCTTAAGGGGACGGCGTCACGTTCATGATCCGACGGCGTCAAGCCTTGATAAGCCAGAATGGATTTTGGTAGAGCTAAAGAGGGACGGCGTCAAGATGGTCATCCGGGAACCCTAAAAGCGGCGAGGTGACGGCGTCACAATGCATAAGGTGACGCCGTCAGATGTCAAAGTCTATATATAGTTTTCTAATTTTTTGTCATTGAGGGAGAGCTTAGTGTGTGGAATTTTGGGATAAAACCCTAAGACGATTTTAGCTACTCTTTCAGGGCTTTTTGCCTTGAGATCTTCCATGTTTCATTGAAAGATAAGTTATCAATTAATCATTCAATATGTCTATGTGTTGTTTGATTCTATCTTATGCTTGTCTTTTGTTTAACATGTTAGGCTAATTTTATCTTGTGTTTGCTTAGATCTAATGAAACCTAGCTATTGATTATTGGTTGTTAGTGTGTTATTAGTTGTATTGGATGATTGTTTATCTATGTTAGGCTTAAGAAAACTGGCTAACTTCCTATTCGGTAACTTGCTTGAACGTCTTAAGAAACATGAACCAAACGCGTACTAAAGGTTTTTATGGTTGTATTTAATGCACAAGCGAATTCTAGTGATCCCATGTTAGGAGCTTCCTAGCCGGCTCGACATAGGAGTGAAGTAGGAGCTTGTAGAGTTTGGGGAAGTAAGTACGCCACCCCACGAATGGTATTAAGGAATACACCCGTCATCCACGCGACTAATACACACTAATTAACCGGTAAAAGATAGTTAGGGAGTAAGGAAATCTAAGTAAACACATTTCTCTACACATAAGTTTCTCACCACATTTCATTTTTGTTATTTTATTTTATTTGCATTTGTAGTAATTTGGGTTAGTTGACTAGCAACTAATTCCGCCCACTCCTTCAAAACCCGAGATTTTACTTGCTTTTATAAAATATAAAAACATAAAAAGAATCTTCCTCAACCCTTAGACCTAATTAGTGTAGCCTTTCACACCTAACGAACACTATTCCCTGTGGAGAACGATCAATCCCCCATACTTACCACTACACTATACTACATCGGTCAGGTACACTGCCTGGTGGGGTTGTAAGCCTCTTGAGATCCCTCGAGAGGTAAAACCTGTTGTAAGGTTGCAAAACCCACGCATCACTTTGCCCAAAAAGGAATTTGAAAGAATTTTCATGTGTAATACGGCAAAAGATATTTGGAAAACTTTGTTAGTCACTCACCAAGGTAATAACCAAGTCAAAGAGAACAAGATAGATCTTCTTGTTCAACAATATGAACAATTCTCCATTTCGGAGGATGAGTCAATCGATAATGCTTTTGCTAGATTTAATACTATTATCACTAGTCTTAAAGCTCTTGATGAAGGTTACTCTAGCAAGAATTATGTTAGGAAGTTTCTTAGGGCTCTACATCCTAAATTGAGAGCAAAGGTCAACGCCATAGAAGAGTCAAAGGACTTGGCGACGTTGTCACTCGATGAACTTATAGGAAACTTGAAAGTTTATGAGATGATAATTAAGAAAGACTCCAACATAGTCAAAGGAAAAAGCGAGAGAGTTAGATCTCTAGCATTGAAAGCCAAGAAGGAGTCTAGTGATGAGGAATGTTTAAGTTCCGATAGTGAAGATGAAGAATACGCACTAGCCGTTAGGAACTTTAGAAAGTTCTTTAGGAGGAAAGGTAGATTTCCTAGACAACCTCGCGATGAAAGGAGGTCATCCCAAAGGAATCATGATGAAAGAAAAAGGACAAGTGATAGGAAATGCTATAGATGCGGAGATCCTAATCACCCTATAGGAGAATGTCCTAAACCACCAAAGTCCAACAACCAAAGAGCCTTTGTAGGAGGTTCTTGGAGTGATGGCGGTGAAAAAGAAGAGAAGAAGCTTAACGATGAAACATGCCTAATGGCTCAAGCTTCTAACGAGGTACATTCCGACTCTTCTTATTATAGTGATGATAATTCGTCAATTGATGATAGTAGATTGCATGACGAATACAACAAATTATGCGTAGTTAGTACTAAGATCTTAGGTAGAAACACAAAACTAAAATTAAAACTACAAGAACTAGAACTACAAGTTATAGAACTAAAAGATCAAGTCAAGAGAGTTGAGAAAAACAAAGAAGTAGACTTAGGATGTGGGTCATTCATAAATTTTCAAGTAGAAAATGAAAAGCTTAAAGAAAATGCTTTAAGAATCATTAAGTTTGATGAAGGAACCAAAACACTTAATGATATACTTGAAAACATTAGATATAGTGAACATGACCGTGCAGGGTTAGGATTTGACCCAAATCAGGCTTCTACAAGTGGTACTAAACAAGTAAAATTTTTAATGCCTGAAATGTCTAAGTCAGAAGGTGACAGCACCACTAAAGGTACATACGGCACCACTAAATTTAGTGATACCGTGGTACCGTCTAGTGCAGATGACAAAACTGGGTCAATTCTAAAAAATAACTTAAGTCCTAAACCAAGTCACGTAGTTGTAAATAGTACTAGAGTGTCTACACCAAGTAAAGAGGAAGCCAAAGGCTTTTACAAACCATTGTCATCTCCCGAACATCGATTTGTAAAGCGTGACACTAGGTCGACTACTCCTCCACCTAGAAAAATAAATTTTCCCAAACCTCGGTCTAGAACTCCTCTACCAAGAGGTAACTTTAGAAGACAAAATCATCCAAGTAACTTTCCCGTAACTTGGAATGATCGTCCACCACAAAGTTACTTACCATGGGAAATGTGTCCTCCATTCTCACATCCTAAACTAACGCAACAAATGCGTAGGATGTTTGACTCTAACAACTTTGGACCCATGAGATATTGGGGACCAGATGTTTGAACTTCTGTTTTGCTAGGAAAACAAGACTGTAAATAAATTTTGGAAGTCTAATAAATGGAGTATGATTTGTGATCAAACAAATCTTGCGACGAAATAGTCAAGTCGTGTCTCATTTGCTTAACATTCAACAAAGGTACTCTAATCTTCTAAGTTTTAAGGGCAACTCCTCAGGCTCAGGTACGCTTCCTTAAAACACCATTTGTTGGTAGAAATGCTAAGCATGTAGTAGTGTTAGAGTCTAACATAGTAGGCACTGTCATAAAGAAAAAAAAATTCACAATTCATCATGACGAACTCAACTTGTCCAGAAATATTCGATGATCGCTTCAAGATCATGCGTGACAAGTTTGAAACAAAAATGATGAGTGAATTTTTGCACGTCTTTAGTTTCTACAAGTTTCTTCCCTAGCTCGTAGATAACTCAACCTAAAGAAATTATCCCCATAAACTTTAGTTAATATATATATCAGATACTTAGCTTATATTAATTATAATTAATACTAACGCCCATATCCACAAATACGAATCTCACAAGAGACGATGAAGGTGAGTGAGTGGATATCACTAAGTTAGGGGTATAATAGGTAAAGTAGTTTACCTAACGGCAAGTAGGTCCATTATCATAAATAGTGTTTGGCTTTGTGCCCACTTGTAAGAAGTGTCCCAAGACTTCTTACATCAAAGTGTTTGATATATCATCTGATACATTAAAGGTACTACACACTTGAGATTACGATATCTCAAGGAGATTGATGTAGAAAATGTTTCTATATCAACTCTGATAATGCGAAAGTTAATGTGGATTGAAACATAGAGAGTAATGTTTGTACCTTCATAGGTTATTAACAAACTTCTTGGTTCCCCAAGAAACAAACTACTCTTGCTATCTCCACGACCGAAGCCGAATACGTAAGCGCGGGAAAGGCATGAAAACAAGCACTATGGATGAGACAACCGCTAATCAAAAGAGACGTCCATCTCAACAACACTCCTGTGAAGGGTAGCAGCCGAGGTGCAAATGGACTTGACCGAGAACCCCAAGAATTGCTCATGTACAAAGCCTATCGAAGTACGTCATCTCCTCTGTCACGATAATGTCAAAAGAAAAATCTTTTCTTGGAAAAGTTTTCCTTAAAGGACAACATCGTCGATATCCTATTGATGAACTCAAATAAGTACATTTTATTACTATCATTTATCCTATTAATTTGACTTGTTTTACTATATTATGTATGAGGATTGATACTTAATCGTTTACTTTTGTAATTCTCAGGTAAAAACAAGCATTTGGTGAAACTTAGCGATTATGGACTAAAAACGGAGTAAAATGATCAAGATTGGAATTGGTTGTTGGAATGAAGAGAATGAAGACCACTGCCTGACTTTGAAGAATGCGCCGCATGGATTTATCCCATGCGCCGCATATGAAACTTTGGTCAACGAAGAATAACCAACTTATTCTACTCCAGATGCGCCGCATCTCACTCGTTACATGCGCCGCATCACTATCAATATTTCACCAGATACGATCCAAGATACAAGAGGACATGCGCCGCATCCAAAGATGAAGATACGCCGCATCTTCTGGCGGTGTACGAATATTCCTGAATATTATAATCTTGGACCCCACGTGAAGTTAAGTACATGCGCCGCATCTACTCCTTAGATGCGCCGCATCTTACCCTCAGACAGAAACTATAAATACCCCAAGACCAGACGAATTCGATGTGACATATATTATATACGTGACCGAAGACCAGAAACCAAGGACGAATTCAGTCAAGGCAGCAGCACAAGACACACCCAAATCAAAGATACAAGAGCTGTAAGAAGGTGCTGCATGTGTTTAATTCATTAAGTAGTTTTGTTTTATTGTGTTAGTAAACTTTAATTCATCAAGATTGGTGGCCTGTGTAATGTGACAACGGAAAGGTTGCACTCCCTTAAAACTGCTTTCTCATCAATTAAAGTTTATATGTTAGTGTCATTGGTGACTTTTATTAGTGCATTGATAACCTCTGTGGCTAGTTGAGCATTGATCGGGTCGCCATGCCTCTGCCCTCGCCTGTTTATTAGATCGCCTATGTATTCTATGGTCTGTAGAAAAGTAGGAGAAAGATAAACGGGATAGTCATAAGTAATCATTAAGGGTTTACTCGCCGATAAGATTAGAACCAACAAGAAAGGACTTAATCTCGGTGCGTTGCATCGAACTATACACTTCATATAACACTAGCAATAAAACAAGTGACAAACTACTTATCATAAGGACAGCCCTCTTATTGTCTCGAGTATTTATCTGTGTACATGTGTGCTACTTGCTGATTCGTGCCTATTGGTTTAGTTTATTATTTAATTGCAGCCAAATCGTGCCAGTCTCTCAGGCTGAACCCCTTTGCGTTAGAATAGGTTGTACAGCTAACTTATTATATTAAAATACTGATTAGAATAACTAGATAATACGTTCCACTCTTAGTGATCGACACTCTACTTACCATTATATTCATACTGACCGGGTACACTGCTCGTTAGGTGTGTGTGTTATTGATAAGTCGGCTAAATATAAATTTAAAACTTGATTAGGCATTAAAACTGCTAAACCGCAACGACACACGCAATACATCATCGATATCCTATCCAACACCTTCCTCACACCCCTCTTAATACTATTTGAATATTTCTCCAGAAATATTGAAGTCATCTCACACGTCTCATCTTATGACTTCTCAAATCATCCCTCTCATTCTCGACTCATGACTCTTGAATATTTCATTGGAAATGTCAAGTTATTCCCTAAACCTCGTCTCATGACTTCTTAATATTTCACTAGAAATATTAACGTCATTCCTCGCCTCTTGTCATATGACTTCTTAAGTCATTCCTCTCATCCAGCTCATGACTATTTTAATATTTCAATGGAAATATTAAAGTCATCCCTTACGACCTATCAAGTGACTTGCTCAATATTTCACTGGAAATATTAAGTCACTTCTTTCATATCACCCCATGACTATTTAAGTCATCTTTCTCACTCTTCTCATGACTCTTAGATATTTCACTAGAAATTCTAAGTCATTCCCTACGTCTCGTCATATGACTTTCAAATATTTCATGGGAAATATTAAAGTCATTCCTTACGTATCACTCATGACTTTTTAAGGTCATTCCTCACATTTTCCTCGTGACTTCTACATATTTCACGGGAAATATTAAAAGTCAATCCTCATTTTCCTCCGATGACAACTTAGGCATTTCCTTGGAAATACTAAGGTCATTCTTTGTCATCTCACCTAAACGTTTTTATCAAAGAGTTTATTAGGTATAAACTCTTTCCTCGTGTCAAAAAGTCTTACTAAATAAGTAAGATTAATCTGTCAAGAGTCGAAACAGAATGAAAAAGGGTCTCAGAGACACATGGCTCCACTAAAGTGGCACGGTACCACTAATGTTTAATGGTACCGTGTATCTGAGAAAACGCCCATATTCTCTCTTTCCCTCTGCACAGCCATTTCAAAACAAAACCACTCACTCCTGCTGTAAAAAACCGAACCCATAACCAAAATCCAATTACACACTTGCCAATCAAGATCGAGGCATTGAAATCAACAAATCATAATCACTACAACACAAATTGTAAGTCAATTAACTTTAATTTCTTTTCAATTTGAGTCTAGGATTTGTTCTTTTGCATAAAATTGAATTGGGGATTTTTAATTTTTATGCAATTAAGACTAGGATTAGACAATTTTGTACTTGCATGATTCCCTAAACCTAGGATTTTCATAAACCTATTTATATTAGATAAACTAGTCCGAATTTTACTAGTTAAATCGCATTAAGGTTAAATATTTTTGGTGGAATCATGTCTAGGATGATTAAAATTGGATTAGAAATGATTAACATTGAGGATTTTCAATTTAAAGAATTTTGGCCTCAAGTTGAGGCGTTTGCCAAACACCCCAATTCCAATGTTTTCGAAAAAGCTCACGAGTCTAGGATCATGAAACACTTTTTCGTGCATTGTTGATGCAAATTAAAAACGTTTTGGGCATGCATACATGAACTCTCAAATATGGATCGACCTACATAATTAATATGTATTATTCGACATATTTGATTGAGCAAAAGTGAAGTTACGAGTGTTTGGGTAATCTCATTAGGTTTATTTTAGAGTCGAGATTACCGCACCTCCACATCATTTGCATTTAGGCACACACACACATTAAAGTTGTGATCACTAAAATGCAACAAGTTAACATATATAAAATTATATTTTTGTAGGTAACAATGCCTCGTGTTGATTACAAAGATACCCATCACTACATTCCCGGTCTTGTAGACGATCCAAACATCCCCATTGAACAAAAAGCATATCTTGCTAAAGTACAAGATCGATATATACACGAAGGTCGTGTAGTCGATGCCCATTACATTCTCTTGGATAACATCCAAGTTTGTTTTCCCACTATTGACTTTGATTGTTTATACAAAATAAACAATCAAATTTGTCCTCGTTTTGTCCTCGAGTTTTATAGTCGAGTCCGTACCTTCACTGATGTGGATGGTAATGTCTTCCTTGATTTTTGGATCCAAAACCAAAATATCATACTGTTCGTCTCCGAGATTGGTGAAATTCTCGGTATTCCATCGTATGGTCAGTGTGCATACACTGAAGACCATTCCCTTGAGTCTCTTTTCTACAATATAGAAAATCAAGGTACTTATCGTACCGAACTCCTCGACCTCGAGTCCATCAAACGTGTCATCCAAACACCACGAGTCGTCCACACGTACCAAAAACGTGATGGTTCCATTGTCCACCTTGACCCCAACCGCATCTACCTCAAAGAGCTTCTTCTCGACCTTAGAAGTTGGGAACTCCTTCTACGTGAAAACTTGTTGAGCCTTGCGGGCAACCGTGATCACGTCTCGGCGAGTCTCTCCTACATGCTCTACTGTCTTAGTATCGAAGAACCATATAACCTCGCATACTACATGGTCAAAAGGATGGCCAATATTCATAGTCGTTCCGATAAGCTCATGCCATATGGTATGTTGCTTACTCGTTGATGAACTCAAATAAGTACATTTTATTACTATCATTTATCCTATTAATTTGACTTGTTTTACTATATTATGTATGAGGATTGATACTTAATTGTTTACTTTTGTAATTCTCAGGTAAAAACAAGCATTTGGTGAAACTTAGCTATTTTGGACTAATTAAGGAGCAAAACGTGCATAAAGTGAAAGTCTACTGACATGGACAAGATCAAGTCAATTCTGCTCCAGATGCGCCGCATCTCACTCTCAACATGCGCCGCATCTCTATCAAGATATCACCAGATACGATCCAAGATACAAGAGGACATGCGCCGCATCTAATAAAGAGTTACGCCGCATCTTTTGGCGGTGTACGAATATTCCTGAATATTATAATCTTGGACCCCACGCGAAGTTAAGTACATGCGCCGCATCTACTTAGTAGATGCGCCGCATCTTCCCTCAGACAGAAACTATAAATACCCCGTAGACCAGACGAATTAAAGAGTTCTAAAACCCTAACACCGAAGACCGAACAATAGGAACAAAGGACGAATTCAGTCAAGGAGGCAGCACAAGACACACCCAAATCAAAGATACAAGAGCTGTAAGAAGGTGCTGCATGTATTTAATTCATTAAGTAGTTTTGTTTTATTGTGTTAGCAATCTTTAATTCATCAGGATTGGTGGCTTGTGTAATGTGACAACGGAAAGATTGCACTCCCTTTAATACTTGCTTTCCCATCAATTAAAGTTTATATGTTGATGTCTTTGGTTACTACTTATTAGTGCATTGATAACCTCTGTGTTTATTAGTGGCTTGCGGGCATTTGACTGCGGGACATAATGTGGCTCCCACGGTTGTTTCTAAATTGATCACTTAGGAATAACTTTTAGACATAAGTAATCATTAAGGGTTTACTCGCCGATAAGAATAGGACCAACGAGAAAGGATTAACTACATACACTTCATATAAAGCTATCAATAAAACAAGTGACAATCTACTTAATTATAAGGAAAGCCCTCTTATTGTCTCGAGTATCTATCTGTGTACGTGTGTGCTACTTGCTGATTCGTGCCTATTGGTTTATTTTATTATTTTAATTGCAACAAATCGTGCCAGTCTCTCAGGCTGAAACCCCCTTGCGTTAGGATATTAAAATACTGATTAGAATAACGAGATAATACGTTCCACTCTTAGTGATCGACACTCTACTTACCATTATCTTCATACTGACCGGGTACACTGCTCGTTAAGTGTGTGTGTTATTGATAAGTCGGCTAAATATAAATTTAAAACTTGAGTAGGCATTAAAACTGCTAAACCGCAACGACACATCACGCGCATCAAGTTTTTGGCGCCGCTGCCGGGGAGTGAATTGTTATTATCTGTTAATTTGATTAGTATTTTAATTAGGATTTTCTTTTTATTAGATTAATTGCATCATTGTACTATTTTGCATATTTGTTGTATTGTGTGTTAATTGTTTTCTTTTTATTTTTGTGTGTTTTATTTTTGTTTGTGTGTTTAATTTTTGTTTTTATTTTTCGTATTTTTCTGTTCTGCTATCGTTGTACTGTGCAAAATCAAACGATACGGCGCATCTGATCTCTCAGATACGGCGTATTGCGTTTAATTTTTTTAATACAACGCGTTTAATTAATTCGATACGACGCATCTTTTCCCCAAGATACGGCGTATCTGTTTTTAACAAGAAAATTTTCTAAGCGATAAAGTAATACGACGCATCTGCTTTTGCAGATACGGCGTATCTGTTTTCAATAAAAATTTTTTCTAAACGTTAACGCCATACGACGCATCTGCTTTCGCAGATACGGCGTATCTATTATTTTAATTAAAAACAGTTTGCGAATTATTAAACAGATACGGCGTATCGATCTCTGTCGATACGGCGCATCTTACTGAATCAAAAATCTTTTATTTTTAAACGTAACGAAAATACGGCGCATTAACTTTCGTTAATACGACGCATTTAATTTTAATTAGATAAGTTGATTTTTGATTAATTGATTCGATACGGCGCATTCTTAAATTCTAAAGCGGCGTATCTATTTTCTGAATAAAGTCTGATTAAATTTTAACGATTATAAGATACGGCGTATCCAACTCTTTTGATACGGCGCATCGTCTGCAGATATCAGTAACTTTAATTTTTCGTATTCCGTTTTCGTTATTAATTATCTGATATATTACTTTCTCGAGCATACCCTACTGATGCTTTTGTGATTGATTTCAGGAAGTGCATGACCAGGAGTTCTACGAAGAACTTGATTCAACCTTTCGAAGATCCTGAACGAGCCCTACATTCGCTTAAAAGGCTTTTCAACACAAGAAGCTTTGATCTTTCAAGTTCACTCGAGCTTGATTACTTTTCTGAAGAAAAAGAGGAAGTTGAAACAGAAACAATGGGCGAAAACACTACTATGGAGGAATACATGAACAATACCCGTGCTGATTACACTTCAGGAGTTGCTAGACCTAAGTTTGATGATAAGTCAAAATTTGAGTTGAAGGGTCAGTTTCTCAAAGAGCTCAGAGAGAATGCTTTCAGTGGGACGGAACAAGAGGATGCTAATGAGCATGTTGAAAAGGTCCTGGAGATTGCAGATTTGTTTACTTCAGAAAGTGTCAATACCGATCAACTCATGCTAAGAATCTTCCCAATCTCACTAAAAGGAGCTGCTGATCATTCTAAGGAATGGCACGATGGGACCTCTACTAGATCTAAGAGCAGCACTAATTTTGACGGGATTGCTGCTATTCAAGCTCAATTGGATAAAATTAGTAGAGAGATGAAGAAGCGAGATGAAAGAGCGTATGCTGCCCAAGTTGGATGTGAAAAGTGCGAAGGACCTCACTACACTAAAGATTGCCCGAATAAGAATGAAAGTGAGACGTTTGAAGAAGCTTATTACACCCAATTTGGACAACCATTCCGACCTTCAGCAAGATTTAGGGAAGCTAGTCCGGGATTCTATCAAAAGAACAACTTCAATCCCGCTTATCAAGAGAGGAGGCAGACTTTAGATGATACTTTAAAGCAAATTATGGCCGATGCTGCTAAAAGACATGAAGAGAATGCTGCTATGATCAAGGAAATTCGAGCTTCAACGGACACTACTACAAGAAATCAAGGAGCTTCGATCAAAGCATTGGAACAACAAATTGGTCAAATGAGCAAAGTTCTTCAAGAAAGGGGATATGGAAGTTTACCGAGCTCAACTGAAACCAACCCAAGGGATCATGTCAAGGCCATAAGCACCACTGAAGAAGTCACTCCTAATATACCTAGAAGGTCGATGAATGGTAATGATGGTGCAAGACCCAAATTTTTCTTTAACTCTTCAATCAGCTTAAGGAGACTACTAAAAGAGAAGACAAAAATTGAAGAGGAGATCAAGGCAACAATGAAAGAAGAGAGCCCTGCAACCGATTCAAATGCCTTGCCTCATAAAGAAAGAGACCCAGGAAGTTTTACTCTACCTTGTTCTATTAATAATATATCTTTCAATAATGTGTTGGCTGACTTAGGAGCTAGTGTTAGTGTTATGCCTCTTAAGACATTCGCTACCCTAGGACTAGGAAAATTAGCACCAACTAAATTACTTATTGAATTGGCTGATAAAACAGTAAAACGACCTGAAGGGATTGCTAATAATGTGCTAGTTAAGATTGAGCAGTTTATTTTTCCCGTAGACTTCATTATACTAGACATGCCCAAGGATGTTAAGATTCCTTTAATCCTCGGAAGACCTTTCTTGTCTACTGCCCATGCTAAGATTGATGTGTTTAAGAGAAAAATTTCATTAAGGGTAGGGAATAATAAACTAGTCTATAAGTGCCAAGATCCGGTTAAAAGCATAATTAGAAGTGTTTATGTACTAGGATTAAGAGAACGTATGGACCTCGATCTTGAAGCTAGACTTATGGGAGAAACATTGATTCAAAACAACTCAACTAATCCTAATCATGAAGACTTTGAGGAATTCATTGACCTTAATGTACCTACCGAACTTAGACGCGATATTGTTAGTGATTCTGATGATGAGTGGTATGATTGTGTAGTAATTAATAAACGTAGGAGAAGGGTTGAGAAAACGAATTTGAACAATGATGTGTTTATTGAACTACCACCCCACCTTGCTTATTTGTGCCTATATGATAATAAGAATTTCCCGTCTATCATTTTGTCATCTCTGCCCGAAAGGGACAGGACTTTGTTTATACAGATATTAAAGAAGAACGGCGTGGAAATTAAGGACGAGCAAGGAGTGTTCAATATTACTGAATTGGCGATGAAGGAGCGTGATGTTTCCGACTCCTTCAATGATCGATACTAAGGAGCTGAACGTGAGTCTAACTTGAAGACTCTGGAATAAAGACAAGTGCTTACCGGGAGACAACCCGGATTTATCTTTTATTATTCTGTTTTCTGTGTCGAGTCAGTCCAGGCCGCATGAGGATACGGCGCATCTCAACTCTGAGATGCGACGCATCTCCTGCAATGGTCATATCTTATTTTATTTTTCTGCATTTTTATTTTCGACTTTAAAACTATTTATCAGTTTATTTTTAATGCGGCGCATCCCTGGTTAAGGATGCGGCGCATCTTTATTCTGATCCGTATTAATTCCAGGCTCGATACGGCGTATCTTCTTCAATAAGATACGGCGCATCGACTGACCTGATGATTTTCAGTTTTAATTTTTAAGTTTTATTTTTTCTAACTACTAATGTATTATGCAAGTTGAACCTTTCTTATCTTAGGTGTGTTTTAAAGTGTTGGTGGTATTATAGTTTCCTGGATTTCCTGTGGATAAATCAAGTATGAAGCTTTAACGTTCTAATCCACAAGAAAGTTGATTTTTGCTCTTATACTAATGGAGGATCATACCGAGCAAATCTCAGGGGAGTTTTTTCCGTTCTAATTCTTTTATTTTCCAGTTTTTAACCTTTTATACAAACAACGAGGACGTTGTTTAACTTAAGTGGGGGGATTGGAGAATTAGAACACTTAACAATTACTTGTCCTAAACTTTTTCAAAAATTATGCTTAAAATGTGCTTAATATATCAAACTTAAAATTTTTTAGCATGTTTTTGTTTAAGATCTAAGTTACATAACTGCACACATGACGTTATTTTCAAAAATTGTGATTTTTCAAAATTCACAAATCTATGAGTGTGCCGGTGACTTGTAAACTTTAGAACTTGGCTTGTATACTATTCGAGACCACCATAATGAGTATTATTTATATAATTGGAATGACTTGTCTAAATTGGTAAAATTCTAGGATTACACCAAATAGCCTTTATATGTTATGTGTTATTAGCTAACTACACTAGTTAGTTAACCCCCGTATAAACCCTTTTGTTACTCTCATTTTTAGAGTAAGATACCCCTAGAAAAACACTCAGAGCCATTCCTTTCGTTTCTTACACCTATGTTTAAAATGTTTCGTTACACCCTTACACCTTAGCCTACCCTGTAGATTAGAATCCGTGGTTGGTTGATTGCTATAGGCAAAGTGTGTTTCCTTACATTACCTGTGTTCGCGTGCGTAATTCATTATCTTTGGTTAGGTCGGGAAATTGCACAATGCAATTGGAGTGAAAGTAAATATTGTATATCTTTGAGTTTATTTTTCGTGTGTTTACTACTTTCACTATTACCATTATTTCTGAAGTTATGAAAAGTATGGAAAAATTATCCGGAAAGAAAGTTGTAGTGATGTGGTGAAATTTTACACATCTATGTTTATGTTTCAAGTTAAAAAAAAAAAAAAAAAAAAAAAAAAAAAAAAAAAAAAAATCGAAAAAATAAGAAAAGAAAAAGAAAAAGAAAGAAAAGTTGGATGTTTATTTTAACCAACTTATGTAAAGTTATGTAAGTGGTCGATATCACCACTATTTGTTGTATTATATCTATGGATTGAATGGGAATTGGCAGTTATGGGAACGCCAGTTAAGGTTTATTCTTTGATTAAGATTTTGTTGAGTATAATTCGTGTCTACCTAAAGCGTGTGTTTCAAGTGTTAAAGCGTGAGTTATTCAATGATATGAGTCTTATTCATGGGATGGTTGGGATAGTGATTAACCACACTTAGGATTTTAATTTATTTGTTTTGTTTTGTTTATTTTTATTTTTACACCAATTTATATCCCAAATGTTTTCCATACCCTTTATTATTCTTTATCCAACCAAACCTTTGATTTATTGAGATTAGGGATTTGAGCAATCTTAAGTATCGTAGTCGTGGATTCGGCTATGTATTTATGATTTTGTCGCCCTTTTTGATATATTATTATTGGTGAAGTTTGGACCTATCTTTAGCCTATTCGAGTTAAGGATTTGAGCAATTGCAAGTATCGTGTTCGTGGATTCGATCATGTATTTGTGATTTTGTCGCCTTTTCTGGAATTTGAGATCGATAGTGATTAAGAATAATTAACCCTTAAGCCTAAAAACCCTTTTTACCACTTTAGACTTGTTATTCCTTAGCTTTAGTGGTGGAGATGTGTATACTTGCCAAGCTTATGATAGAATATTCGTCGCGACTGGACAGTTAAACGATTAGATTTGATTTTATCGACTTATTTTATTTTACTTCTAATTCGTTAAGTGTTTAGTTGTGTGATTATGAAATAAACGAATACATGCTTAAATATAAAAATAAATCCTAACATCTTTTAGGATACATTTTCATAAATGAAATTCTAAGGTTTACTTGGGGACAAGTAAAGTTCAAGTGGGGGGATATTTGATGAACTCAAATAAGTACATTTTATTACTATCATTTATCCTATTAATTTGACTTGTTTTACTATATTATGTATGAGGATTGATACTTAATTGTTTACTTTTGTAATTCTCAGGTAAAAACAAGCATTTGGTGAAACTTAGCTATTTTGGACTAATTAAGGAGCAAAACGTGCATAAAGTGAAAGTCTACTGACATGGACAAGATCAAGTCAATTCTGCTCCAGATGCGCCGCATCTCACTCTCAACATGCGCCGCATCTCTATCAAGATATCACCAGATACGATCCAAGATACAAGAGGACATGCGCCGCATCTAATAAAGAGTTACGCCGCATCTTCTGGCGGTGTACGAATATTCCTGAATATTATAATCTTGGACCCCACGCGAAGTTAAGTACATGCGCCGCATCTACTTAGTAGATGCGCCGCATCTTCCCTCAGACAGAAACTATAAATACCCCGTAGACCAGACGAATTAAAGAGTTCCAAAACCCTAACACCGAAGACCGAACAGTAGGAACAAAGGACGAATTCAGTCAAGGAGGCAGCACAAGACACACCCAAATCAAAGATACAAGAGCTGTAAGAAGGTGCTGCATGTATTTAATTCATTAAGTAGTTTTGTTTTATTGTGTTAGCAAACTTTAATTCATCAGGATTGGTGGCTTGTGTAATGTGACAACGGAAAGATTGCACTCCCTTTAATACTTGCTTTCCCATCAATTAAAGTTTATATGTTGATGTCTTTGGTTACTACTTATTAGTGCATTGATAACCTCTGTGTTTATTAGTGGCTTGCGGGCATTTGACTGCGGGACATAATGTGGCTCCCACGGTTGTTTCTAAATTGATCACTTAGGAATAACTTTTAGACATAAGTAATCATTAAGGGTTTACTCGCCGATAAGAATAGGACCAACGAGAAAGGATTAACTACATACACTTCATATAAAGCTATCAATAAAACAAGTGACAATCTACTTAATTATAAGGACAGCCCTCTTATTGTCTCGAGTATCTATCTGTGTACGTGTGTGCTACTTGCTGATTCGTGCCTATTGGTTTATTTTATTATTTTAATTGCAACAAATCGTGCCAGTCTCTCAGGCTGAAACCCCCTTGCGTTAGGATATTAAAATACTGATTAGAATAACGAGATAATACGTTCCACTCTTAGTGATCGACACTCTACTTACCATTATCTTCATACTGACCGGGTACACTGCTCGTTAAGTGTGTGTGTTATTGATAAGTCGGCTAAATATAAATTTAAAACTTGAGTAGGCATTAAAACTGCTAAACCGCAACGACACATCACGCGCATCACTCGTCTCTTCCATTGGGTCATGGAAAATTTCCCTGATCTCAATAATGTCGACTATGTCCTAGTCAATCCAGTCATGAAACCTCTTGGTGGACCACAACGTCGCACAAAGCAACGTAAGGACAAAGGGTCCAAACGTGGTCGTAAATCCACTTCCGATATTCCCCTCTCTTCCTCCTCCTTTGGTCACGGTTCATCTTCTCAACCTATGGATGAGGATGATGATGAGGTGAACGAAGAAGGAACGTCTCATCCTAATACTCCCTCTCCCGACACCTTCTTTCGTAACCTTGACACCTCATCTTTTACACAAACCTCCGATGTTGAATTCAGACAAACCAACTTATCCACGATGATGAGAAGGCAAACAACCATGTACAATCGACAAGTCTCGATGCATGAGCAAACAATCGGGGGGTTCAAGTCCATTGGCAAGGCGATCAAAGGGCTCGGGAACAAGATTAAAAAGTTGGGGAAGAGAAGAGACTAGATAGGATTAGCTTAAGTAGTACTACTAACTTAAGTATTATTAAGCTATTATAAATAAGGTCATGGCAATGTCCATTTGACATAAAATGTCTTAACATTTCCTACTTGAAATTGGTTACCTTTATGTTAATCAATCTTGCCTAGTTCATGCATGTTATCTTATTTTATTACATGCACTAGATGTTAAAATTGCTTGAACTCATGCATGCTTAATAGTTGCCTAAATACATAGATGATCACATGATCATGTTAGTTGCTAGTTGAAACTAGCTTTAGGAATTCTATGTGTTTAGTGGTTTGAGGCCTTGAGATTTGCAGCCAACTAATTCCCCAGAAATTTCCCCATTTAGGCTGCCTAAAACTAGCAGACCTGGAAAGAAGGTCAAATGGAGGCCACGGCTCCACTAAATAGGGGACTCTCCACTAAATTTAGTGGTGCCGTGGTGCCTTTAGTGGTACCGTGCCTCTGGAAGACGAAAATTTAAATTCTCTTCCACTTTTTGACTTTCTTTCCCTGAAAATCTACAAACATAACCTGATTCCCATGCACCCAAATCCTCAAATCCAACATCCCTTTCAACCTTGCATGTCTTTGATTTGGCTATTTAAGCTAACATCATGCATTGCCATCCTTACACCTTCACACTCACCATACAACCATCATGTCTTCCACCATTGCTTCAACCTCTTACAAAAACAAGAAACCAAGATTCAACATCAAAACAACCAATCAAAACACTCTTGTTGATCAATGGATCAAAAGTGTTCACACACCACAAACCTCAACCAAACTTTCCAATGAGATGATTCTCATTGATCTCACCTTGGATGATGAAGATGATATACACACACCTATAACCTCTACCAAATCATCATCTTTCTTCACTACACCCCAAGCTTCATCCAAGGCAACCTCAATCAAACCAACATCCTCATCCTCCACCACCATTAGAACCAACACACACTCACCTCAACCAAGTCCTATTCCATCACTAGCCTTAACACTTAACTCATCACCATCAACTTCCCTTGAAGTAGGAACCAACACATCATCCTCATCACTTTCACCATCACTACAACCTCTTGCTCTCACCCTATCCTTATCACCAATCACTCCTTTTGAGTTTGGAAGTAACACATCATCATCTTCCCTATCACCATCACCTCAACCTTTAATGGGTTATCCCATCATTTATCCCCTACACTCACATACCTTGAGTTGTGCTTGTTGCCACCATAACTAAAACCTCATCATGAACCTTAGGGAATATTTGAGTCTTCAATTCTCATACCTAGAGCACCTACTCACACCACCAATAGGACCCATCATCCTTCCACCTCCTCCACCACACAATAGCCCAAACTAAACATGGTTATGTTTAGTCTCTCCAATAAATGCTTAGGAACCCTTTTGAAGTTGGAAGCAAATCTTGAAGCCTCATACTACTATTGATGTTTATGTGTCTTCTTGTTATTTAAATTTGCTTTCTTGTTGTAGTCATACTCATGTATGACACCTATTTTATTTTTATGAAATGGGCTTTAATATGATTGTTCATGATTTTTTTTGTGTGGTTGGATATTTGTCAAAATGTGCTACTTGTTAGATATTGTACATGTGTTATCTAACTTTGTTTTGTAGCATACACCATTGCTCGATTCCTTGGTATTCTCCAAATGAGGGGGAGTATACATCAAGGGGGAGCCTTTGTCACCTTTTTGATTCGACAAAAAGGGGGAGAAATGGGAGTAAACTCATTAAAAACTTGTTAAAACTAATTTTAACTTAAAATGAGTTTATATTTTGTCATCATCAAAAAGGGGGAGATTGTTGATGCAAATAATGTTCTAAAAATGTTATTTATATCTTTCGATTACTTCACGTTTTGAGGATGACAAAATGTGAAATCACGTTACGTTAAAATTAACGTAAACAAGTTTTTATTGGAAGATCCCGTTTCTACACAAATCACTCTAGAACAAATTTACAACTTGAAAAATGATCAAAGAAGTGAATTTGTGTTTAAAGACTTCACATTTTATTTCAAAAATACACATGACAAATTATTTTTGAATTATTAAGAAATGTTTTATTGGAAAAATAAGTTTGAAAATCACAACAGCTATTTCCCCCCCCCCCCCCAAAATCAGCTCCAACCTTCCCTAAATAAGTTTTCACCAAAAAAGACAAAATTTGGAGCGTCCTAGTCTAGGACGGCTCCACGGTTCCACTAAATTTAGTTGAGCCGTGGTGCATTTAGTGGAGCCGTCCGTACAAAATTTTCTGTAACGCTCAGATTTTTCTTGCCTTTAAAAACCAACCCCATTCACAGTTTTTAGGCACCCTTTCACACAGAAAAACTTCTGAGTTTAAAACTCTCACACCTTTCTTTTCTTTTGATCATTTAGATTAGTTTTCTTTTGTTTTAAGAGTGATCCAATCATCCACCAAGAGATCCTCTTCATTCCTCTTCATTAGCAAGAGAAGAACACAAGTGTCCAAGTTAAAACAAGGTGTTATCATTCATCTTCATTAGCAAGAGAAGAACACAAGTGTCCAAGTTGATACAAGGTGTTATCATTCCTCTTCATTATCAAGAGAAGAACTCAAAGTATTCAAGAAGATACAAGAGTTATAGTTGTTAGGATTTTGTAACACTTGTTACAACCTTGTTGTATCATAGCATACATCAAGTTTATTTATCTTTTGTGAGTGAGAGTGAAGATCAAGTGTGATCTTATAGAGATAGTGAATATCTCTTAAAGCCATTGGGCTTGTGTGATTGATCAAGAAGATCAAGGGTCAATAGGATAGTGTTGGTTTAGTGAGTGTTGATCATTGTGATCGTGTTGAGATCTTGGTGATCTCTTGAAGCCACTGGGCTTGAGTGATTGGTCACATGGACCTTGGTAGATTGGTGCTAGCTAAGATTAGCACTCGACATCTAGCTTAGTATCGGTAATAGGATAAGCGACGTGTACAGTTTTCTCCGTCTGAAGGGAGGTTGTTGACATAGTGCTTGAAACTCTCGAGTGTGGTACTCGGGGAGTGGAGTAGGGCGAAGAAGAGCTTCGTAGCCGAACCACTATAAATCCTTTGTCTCGGTTTGATTTTTCCAACTCTACTCTTTACTTTTATTATTTAGCATTAGTTAGTTTAGTGTGTTGTTCATATTGGTGTTGATTGATTACACGTAGAGTTCGAATCAAAGTTTCCAATAGCAAACTTTTAAAAGGAACATTTTTAAAAGAATTTAAAACCGGTAAACTATTCAACCCCCCCTTATAGTTTCCCACAGGATTGAAGATCCATGGCTTCATCATGGCGGGAATCCACCGTATTAGAGAGAGCATAGAGGCGGGTGAGTTCCTCATTGATCTCTTTATGGTTTTGTGGTTGATTGATCCACATTGCCTCATCAATGGCAATGAGTGTGGATGTTGGTGAGAGGGGTTGTGTTTGTGGTTGAGGTGGTGGTGGATTATGGTAGTGGGGATCGTAGATATCCCAATAAATGGGATAAAAAAGCATGGGTACTTGACCTCCAAAGGTCATGGGAGGAGGATTGGTGGACCTTGGTGGAAGGTCTTCCAAATTATCCAAATATGGATGAGTTGATGAAGGTGGTGTTCTAAACAATTCTTGGGGCTGAAGTTGTGGTGAATGTGGTGGTGAAGATGATCTAGTAGGTTGTGATGGAGCGGGTGGTAGTGTGGTGGCTATGGGAGTTATTGTTGGTGGTGGAGTATTGATGATGATGTTAGATGGTGTTGGAGTAGAAAGGTTGAGAAAATTCTCATTGGCTATTGGAGAGGATATGTTAAGTGGAGATGACTCCTCTGATGCTGAATTGGCTAAGTTTACAAAGCAACAAGGACGGACACTCATACGAGCTGTCCTTCTTGCGGGTCTGCTTGTGGATGAGTTACTTGATTTTGTCATTTGAAAAGTGATAAGATTTGTTCTAGAGTACAGGAATGATAGTTGGAGATGATGGTGAGTAAGTGAGTTGTGATGATCCTGATCTTCCTAATTTATAGACAGTAAGAATATTGATCTTTGTGTTAGGATTTGATGTTGATCCAATGAGGAATGTTGGTTCCTAATGATTTGGAGCAAGTAAATGAGCATGTCACATCTCCAAGGTCAATCCATACAAATGGAGTTGAGTAAATTATGGAAGATTTGCAGTAAATGCAAGGAGTGAGTAGAAAATCTGTTGATTTGATGTTCCTACGGATTTCAAGGAACCAATTTGAGGGTTCCTTGCTTATTACAGAAAGGTAACTCACATGAAAATTTTGAATATTCAAATTTTGGTGGGAAATGGATTTCTTATTATTCTAAGTGTCCCTAAATCATTCTAATGAGTCTAATGATCAGTGGAAAAAAAACTAGAATCAATAATCTATGGATCGGGATTAGTCGGGAATTTTGAAAAAGCTACTATTGGAGTTGGCGGATCCAACCGATAACAAAGGCGGAACCAAAATTTTGGTTCCGCGGAATCCGCAGGGTGTGAAATGGCGGAGCCAAAGTGTACAGCAGAAGGATCCCATAATTTGGATCCGCCATATCCGCCGTTCAAAAGTACTAATTTTAAACAGAGAACATGTCAAATTTTGCGTTACCCGTTCAAATCCCGAAAATTCTCCTAAAACATATGTAACTACTAATATGTGATAGAATAAAACTAAAAACACATGTTCTAACACATGTTTATACATAGATTAATCCGATGATAATAACTTACCATATAAGAGGTTAAGCCAAACGGTGGCTTAATCTCGGAAAATTGATAAAAATAAGTGTTATCATCCTGCAATGCTAATTTAGTTCACATACAAGTTAAATACTAACATAATATTCTAAGAAACATACAAGTTCATCACATCATTGTTTGAAAGAATCTAATACCAAACACTCCTTTAACTTCACTTCTTGCTAAGCTTCTTGTGAAGCTTCATTACCCATCGTCCAAGATTCTTCATCATACCCTTTGTTTGTCGAAATTCTGCTGATTCATTCGGGATAGGAGGAAGTTAGCTTAAGTACTCGGGTGGAGAGATCCTAGAGTTTGGCAAACCATCCTCTTCACTCATGGATGATGATGATGATGATGCAGGAGGACGAGGACGTTTTCCTTTTGCTACGGCTGCCCGATGATCACTTAGAGGAACAAAGGTGTGTGGAATTTCGAGTTAGTCGGGAATGAATCCTAAAGCATTTCAAGGAATGGGTGCAAAATCTCTATAGAGACGGGTCAAAAGCATCCCGTAAGGCAATGCGGTGGTACCTAAGACTGGAATATCGGCCATTCTTTTGGCGATATAATAAGCGAGGTTGAAGGGTTGATGGTTTGACACGCAATACATCATGCAGCAAAGGCTTGCGTTAACATGAACCCTATTCCCTATGGTGCTTATGACATTAGCCCTCAGAACTTCTTTTAGCTTCTTAAATTGGGGCCTAAGTTCATTTAGCTCCATGGCAAATAGATCCCTATCTACTTGACGACCTCGACTTAACCTAGTTTGGTTGTTCTTAGGCACAAAGAGATGCTCACGAATGGTTTCTTTTGCGATTAATGGTGTGTCATATGGTGCCAAACGATCAAGGTTGGATTCTAGAATGGACAACGACCACTTGTCCGAATAGAAGCAAGTTCCTTGATTCACAACTCCTAAGACTTCTCCAAATTGATCTAAAGTAATGTTGAATTGATTTTCATTGACTTTGAAGTGAACGTTCATGCAACCAAAGTCATTTGAACTAAGACCTACACTAGCATAGAATTCTAGTATGAATCGAGGAATTATGGGTTCATCGATATCTAGAAGGCTATCGAAGTAAATGGCGGCTAGTTGTTCTCAGAGAATGGTACCTTCTTAGAATGAGGGGTCTATGGTTCTACCCTCATGGACATAGCATTTTTCTAACGCTTTAAAGATTTTGACTTGATCTTCGGAGAGACCTTTAGTTTTGTGGTGTTTGGGTAGGTATCTTTGTGATCATAATTTGTCGCGGGAGGCATGATTTTCCTAGACATGAAAATTAAATAATTTAGTTAAAACTATCGAAAATACGTATATTAATTTCTAGTGTGTGCCTACATGGGGACAATGTGGAGGTGCAGTTATCTCGAATCCTTTTGATGCATGATGAGGCGAAAAGTGTACCGCTTTTAAGGGGTCATTTAAGCCCGAAATCGTATTTATTTGATCAAATATTGCCCTAAATCGTTCCTTTTGTCATTTTAGGTACTTTTGAGGAGAAATCTGGAAAAGGAGGCATTTTGGACGTTTTTGGAGCATAAAAGTGAAGAAAACGGCAAAGTCTCAAAATTGTGCTGAAAGTCACCTTTGACGGCGTCAACATTAACTCCAGACGGCGTCATGCCTTGGCAAGAAAAGTTGGATGTGAAATTTACTCATGACGGGCCAGTGAGTTTGCATGAGAATTCTGACGGCGTCACGCTTTAACTAAATCAAGGGCGTCACGGCTTAAATCAAAGAGGGACGGCGTCACGTTATAGGTCCGACGGCGTCAAGCCTTGATAAGCCAGAATGGATTTTTGAAGAGCTAAAGAGGGACGGCGTCAAGAAGGTCACCCGGGAACCCTAAAAGCGGCGAGGTGACGGCGTCACAATGCATAATGTGACGCCGTCAGATGTCAAAGTCTATATATAGTTTTCTAATTTTTTGTCATTAGAGGAGAGCTTAGTGTGTGGAATTTTGGGATAAAACCCTAAGACGATTTTAGCTACTTTTTCAGGGCTTCTTGCCTTGAGATCTTCCATGTTTCATTGAAAGATAAGTTATCAATTAATCATTCAATATGCCTATGTGTTGTTTGATTCTATCTTATGCTTGTCTTTTGTTTAACATGTTAGGCTAATTTTATCTTGTGTTTGCTTAGATCTAATGAAACCTAGCTATTGATTATTGGTTGTTAGTGTGTTGTTAGTTGTATTGGATGATTGTTTATCTATGTTAGGCTTAAGAAAACTGGCTAACTTCCTATTCGGTAACTTGCTTGAACGTCTTAAGAAACATGAACCAAACGCGTACTAAAGGTTTTTATGGTTGTATTTAATGCACAAGCGAATTCTAGTGATCCCATGTTAGGAGCTTCCTAGCCGGCTCGACATAGGAGTGAAGTAGGAGCTTGTAGAGTTTGGGGAAGTAAGTACGCCACCCCACGAATGGTATTAAGGAATACACCCGTCATCCACGCGACTAATACACACTAATTAACCGGTAAAAGATAGTTAGGGAGTAAGGAAATCTAAGTAAACACATTTCTCCACACATAAGTTTCTCACCACTTTTCATTTTTGTTATTTTATTTTATTTGCATTTGTAGTAATTTGGGTTAGTTGACTAGCAACTAATTCCGCCCACTCCTTCAAAACCCGAGATTTTACTTGCTTTCATAAAATATAAAAACATAAAAAAGAATCTTCCTCAACCCTTAGACCTAATTAGAGTAGCCTTTCACACCTAACGAACACTATTCCCTGTGGAGAACGATCAATCCCCCGTACTTACCACTACACTATACTACATCGGTCAGGTACACTGCCTGGTGGGGTTGTAAGCCTCTTGAGATCCCTCGAGAGGTAAAACCTGTTGTAAGGTTGCAAAACCCACGCATCAAGTTTTTGGCGCCGCTGCCGGGGAATAGTTATTGTTTAGGTTGAATTTTTATTTCTATTAGGTCTACTCACTAGATTCCTTTCTAGTGAGATTTTTATTTTATTTTTCTAGGTTTTCTTTAGTCTATCTATTTTCTTCGTGTCTTTGTTCGTAACCATACCGTCCGACATCATGGAAGATGGTAATATCCTTAACCCCCACAACCCACCACCACAACAACCACCACCACCTCCTAGAGCCCGTACTTTAGGAGAGTATTCCCGTCCTAGCCACCACGGCTATCGAAACACCATTGAGCTCACTCAAGGAGCCAATATCACACCCTTGCGATCCGACACCATCCGGTTGGTGCAAAGCGGATGCGCATTCCATGGACTTCGTTCTGAAGATCCTAATCAACATCTCAAGGACTTTCTTAAAATCGTTGATTCTATAGACCTTGATGTTGCCACTCGAGAGACGACCCGATTGCGTCTCTTCCAATTCTCTCTGCGGGACCAAGCTAGTCAGTGGCTAGAACGTCAACCCGCAGGATCCATCACCTCTTGGGATGATCTCACCACTCGTTTCCTTGCTCAGTTTTTCCCACCGGGAAGAACTACCAAGCTAAGGAATGATATCTTGATGTTCCAACAACGTCAAGGCGAAACTCTCTACGAGGCATGGACTCGATTCAAGGACTTACTCCAAAAAGTCCCTCACCATGGCATAGAACTTTGGCTCCAAGTCCAAATCTTCTATGACCATATCAATCTCTCCACAAGGCAAACCATTGACCAATCGGCCGGTGGCAAGCTACGTGATCTAAGTGCGGAACAATCATGGGCTCTCCTAGAGGATCTTGCTCTTTATGACAACGAAAGTTGGAGTGATCCCCGTGATTTGAATAAAACGGTCAAGGCAATATCTTTGCCTTCTAACAATTCAAGCACTTCCGACCGTAGGATCATAGAACTTGAAGACCAAGTCAAGTTTCTCATGAAATCCTACGAGGCTCCTAAACCTTCAAGCCAAGTGAACAAAATCACTTCTTCATGTGAATTATGTAGTGGTCCCCACGACACTCGTGATTGCATGGAACTCCCCGAACAAGCTTTTGCGGACTACGCATCCTCGCGTACCGACGGAGCGGGAGACAAGTGGTACACTTTCAAGCCCGAGCCAAACCATTATGGTGATTCATACAACCCCTCATGGAAAAATCACCCGAACCTTAGGTGGAAACAAAACCAAAACACACAACAACCCAATTCTTCCAACCCACCTAATCGTTTCCAATCAAGCGGTTCCAACTCGAACCGTACTTTCAACAACAATCCTTCCGGCAATGGTAGTACCAATAACTTTGAAGGATTGATGTCTCAATTTATGGCATCTCAAGAAGCTCGGATAGCTAGATTCGAGACTGAATTCAATCAACAACAAACTGAGATGACCAATAAAATTGACAACTTGTTGAAAGCCCTCCATAACCAAGTGTTATCACCTCCACATAAGGACGCTAGGAACACAAATGGCGGACCCCAAGTCAAAGACCCTTCTTCATCCAAACATGTCCACTTCGTCAACATTGTCACTATTAAACCAATCGATAGGAGCATGGAAGAAAGTGAACCAAAGGATGAGGATAGGAAAGTCGAGGTTGATAAGGAAGTTAGGACAAGTGAGATTGAAGAAGTAGATGATGATGAGGACTACTTCAATAGGCTACCCACTAAGGAAGAGCGTGCATATCATACAAACTTATTCGATGACCCCGAGACACCATACTTCCTAGGTAGACCAATCATAGAAATAGGCGACCCTTCTAATCTCAACATACCATGCAAAATAGGGCATCTACATGTGTGGAAAGCTTATATCGACCTTAGATCACCCATAAACGTCATGACTAGAGCCCACTACAACTTGATAATGAAAAATCAACTTGGGTATAGGATGTTCCCTGACAAGGGTTGGATGAGTAACTTCACGGGAAGAGTTAAGGGATTACCGGTTATTGTAGGAAACTTCACCTATGTCACCGACTTTGTAATTGTAGAAGATATCCGTCCAATAGTCGATGCATCCTTGACTCAAGTGGTTTTTGGAAAACCATTTGTTGAGGTCTCTAGAATGACTTATGAACCTTCCTTGGGGATAGTTAGATTTAAGGATGAGACCGATGAAGTAAGCTACCAAATGCCATATAAGATAGAACAATTCCAACACTTGTCAAATGTTGAGAAGGAGCTTAAACAAGCAGTCTACTATAGGAATGATAAGGATAGAAGTAAAGGAGTAGACTATGTTATGGAAAGGATATTCGGTTTCTACAAGGATTGTTTGAAATTAGGACCGGAATATAAAACCGGGAAGGAGAATGGCCTAGGAACCGTGACCGAGGATGGAGTCACGTAATGTACGTGACTTTGAGTCTAGCTACAAGACTCGTTAATAAAGAAAAGCGCTTCTTGGGAGGCAACCCAATCTTTATTTGCTTTATTTGCTTTGTGTGTTTATTTATTTGTTTGTTTGTTTTATTTGTTTCCCGTATGTGTGTTTAATTTTTATTCTTATTGATTCATGTTAAAAAGTAAATTGTGAAAATGCTTTATTTTGTTTTTAACTTCGTCTTAACTACATATAAAGGTATTTTGCAAAAGATAAGTGTAAGGGAAATCTAAATCGGTTTATTAGAACACATATGAACATGAATCGTAATAATAATAAATTAACATACATATTAGAGTGTGTTTGAGTCAAATGCTTGTATCGAGTCATAATGATGTTTTGCAGGATTTCCAGGAAGTAAGGTAAAGGTTTTTCCAGAAATTTTCCGGAAACTTAAAATGAAAATTTTTGTCAGGTCATTTCTGACGGCGTCAGGGTTTATAACCTGACGGCGTCAGATTTAATTTTCAGAAATTTTTGAAAGTTTTGTTTTTAGAAAAGTTTTTATTAAAATCTCCAACTTATAATCTCCAGGAATCTGCAAAGTTATCATTCCACAAGCATTATATCCTTATATATAGATTTTATCCCGCCGATGTTATGCAGGTTTTCGTGTTTGTTTTCTCAGGTTCAACAGGTTATTTTGGACAAGGAAATGTTTTGAATCAAGCTTATGGCGATGCATTAGTCATGGAGCTTCAACATTCTCTTTGGAGGAAGATTTAACCGTGTAATTTCATTATCCAACGAGCGAATCAGGGGAGTATTTGATTTCATTCTTTTACTTTTTCTTTTACATCTTGTTATTTGAACATTAGGACAATGTTCATCTTAAGTGTAAGGGGAGGGTAAAAGTACGATTTTAGAGAATACAATTGCGTTTGATTTTTGTTTATTTAATAGTAGATGTGTAATAAAACTGAGAGAAATACTTGTTAAGGTAATTTTAGTGCCAAATTTAAAATTTTTTACAACATATAGGAGTGAAACTTTGATCTTAATGAGCGTCTCACGGATAGGAGTTATATGACTAGCACAAAAACCGTACCACTAAAAAATTTTCCACCCCCAAATATGTGAGGTTCGCCCCTAGAATTGGTAGGAAAAGCATTTATGCTATGATGTGTGTACCGGTAGCACTTAGATTCTAGAACTTGCGTTAGGACCATTCCGAGGCCACAAGTGAGACTACATTCGTGTAGTTAGATTTACTACATGATAAGAGGCATTAGGATTAACCCATGTTTTACACCTGTGTTTTTGTTATAATTACGTTGGCTACATTGGTCAAGTAATTCTCCCACACCCTTTGCGTTGTACTCATTTTTAGTACACGATACCCCTAGTACACCCCTCAGAGCCTATCTTTTCGTTTCGACCTTTAAGCATTTTACTTAAAGGAAGAATTTGTTACACCCCACTTAAATGTACACCCAAATCGCCTTAGCCTACCTTGTATGCACTCATCTTTAGTGCATTATTGTGACAACATTTGTTTAAACCCAAGTTAATTATCTAGTTGATTACATGGTTGCTAAGTCGAGTCATATCCTTGTACATATTGTTTTGGGACGATTGGGACTCATGGGTAAAGTACTAGTGTAATGGAGTAATGGGGAAGAACATCATTTATTACCCCCATATGTGCTAAATGTTTTAAAAGTACTCCAAGTTTTTCAATTATCTTAATTCGAGTCATTAGAATAGTTATTTGTAAAGTTATGTAAAAGTTCAAGTGTAAGGGGATGCAACGCCCCTATGATGTATTATTTTGGATGGTAGGGTAAAAGTGTATGCAAAAAAAAAAAAAAAAAAAAAAAAAAAAAAAAAAAAAATCGAAAAAATCAAGAAAAATACAAAAAAAAATGAGAAAAAGAAAAATAGAAAAAACATACGGACTACCATCCCGTTTTATTTTATGTTTATTTTATGTTTATGTTTTGTTATTTTCTTTCATTAGCCTAAGATCGAGTCTAGTCTTGGCTTAGCAACATTGTATAGTACATGTAATTGATCAAGATCTTTAACTCGCCACCAGTAAAATATCCCGTATCCAACAAAACCGTGTTTTCCTTTTCCCTACACCTAACGTTATAACCCATTTAAAAGCCCTCTTTGATAGTTTATCTTAGGTGCTTACGCCTAGTGGAGGAGGTTTTCGATCCTTTCCCAAGCCTATGGTAATCTATTTGCTATGACAGGTAGTGAGAGATATTATCCGTTTTCATTTATGAGATTTATTTTGATGACACTTGAGAGATGTGAGTATCTAAACACTACTTGTGAGGTGCTAGTATGTAATCTCCGTGCTTATTATGATTGAAGTGGAACGATTATTTGTTGTAATTACTTTTATGTTTGCATTAAATGACCCCTAACTTGTATTTTGATTAGAATAAAAGCGCATTTGCTTGAGGACAAGCAAATCTCAAGTGTAAGGGTATTTGATGAGGCGAAAAGTGTACCGCTTTTAAGGGGTCATTTAAGCCCGAAATCGTATTTATTTGATCAAATATTGCCCTAAATCGTTCCTTTTGTCATTTTAGGTACTTTTGAGGAGAAATCTGGGAAAGGAGGCATTTTGGACGTTTTTGGAGCATAAAAGTGAAGAAAACGGCAAAGTCTCAAAATTGTGCTGAAAGTCACCTTTGACGGCGTCAACATTAACTCCAGACGGCGTCATGCCTTGGCAAGAAAAGTTGGATGTGAAATTTACTCATGACGGGCCAGTGAGTTTGCATGAGAATTCTGACGGCGTCACGCTTTAACTAAATCAAGGGCGTCACGGCTTAAATCAAAGAGGGACGGCGTCACGTTATAGGTCCGACGGCGTCAAGCCTTGATAAGCCAGAATGGATTTTTGAAGAGCTAAAGAGGGACGGCGTCAAGAAGGTCACCCGGGAACCCTAAAAGCGGCGAGGTGACGGCGTCACAATGCATAATGTGACGCCGTCAGATGTCAAAGTCTATATATAGTTTTCTAATTTTTTGTCATTAGAGGAGAGCTTAGTGTGTGGAATTTTGGGATAAAACCCTAAGACGATTTTAGCTACTTTTTCAGGGCTTCTTGCCTTGAGATCTTCCATGTTTCATTGAAAGATAAGTTATCAATTAATCATTCAATATGCCTATGTGTTGTTTGATTCTATCTTATGCTTGTCTTTTGTTTAACATGTTAGGCTAATTTTATCTTGTGTTTGCTTAGATCTAATGAAACCTAGCTATTGATTATTGGTTGTTAGTGTGTTGTTAGTTGTATTGGATGATTGTTTATCTATGTTAGGCTTAAGAAAACTGGCTAACTTCCTATTCGGTAACTTGCTTGAACGTCTTAAGAAACATGAACCAAACGCGTACTAAAGGTTTTTATGGTTGTATTTAATGCACAAGCGAATTCTAGTGATCCCATGTTAGGAGCTTCCTAGCCGGCTCGACATAGGAGTGAAGTAGGAGCTTGTAGAGTTTGGGGAAGTAAGTACGCCACCCCACGAATGGTATTAAGGAATACACCCGTCATCCACGCGACTAATACACACTAATTAACAGGTAAAAGATAGTTAGGGAGTAAGGAAATCTAAGTAAACACATTTCTCCACACATAAGTTTCTCACCACTTTTCATTTTTGTTATTTTATTTTATTTGCATTTGTAGTAATTTGGGTTAGTTGACTAGCAACTAATTCCGCCCACTCCTTCAAAACCCGAGATTTTACTTGCTTTCATAAAATATAAAAACATAAAAAAGAATCTTCCTCAACCCTTAGACCTAATTAGAGTAGCCTTTCACACCTAACGAACACTATTCCCTGTGGAGAACGATCAATCCCCCGTACTTACCACTACACTATACTACATCGGTCAGGTACACTGCCTGGTGGGGTTGTAAGCCTCTTGAGATCCCTCGAGAGGTAAAACCTGTTGTAAGGTTGCAAAACCCACGCATCAATGCATGAAAATTTTGTTTATGCAAGTTTTATTATAAAACAAGAGATAACCCAAACGCTCCTTCTTCAATGTGGTGACGATTGAATGTACCCAAAAATACATATTAGTTATGTATCCCCTTTAGCATTCAAGAGACATTATGCAAGTGATATGTAAAAACATAATGTTTTTGTATTTGTACAAACAATTTTCAAAAATCGTATTTCCTAGTCGTGAGAAGATTTTGATAAAAATTTCTCATGGGGTTTTTGATGAATTATGATAATGTACTACAAGATGCAATTCCTAACTAAGGAAATCATGGTTTGTGATGTAATTCAGTAAATATGTTTCATGATTTTACTAAAAATATGCATAAACCCCAAGTTTTGATTTTGTGCATGAAATAGAAATCCTAGACACAAATCAGGAATGTAGATATGATTAGTATACTTACAAAGATGATTAGAGCACAAATTTGTGAAAGGAGATGACCTGAATTGTGGATTTGCTGTGATAAGGGTCGAATTCCAGTAGCTAGTATGTTTTTGGGAAGTGTGATGAATGTTACAGGTTGTTTGTTCAATAAACTAAAAAAACTAGCTCAGCAAGCCGCGGATCCAGCGGAACCAAAACAAGGGATCCGCCCTTGTTGTCATTTGGATCCGCAGGATCAGACTTGAAATTTTGGTTATTACCGTGTTTGGTTAATCTAAGGTTTAAGCTAATGTTTTATCTACTCACCAGGTTCCATTAATCCTAAACCAAGTCTAAGAAAGTTGAAAGGTTCTCTCTTAAGAAGTTTTGTGAGGATGTCGGCAATGTTGTCCTCTGAGGAAACTTTCTCAATTGAGATGTTTCCTTTCTGAACATTGTCTCATAGGAAATGGTGGCGTATTTCTATGTGTTTGGTTCTAGCGTGTTGGACTGGATTTTTACTGAGATCAATAGCTCCTTTGTTGTCACAAAGAATGGGAATGTCGTTGAGTTCAATTCCATAGTCGATGAGAGCTTGTTTCATCCACAGTGCTTGTTGACAAGCTTTTCCTGCTAACACGTACTCGGCTTCAGTTGTTGATATTGCGAGGGCCGTTTGTTTCTTAGCAAACCATGAGGTGAGGCAATGTCCTACAAAAGTACAAATACCGCTTGTACTTTTCCTATGAACATAATCACCGGCATGGTATGAGTCGGCATACACTATGGTTTCCATTCTCGTTTGTTTGGGATACCATAATCCTAAATGTGTGGTGCCTTTAATATACCTAAAGATCCGTTTAACGGCTTCAAGATGGGATATTTTGAGATCTTCTTGAAAGCGTGCACATAGACAAATACTAAACATAATGTCCGGTCTACTAGCCCGTTAGGTAGAGTAAACTATTAATCATTCCCCTATATTTAGTGCTATATACGGATTCACTTTCTTCATCCTTAGTGAGTTTAGTTTTCGAGGACTTTGGTGTTTTAATAGGTTTTGAATCTTCAAGACCAAATTTCTTAAGCATATCCTTGATATACTTAAATTGGTTGAAGAATATCCCATCTTCTAATTGTTTTATTTGGAGACCTAAGAAAAAGTTTAGTTCCCCCATCATACTAATTTCAAACTCATCATGTATGATTTTTGAAAATTCATCGCACAACTCTTGACATGTTGAACCGAATATAATGTCATCCACATATATCTGGACTATGATAATATGTGATCCCTTTTTCTTGGTGAAAAGAGTGTTGTCTACTAGGCCCATGGTATAGTTATGGTCAACTAGGAAAGTCTTAAGTCGATCATACCAGGCTTTTGGTTCTTGCTTAAGTCCGTATAATGCTTTCTTAAGTTTGTAGACATGATTAGGTCTTTCAAAATCGGCAAAGCCGGGAGGTTGTGCAACGTACACTTCCTCATTAATGAAACCATTTAGAAAATCACTTTTAACATCCATTTGGAATAGTTTAAAGTCGTGTGCACATGCATATGAAAGTAATATTCTAATTGACTCAAGCCTAGCGACGGGTGTAAATGTCTCGTCATAATCTATACCTTCTTGTTGATTGTAGCCTTGAGCTACTAGCCTAGCTTTGTTTCTAGACACTACTCCATTTTCATCCATTTTGTTGCTAAATACCCATTTAGTTCCAATTATGGTTTGATTTTGAGGTTGTGGGAGTAAAGTCCAAACGTCATTTCTAATAAACTGATTTAATTCTTCTTGCATCGCAATGACCCAAGATTCAACTTTTATGGCTTCATTAACATTTTTAGGTTCAATAGTTGAAACAAAGCAAAAGAAATTACTTTCGTTTTGGACTTTTGACCTTAAGGTTCTTTCGTTAATTTTTCCTATGACGTTGTCCAATGGATGACTTTTAGATTCTTTGATGTTGACTATTTCTCTTTTTACCCGTTTGTCTTCTTTGTCATTTTCTATGTTTTCTTGGTTTTCAACCATTTGACTTTCAACTAAATCATCATCTACCAAAGGTGATGTCTTAGAGGGAGGTGGACTTTCGTCGAATGTTACGTTCAACGATTCCTCGACTCTTGAGGTTTCTTTTTTCAAAACTATGTAGGCTTTACTATTTTGTGAATATCCAAGAAATACACATTCATACGACTTTTGGTCAAACTTGGTGAGATAGTCCTTAGTGTTTAAAATGAAGCACTTGCTTCCAAAAACTCTAAAATATCCTAAAGTAGGCTTTTTGACTCTATATAACTCATATGGAGTCTTTTTCAAAAATGGTATAATTAAGACTCTATTTAGGATGTATGTGGATGTATCTACGGCGTGACACCAAAATTTTTGAGGTAAGTTTTGTTCATTTAACATAATTCTACTCATTTCTTCGATTGTTCTATTTTTACGTTTTACTACACCATTAGATTGAGGAGTTCGAGGAGCCGAGAAATTGTGTGTTATGCCATTAGCATCACAAAAAGCTCCGAATTGGATTTCGTTATAAAATTCACGACCGTGGTCGGTTCTAATAGACACAATGTTATTTCCTATTTAATTTTGAATTTTTTGACTTAGAATTTCAAATTTATCAAATGCCTCATTTTTAGTTTTCAAGAACTTAGTCCAAGTATACCTAGAGTAATCATCTACTATTACCAAAGTATAGAAGTTTCCCCCGTAACTTTGTATAGCGGACGGACCAAACAAATCCATATGTAACAATTCTAGACACCAAGATGTAGACACCATGTTTTTAGCCTTATGCCTATTATGAACTTGTTTCCCTATTTTGCAATCATCACAAAAGTGTTGGTCATATTTCAACTTGGGTAGGTTCCTAATGAGTTCCTTAGATGATAAGGATTGGATTAACCTCATATTGGCATGACCTAAGCGTCTGTGCCATAGAGTTGAGTTTTCATCCAAAGAAGTGAGACAAAGTTTGTCCATAGGTGTTTTGTCTATTTTCATAATGTAAACGTTATTCTTTAAAACACCTTTTCCTACTGTTATACCGTCTTTAAGTATTTTACTTCCATTTTCACTGAAAAGGACGTTATACTTTTTGCGGCACAATTGACTAATACTAAGAAAGTTAAATCCTAAATTATCTACATGAGCAACATCATCAATAGTGAGAGAGTCATGAGATATTATACATTTTCTGAAGATTTTACTTTTAAGCTTGCTCCCGAATGTGACATTACCTCCGTCGCACACTTGGTAGGATGAGAAAAGACTTTTGTTTCTTTCATGTGTCTTGAATACCCACTATCTTTGATCCACTCGTCAGGTTCTAATTCAACCTTTAAGCACACCTAAGTTCAAGAAAAACTCAAGCGTTTGGTCCCCAATATCTCATGGGCCCGTTTGGGTTAAACATAACATTATCATGGTTCATGTATGGAAATGGTGGACATGTGTTCCATGGCATGTAGTTGGGACCTTGAAAGTTTCTAGACATGTTTTGGTTCCAACTATTTTGATGATGATGCTTTGAGTTGAAATTACTATTTGGAAAGGGGTGTTTAGGAAAACTAGTTTTAGGCTTCTGTTGAGTCGTTTTAATCCTAAACTCATTTTTAACTTGGCCTTTTCCTATTGTAACTATTGGTTTTTGTTTGTTAATGGTTGTACTAATGCTAGGTTTCTTTGTGACTTTTACAAATTCAGTACGATCCAAATTACGAACCTTCTGTTCATCAACAGAACCCGCGGAACCAATTGGTACAACTGGCGGAACCAAATTTTTGGATCCGCCAGATCCGTGGGTTTCTGACTTAGTTGGAACAGGTTCTGGTACTTTCATTGTTTGATTCATAAATTCATTTAAGTTTCCTAATTTCATAAATCCTAGTCCGGTTTTATGATGAGGCAACTTTTGAATTTGCATTAACTCATCTGCTAAACAAATATTTTTATCAAAACTTTTAAACTTAGAGTTTTGTTTGATAAGATCTTCCTGTGTGGTTTTAAGGGTTTCTATTTCTAGTTGAAGTTCCTGACTTAAGATACATGTTTCTTTAACACTTTTACCCTTTTCTGATCGTATTTCTTTTTCTTTTAACCAATAGACTTCGTTTTCTAAGAGTGTTGTTTTGGTTTTTAAGAACTTATTTTTGTTTATGATTTTTAAAGTAATATCACACAGTTTGTTATATTCTACTTCTAAAGTTTCATCATCAATAGAGGAATATGACGAGTCAGAATGTACCTCTTCTGAGTCATGAGCCATGAGAGCAACTTTGTCGTTCTTTGGCTCGTCGTCATCACCATCACTGTCACTCCAAGCTCCACTAACAAATGCTTTTTGAGACCTGTTCTTTGGAGGCTTTGGACATTCTCCTATTAGGTGACTAGAATCCCCGCACCTAAAGCACTTCCCATCCACTTTTCCTTTTCTATCATCACGGTCTTTCCGGAAGGATTTCTTTTCTTCACGAGGTGGTCTTACGAACTTTCCTCGTCTCCTAAAGAACTTCTTGAAATCTCTAACGACCATGGCATATTCTTTGTCTTCGCTACTAGAACTAGACTCTTCATCATCACTTGACTCTACCCTAGCTTTCAAGGCAATGGACTTCATCTTCTCCTTTTTGCCTTTAACTATTTCTGAGTCTTTTTCCATCACCATCTCGTGAACTTTAACATTTCCGATGAGCTCGCCCAGTGTCATGCTTGAAAGATCCCATCACCTATCACCTTTGCTCTCCACTTTGGATGGAGTGCTCTAAGAAATTTCCTGACAAAGTTCTTACTAGAAAAAGATTCGTCAAGTGATTTAAGAGATGTAATAATAGTATTAAACCTTGCAAAAGCACTATCAATGGTCTCATCTTCAGAGATAACAAATTGTTCATATTGTTGAACAAGAAGATCAATTTTGTTATCTTTAACTTGTGAGTTCCCTTGATGAGTGGTAATCAGTGATTGCCAAATATCCTTAGCCGTTTTACACATAAAAACTCTTTCATATTCTTTCTTAGGTAAGGCATTATAAAGCATCATTTTTGCTTCATTATTTTTGGCAATCAACTTCTTTTGCTCATCACTATGACGAGTAAGAGAAGCACCCATATCCCGACCACTCGATATATCATTACTAATGGGCTTGTAATCAACCTCTACAATAATATACCATAGATCTATATCCTTTGACTTCACATACGTCTCAAAGTGGTTTTTCCAATATATGTAACAATTTGGTTCAAATAGTGGTGGTCTTTGCATAGATTGCCCTTCTTTAAAGTTTTCAAAATCAATTGATCGTTTCAAGTTTTAAGATACAAAATATTTTGAAAATCTTGAGTAACGTAGTTCTGATACCAATTGTGGAAAACTAGAAAGGGGGTTGAATAGTTTTTACCGTTTTAAAATTAATTCGCTTTGTGACTTAACGTGATTTCAAAGTAAATACTCATAAACAAACAATATAAGTAAAGTAAGTAAGGAAAGGAACAATCAAACCAAAACACGGAGATTTATAGTGGTTCTGCTACAAGGTCTCTCTTCCTTGCCCTACTCCACTCCTCGAGCCATTAACTCGAGAGTTTTTCTTCACTAAGAAACAAACTCCCTTCTCGGCGGAGAAAACCTTTATACGCGTCGCTTACACTTTATCCGTTACTAAGCTAAACATCGGGTTCTTTGCAAGGGTACAACCACTCCCGTTGGTTCTTTAACAAGGGTACAACCACTCCCGACACTCTATGTGTTTTGAGGACTAAAACACTAACCGATCACTACTGAATGAATGGTATAAACAATGATGTGATGTGTGAATACTATAAGATCACACAGTAACTAACTAATCAAGGCTTGCAACACAGTGTTGAAGCTTGATCTCTTTTGCTACAAAAAGAAAGAACACTAAGAATGACATGAATGAATGATATGGGTTAGAAATGAATAAATGAATGAATGTATAATTTATGCTATGTAAGTGATGAATGTGCTTGAATGATCAGCTTGCTATTTATAGGCAAAAATGATCAAACAGGTGGTGGATTTGGCGGATCCAAAATAATTGTTCAGCCAGTTATGCACTTTGGATCCGCCAGTGCTTGACAGCTAAGATCTTCATGAATCTTTCCATATCTTTCCATATCAAGCCAAGTCTTGTCAAGATCTTACAAAGTCAACTTTGTTACTAAGAGATCTTACCAAAATATAATGTAAATCTTCTAAAGATTTCCTAATGAGGTATGCCATGATGTCATGTGTTTATTTCTATTTTAAGAAATAAAAGTAAAACATGTAAAATTATATATGTATGCAATGTAATTCCTAGTGATCATGTAATGTGTAAAATGTGTTTAAAAAGGTTTGTAACTTATAAATGTAAAAGAATTTAACTTATTTTATGCTTTGCTAAAGATAAACATTATGATTGTCATTAACAAAATAAAGCAAAGATCTTAAAATATAAATAACGTTTTAGGACGATATTTGAATTAACAGGTTTCTCTCCCATTCTCTACACACTTCATCTGATACGGCAATAATTTTGGTAGGCGTCCTATATACCTGGGTAAATGGGAATACATACTCATCTGGTGTGCCACTGTCCTTTTTATTCTCACCCTTTTCGGGTGTAAAACATTTCTCACATGCTTCCACAGTTCGATCTTCCTTGTCTTTTGGATTATGAGAGTATTTGCGTGTAACACCCCCAACTCGAAATATGGCAGCGAAACTGAGCTTGGGGTGCTACGTGAGGGGCAAGACAGTCACAATCACAGATAACAATCTCATAACGAGAAGTTTTAAATAAAACATATCATTCGAATACAAAATTTAATGTTTAGAGTCTAAAAGACACATATCACAAGTAGCAGCAGAAATAAAGGTAGTTTGCAGCGGAAATCATAAATAGTTTGCAGCGGAAATAAAGACACAGTTTAAAAGATAATTCGAATGATAAAGATAGTAAAGGAAAAAAGCATAGCCCGATGATAGCCATCCTCAACCTTCAGTCACTCCTGGTGCTCACATCATGCATTAATTACCTGAGATAAACATGCTAAAAAGTCAAAACAAAGGTTTAGTGTAATCCATAGGTTTAGTAAATAATAGTTGAGCACAAGATTTTAATCTGTAAGATATAAGTAACAAATATAAATATCGGGTAAGCGTCACATATTTCTCTTGTTTTGCTAAGCTCATGACACACAAAGCGTTAACTAGCACCAGTAATCCTGGCGTAAGTCGACAATAACCGCGGAATTTCATAATCATAATAGTTGCCCCCAAAGCTAGGTATCTTGCCAAATACCTAGGTAACTCAAATATAGCACACCCGTGTTGCCTACCTGGTCAACTAGGGTGGGATGGTCAAATCCTATACGCCTATATACTATAATCGCGCTCACCCGCAGGTGATTAATGGTTCATGATCGAAGGACTTGCTTTTGGCAAGGAAGGTACTAAGCATTTATCGCGTCAGTCAGGAATAGCATACCAATAAACAATTTTCTCAGAAAAATAGTAAGTAGCATGTATCTCCCCCACGGGATTTATAAACATTTAAAAATATAAAAGTGGGGTTATGAATCACACCTTAGTAGCAGAGAAATGAGATACCACAGTATGATTAGATGGAATGGCACGACAAGTGAACCTCAGCACAACCTAATATATGAATAATATGTCTCAGCAATAACCTTAAAGTGATTTCAAAATCAATACTCGTATTTGAAAATAAAAATGTTTTATTTCAATGGCGTTTTGAGTTAAATAAAGTTTAAGACTCGTATGGATATGATACGTTAAAATAATAAAAGTCGGCAAACACGAATGGATACGAAGAGAGAAAAGAGGAATTTAAATAAGAAAAGAATAAGAAAGGAAAAAAAATAGAAAAGGTAAATAGATTATTTCGGTGTTTTACCCTTTTCCCAAATAGTTGATGAAATATTGAAGTTTCGGAAGAAATTATATAAGTATTGAAAAGGTTTTTAAGTTATTTGAATAATTGTAAATGATTAAATTATAAAAGGTTTTATCGAAATTTGGGTATGATGCGCCCGTTTTTAAAACATTCCCAAGTCATTACGACTTCTGAATATAAATTTTATTATCTAATTTTTGCAATTTAAATATTTCTAGCTGAATACTATTAGTTGCGTATTTATATTAGTTATTAAGTTTTATCGATCATTTTGTTTATGTTTTCTAAATTATAAACCGAAACATCATATTCGATAATTAATAATTAAATAATAGCAAAACAATTAAATGAAAGATATAATGGATCAAGTGTATTGGCCTTCGGCCCAATACTCAACTTATACTTATTGGGTTTTCGTTGGGCTTTCAGGCCCAAGTTATTATTACTTAACAATTTTAGAACTTAATCCAATTAGTTGTGGCCCTTTTGGGTCACGGCTTAATCACGTTTAAACAAATAAACCATTAGACCTTGGCCGTGACTCGTTGAGTCACGGCTCGAGTCTATTCGAGCCAAATGCTTTGGTTGTGGCGATAAGCCAAATTGAATCCAATATTAACACAACATAATCAAATCCAGTTGTTAACACAACACTTAGCCATAAAGACTATGCCGTGACTCAATTGAGTCACGGCTCGAATCCTTCCCAAGCCAAAGGCTCTCGACCAAATTATTCAACACAACTAAATCCAAATCCAAATCAATTACAAATCCAGTATAACAAGAACATATGGGTTGTGCCGTGACTCATTTGATTCACGGCTCGAGCCATTCCGAGTCTTTAGACTCTCGGACAGCCAACAACACAACCACAAGGCCTTGCCGTGACTCAATGAAGTCACGGCTCGAACCCTAACATGAGCCAAAGGGCTCCTGGTTCACAACCATATCAACACAACCAAATCTACAATCCAAACCATACAAATCCTATTCTAACACAACCAACACCATCACTGCCTCATCTTTCTACCCTAATCGAAACTCAACATCAACACTGCCACAATCCAAAATCAACCAAAAATCCAACACAATACCACAATAAATTTATTATAGCCCAATCGAATAAAAATAATAATAATAACAACCAAATAAAATAAAAATAAATTAAAAGTAAATAAAAACTATCAAACCCTAACCCTATTCCTAACCCTAGTACTGCCGTGACTCAAAGAGCCACGGTTAAAGCTTCATACGAACTCGAGGGCTCATCAGCTTCAACCACCAGGATCAACTCGGTATAAAAACTCCATATCCAGCTACAACAATAATCAATGAATTAGAAAATCAAATGAAATAAATAAAAATATAATCGACTCACCCGAGTCAACGCGAGTTGACTCGGTGAGTCACCCTGACTCGGACTGAGTCAAGGTTTTTATGGTGTAATAAATTAGATCCACACGTTTTATAGTTAGATCGAAAGGTTTTATAACGTTTTATTAAATAAAAAATGATATACGAAATTAGGGTTTTGATTAAAATGAAAATGAAAAAGAAAGAAGGCGTGTGTGATACCTTTTCGAAGAGAGGAGGGGCAGGGGAAGCCTTGGTAAAGAATATGGCGGCTGAACGTGGTGGCGGTTTGGCAGTTGATGGTGCTAGACGCCTTGGATGGGGCTGATACTCTCCAGAAAGGACAAGGGGATGCTGATCTATCATTTGGCGTAAAGTTTGGGGTCGCCGAAAATTTTTTCGGCGACGGCGGTTGCCGTCGATGACGGTGGCTGCCGGAAGTTTGGTCGGAGGGGATGAGAGAGATGGGAGTGTTATGTGTGTGTGGGAGAGAGTGAAATGAATAAAGAAATAAAATTCGGCCCTTTTATACCCAAGGAGGGGTTGAATCTGGACAATTGAAAGTTAAGGGGGGCGCGGGTAAATATTGGGCGGGGGTATAAACTGTCAAACTAGTTAAACTTTTTCTTTAAGCATTGTGGGGCCTATTAGAGGTACCAAACGGACTTGAAAAATTATGAAACTTGCGCCATTATTTCCGAAATAATTTTTCTGATAAAAATAAGTATAAATATGCATAACTTTCCTAAAATCAATTTATTTGGCAAATTTGATTCGTTTCGCATTTTCTAGGTTGTGCTTATGTAATAAAAGACTAAGGTTCACTTTTCTCAGGATATCTGACATTTCTCAAGTTCAAATAAATTCAGAAAAAGTTCAACTGCTAAGGTGATGCAAAAATAAATATTTGGCTAATAAAAATAGTTTGGAAAATTACCGGGTGTTACAGCACATACATCATATTGGGAAATCTGTCCCGAATTTCAGTTTAACTTATCTTTTCTTGTTTTGAAGAGGTGAGGGTACTTGCGCCTGAACTCGTCCTCGCGTTCCCAAGTGAATTCGGGTCCTCTCTTGGAATTCCAGCGAACTTTCACATGGGGAATTTGGCTCCGCTTTAGTCGTTTGATCTCACGCTCCATAATCTCTATGGGCTCCTCAATAAAGTTCAATTTCTCATCGATTTGAATCTCATCAAGTGGGATTACAGCTGTCTCATCGGACAAACATTTCTTCAAATTTGACACGTGGAAGGTGGGGTGTAATCTACTAAGCTCTGGAGGCAATTCCAGCCTATAGGCTACAGGACCAACTCTGTTCAGAATCTTGAACGGTCTAATGTATCTCGGATTCATCTTTCCTCGTTTGCCAACCCGTATCAAGCCTTTCCACGGTGAGACTTTCAGTATCAGTTTGTCTCCAACTTGGAACTCTAGTAGTTTGCGTCTCACATCTGCGTAACTCTTCTGACGGTCTCTCGTGATTTTCAATCGGTTCTTAATCTGCACAATCTTTTCTGTAGTCTCCCGAACAATATTCGGCCCAATGAGCTGAGCTTCACCTACCTCAGCCCAACAAATGGGTGATCGGCATTTTGGACCATACAATGCCTCAAATGGTGCAGCCTTAATGCGTGCATGATAACTATTGTTTTATGAAAACTCAATCAAAGGCAAATGAGCATCCCACCCATTTCCAAAATCAATCATGCAGGCTCGGAGCATATCTTCCAAAGTCTGAATCGTCCTTTCACTCTGGCCATCCGTCTGCGGGTGATATGCAATACTCATGTTGAGGTTCGTGCCAAAGGCATCTTGAAGCGATTGCCAAAATTTAGAAGTGAATTTGCTATCTCTGTCAGAGATGATAGATATTGGGGCTCCATGCCTTGATACTATTTCCTTCACATAAAACCTCGTCAACTTATCCATACTGTAGTTCTCCTTGATGGGTAGAAAACGTGCTGATTTCGTCAGTTGATCGACTATAACTCAGATAGCGTCGAAACCAGTTGTAGTCCTTGGAAGTTTGGTGACAAAGTCCATAGTAATTCGTTCCCATTTCCATTAAGGGATCTCAGGCTGTTGTAGAAGACTAGATGATTTCTGATGTTCGGCCTTAACTTTCGCATACGTTAAACATCTGCGAACATAATCTGCAACTTCTGCCTTCATGTTTGGCCACCAATATAACTCCTTGAGATCGTGATACATTTTGTCAGATCCTGGGTGTATAGAGTACTTTGTCTTATGAGACTCGAGCATGATTAAGTCTCGCAGTTCTCCATAACGCGGCACCCAACTTCTTCCTTTAAAACACAAGGTTCCGTCTGAACGCTTTTTAAATTTCTTCTGTATCATTCCCTAAAGATTCTCACTCTGGAAATCTTCCTGTTTCACTGCTTCTTCCTGAGCATGGAGAATTTGAGCAGGAAGGTTTGTATTGATGGACATAACCAAAGCTCGAACTCGTAGCGGCTTCAACCATTCTGATGCGTGGGTTTTGCAACCTTACAACAGGTTTTACCTCTCGAGGGATCTAAAGAGGCTTACAACCCCACCAGGCAGTGTACCTGACCGATGTAGTATAGTGTAGTGGTAAGTACGGGGGATTGATCGTTCTCCACAGGGAATAGTGTTCGTTAGGTGTGAAAGGCTACTCTATTTAGGTCTAAGGGTTGAGGAAGATTCTTTTTATGTTTTTATAATTTTATGAAAGCAAGTAAAATCTCGGATTTTGAAGGAGTGGGCGGAATTAGTTGCTAGTCAACTAACCCAAATTACTACAAATGCAAATAAAATAAAATAACAAAAATGAAAAGTGGTGAGAAACTTATGTGTAGAGAAATGTGTTTACTTAGATTTCCTTACTCCCTAACTATCTTTTACCGGTTAATTAGTGTGTATTAGTCGCGTGGATGACGGGTGTATTCCTTAATACCATTCGTGGGGTGGCGTACTTACTTCCCCAAACTCTACAAGCTCCTACTTCACTCCTATGTCGAGCCGGCTAGGAAGCTCCTAACATGGGATCACTAGAATTCGCTTGTGCATTAAATACAACCATAAAAACCTTTAGTACGCGTTTGGTTCATGTTTCTTAAGACGTTCAAGCAAGTTACCGAATAGGAAGTTAGCCAGTTTTCTTAAGCCTAACATAGATAAACAATCATCCAATACAACTAACAACACACTAACAACCAATAATCAATAGCTAGGTTTCATTAGATCTAAGCAAACACAAGATAAATTTAGCCTAACATGTTAAACAAAAGACAAGCATAAGATAGAATCAAACAACACATAGACATATTGAATGATTAATTGATAACTTATCTTTCAATGAAACATGGAAGATCTCAAGGCAAGAAGCCCTGAAAAAGTAGCTAAAATCGTCTTAGGGTTTTATCCCAAAATTCCACACACTAAGCTCTCCTTCATGACAAAAAATTAGAAAACTATATATAGACTTTGACATCTGACGGCGTCACCTTATGGATTGTGACGCCGTCACCTCGCCGCTTTTAGGGTTCCCGGATGACCATCTTGACGCCGTCCCTCTTTAGCTCTTCAAAAATCCATTCTGGCTTATCAAGGCTTGACGCCGTCGGACCTATAACGTGACGCCGTCCCCTTATGATTTAAGCCGTGACGCCCTTGATTTAGTTAAAGCGTGACGCCGTCAGAATTCTCATGCAAACTCACTGGCCCGTCATGAGTAAATTTCACATCCAACTTTTCTTGCCAAGGCATGACGCCGTCCCATGTTAATTGTGACGCCGTCAAGAGTAACTTTTAGCCGATTCTTGAGACTTTGCCGTTTTCTTCACTTTAATGCTCCAAAAACGTCCAAAATGCCTCCTTTTCCAGATTTCTCCTCAAAAGTACCTAAAATGACAAAAGGAACGATTTAGGGCAATATTTGATCAAATAAATACGATTTCGGGCTTAAATGACCCCTTAAAAGCGGTACACTTTTCGCCTCATCAAATACCCTTACACTTGAGATTTGCTTGTCCTCAAGCAAATGCGCTTTTATTCTAATCAAAATACAAGTTAGGGGTCATTTAATGCAAACATAAAAGTAATTACAACAAATAATCGTTCCACTTCAATCATAATAAGCACGGAGATTATATACTAGCACCTCACAAGTAGTGTTTAGATACTCACATCTCTCAAGTGTCATCAAAATAAATCTCATAAATGAAAACGGAAAATATCTCTCACTACCTGTCATAGCAAATAGATTACCATAGGCTTGGGAAAGGATCGAAAACCTCCTCCACTAGGCGTAAGCACCTAAGATAAACTATCAAAGAGGGCTTTTAAATGGGTTATAACGTTAGGTGTAGGGAAAAGGAAAACACGGTTTTGTTGGATAAAGGATATTTTACTGGTGGCGAGTTAAAGATCTTGATCAATTACATGTACTATACAACGTTGCTAAGCCAAGACTAGACTCGATCTTAAGCTAATGAAAGAAAATAACAAAACATAAACATAAAATAAACATAAAATAAAACGGGATGGTAGTCCGTATGTTTTTTTTCTACTTTTCTTTTTCTCATTTTTTTGTATTTTTCTTGATTTTTTCGATTTTTTTTTTTTTTTTTTTTTTTTTTTTTTTTTTTTTTTTTTTTTTTTGCATACACTTTTACCCTACCATCCAAAATAATACATCATAGGGGCGTTGCATTCCCTTACACTTGAACTTTTACATAACTTTACAAATAACTATTCTAATGACTCGAATTAAGATAATTGAAAAACTTGGAGTACTTTTAAAACATTTAGCACATATGGGGGTAATAAATGATGTTCTTCCCCATTACTCCATTACACTAGTACTTTACCCATGAGTCCCAATCGTCCCAAAACAATATGTACAAGGATATGACTCGACTTAGCAACCATGTAATCAACTAGATAATTAACTTTGGTTTAAACAAATGTTGTAACAATAATGCACTAAAAATGAGTGCATACAAGGTAGGCTAAGGCGATTTGGGTGTACATTTAAGTGGGGTGTAACAAATTCTTCCTTTAAGTAAAATGCTTAAAGGTTGAAACGAAAAGATAGGCTCTGAGGGGTGTACTAGGGGTATCGTGTACTAAAAATGAGTACAACGCAAAGGGTGTGGGAGAATTACTTGACCAATGTAGCCAATGTAATTATAACAAAAACACAGGTGTAAAACAATGGGTTAATCCTAATGCCTCTTATCATGTAGTAAATCTAACTACACGAATGTAGTCTCACTTGTGGCCTCGGAATGGTCCTAACGCAAGTTCTAGAATCTAAGTGCTACCGGTACACACATCATAGCATAAATGCTTTTCCTACCAATTCTAGGGGTGAACCTCACATATTTGGGGGTGGAAAATTTTTTAGTGGTACGGTTTTTGTGCTAGTCATATAACTCCTATCCGTGAGACGCTTATTAGGATCAAAGTTTCACTCCTATATGTTGTAAAAAATTTTAAATTTGGCACTAAAATTACCTTAACAAGTATTTCTCTCAGTTTTATTACACATCTACCATCAAACAAACAAAAATCAAGCGCAATTGTATTCTCTAAAATCGTACTTTTACCCTCCCCTTACACTTAAGATGAACATTGTCCCCAATGTTCAAATAACAAGATGTAAAAGAATAAAGTAAAAGAATGAAATCAAATACTCCCCTGATTCGCTCGTTGGATAATGAAATTACACGGTTAAATCGTCCTCCAAAGAGAATGTTGAAGCTCCATGACTAATGCATCGCCATAAGCTTGATTCAAAACATTTCCTTGTCCAAAATAACCTGTTGAACCTGAGAAAACAAACACGAAAACCTGCATAACATCGGCGGGATAAAATCTATATATAAGGATATAATGCTTGTGGAATGATAATTTTGCAGATTCCTGGAGATTATAAGTTGGAGATTTTAATAAAAACTTTTTTTAAAAACAAAAATTTCAAAAATTTCTGAAAATTAAATCTGACGCCGTCAGGTTATAACCCCTGACGCCGTCAGAAATGACCTGACAAAAATTTTCATTTTAAGTTTCCGGAAAATTTCTGGAAAAACCTTTACCTTACTTCCTGGAAATCCTGCAAAACATCATTATGACTCGATACAAGCATTTGACTCAAACAAATACGGATATGTATGTTAATTTATTATTATTACGATTCATGTTCATATGTGTTCTAATAAACCAATTTAGATTTCCCTTACACTTATCTTTTGCAAAATACCTTTATATGTAGTTAAGACGAAGTTAAAAACAACATAAAGCATTTTCACAAATTAGTTTTGAACATGAATCAATAAGAATAAAAATTAAACACACATACGGAAACAAATAAAAACAAACAAACAAACAAATAAACACACAAAGCAAATAAAGTAACAATCCAATGAGGCTAGCATGCGATAAAAGAAAAATCAATGTAACAAATGTTTTAAGGCAAACAGATGCCTTCCCTAAATTATTACAGACCATATTGTTTCAACACATACAACCAAATATCAAATTGTTCAAACATCAAAACATCAAATCACAACATCACTGGGGAGGGGGTCCTTGGCGATAGTCATAGCCAGGAGGAAGATGCCCGTAGTACCCGTATGGAGGGTAATCCTGCTCACGACCCGGGAAAGGGTCAATCTGCAGATGCGGGTCTATCTGATCACGTGTGGATAGATGCTGCATCTGACGAACCGTGTGATCATACATCCAGTCGAACCTCTCATCCGCCCTGGTCCTCCAAGCATCAACCTGGCCCATCCAGGTCCCCTGGTGAGCCTGCCAGTCCCCCCTGCTCATATGCCGGTAGTAATCAGCTGTACCGGCCTCATACCCATCATGCTGCTGCTGCTGGGGCTCCTCCTCCTCATCGTCATCCTCATCACCATCATCCTCAGCTCCAACCGGGTGATACCACATAAAGGACCCGTCATGCATCTCCATGATCACCTCCATCTGCTTCAGGGACCTCTCCTTCACCGTCCTGCATTTATCACCACTCAAATACCTCATGACCTCGGGCCTGAGGACTCCATAAGACTGAGCCAGTCGGGTGATGAACATCCCACCATAAATCCTGTCACCTTCCCGCTCCCCAACTCCACCATGCATAAAGCTAGCAACCCAAAACGGGATGTTGCAGTAAACATCATTAGAGTAGATGGTGTACAGGTAGAAGAGATCAGAAGCTGTGACACGGTGGTGAGAGCTGTGACGCCCTGTCAAGCTGTAGGTGAGGCAACGATGAGTCAACCGAACCCTAGGATCCCTGATTTGGGATGCTACAGTGGTCGAGGTATACACCCCATCCCCAATAGTCTGCCAGAAAATAGAGCATCTAAAATCATTCTTCATCGACTCCCCATGCAACAACCTCTGCATGAACCCTGCCTGAATGGTATCATGCTGATCATATAACCCCAGTCTCCACCCAAACTCAGTAACAGAACACGTCCTTAGCTCACCCCCAGCCTGAAATAGATCGTGGTACCGCCCACATCGGTCCTCGCTTCAGCCATGTCAAAATGAAAGGTGGCAAAGAACTCCCGTACCAACTCCTCATATACCGGCTCCTGAATCTTAAACAGTCTTTCCCACTGGGGGCCGGTAAACCCATCTGTCTGAAAACTTTGGAGAAAAGTCTGCTCAAGACCTACTCTCCTCAGAAAGCCCCAGTCAACCACTGCTCCATTCTCGACCTTGTGTAGTAGCAATTGTGCGTATTTGCTTGTAGCAGCATCGTTGTCAAAGATACCCCAACTGAGGACCGTATCCCCAAAGTTTTCTTGTTGAGATCGGGAAGAACTTCCTCGGCTGGGTCTTTGACGCTTACTCATTATCACGTGAAGATTGGAAGCGGGAATTGGCGAATTTGTCCTGGGAAAATCGGAGGTGGGGTTGGAGAGGATATGGTTTGTGGGGTTTGTGATGAAAGTGATGGAATTAAAGTTATTATTGCTGTGCAGACGGGGTGACGGCGTCAAGTGCAAATTCTGACGCCGTCAGATTAGCGTATTTTGCTACTTTGTGCCAGTTTACAAATGAGCCCCTCGTACTTTAAGAGAGCAGCTAGTCAGGGTCAATAATCCTAATAGCTAGTCTCGTTAACAAGTTCCTCCTGGGTCAAATGTTTTGTTACTATCACGGGGTGTAGTAAAATGTTGAAAAGGGTCGGTTGACGTCTTATTCGGGTCCCAATTTCCATCAAGGCGAGTATTCAGGGAGTGAGAGGAACTTTCCCAGGGGGTTTTCAAAATGATGGTGCGCTTTAATTGAGTTCTTCTCACACCTGGCTTAAAGCCAAAAGACCGTTTCCTAGCTTCATAAAAGTTAGGGAGCGTGACAACCATGCTCCCCACGAAAATGCTGCGATCATGAGAGTTTTTCTCGCGAGAGGATCTAAATAAATAAGAGGGTTTTGACAGTGAAGGCTCGGGGAGGAGGGTTTTATCATCCCATTCGTTGTATGGTTCATTAGGGACCGGGAGTTCAAAGATCTTCTCGATCTTTTTGTGTGAGGCTTCTTCCCTAATTTTCTCTTTTATTCTCGAGATGAATTTTTCTGCTAGCTCCATGAACATATCTTGGGTGTTTTTCAAGTGAGTTTCTAATTCCTTGATACGTCTCTCTTGGTTGTTCACGAAAGTTAACATTATCCCTTCAAACTCATCTTGTCGTGAGAATTGGCGAAACGTATGTTTACCAATTGTGTTCACGCACTCATCGGGATTTTTATCAGCCGTAGGTATCTCAGCTTTCATTAAGCTCTCAACCTGCCTTTTTATGTTTGCGAACAGCTGTTCTTGGGTTGCATTTATGCAATTTAAAATCCCTCCTTCCGAGAATGTTGAGTCATCCCATTCTTCTTCTTCGTACTGTGCTAAGTCCTCAATGACTTCCCAGCACTTATCGACACTGAGCCTGCTCAATCTCCCATTGGCGGCGTAATCTATGGCTCTTCTAGTTTGATGATCGACACCATCATAGAAGATTTGGATTTGTAGCCAAGGATCCATGCCATGGTGAGGGACCTTTCGGAGTAAGTCCTTGAATCGAGTCCATGCCTCGTAGAGAGTTTCGCCTTGACGTTGTTGGAACATCAAGATATCATTCCTTAGCTTGGTAGTTCTTCCCGGTGGGAAAAACTGAGCAAGGAAACGAGTGGTGAGATCGTCCCAAGAGGTGATGGATCCTGCGGGTTGACGTTCTAGCCACTGACTAGCTTGGTCCCGCAAAGAGAATTGGAAGAGACGCAATCGGGTCGTCTCTCGAGTGGCAACATCAAGGTCTATAGAATCAACGATTTTAAGAAAGTCCTTGAGATGTTGATTAGGATCTTCAGAACGAAGTCCATGGAATGCGCATCCGCTTTGCACCAACCGGATGGTGTCGGATCGCAAGGGTGTGATATTGGCTCCTTGAGTGAGCTCAATGGTGTTTCGATAGCCGTGGTGGCTAGGACGAGAATACTCTCCTAAAGTACGGGCTCTAGGAGGTGGTGGTGGTTGTTGTGGTGGTGGGTTGTGTGGGTTAAGGATATTACCATCTTCCATGATGTCGGACGGTAATGGTTACGAACAAAGACACGAAGAAAATAGATAGACTAAAGAAAACCTAGAAAAAGAAAATAAAAATCTCACTAGAAAGGAATCTAGTGAGTAGACCTAATAGAAATAAAAATTCAACCTAAACAATAACTATTCCCCGGCAGCGGCGCCAAAAACTTGATGCGTGGGTTTTGCAACCTTACAACAGGTTTTACCTCTCGAGGGATCTAAAGAGGCTTACAACCCCACCAGGCAGTGTACCTGACCGATTTAGTATAGTGTAGTGGTAAGTACGGGGGATTGATCGTTCTCCACAGGGAATAGTGTTCGTTAGGTGTGAAAGGCTACTCTATTTAGGTCTAAGGGTTGAGGAAGATTCTTTTTATGTTTTTATAATTTTATGAAAGCAAGTAAAATCTCGGATTTTGAAGGAGTGGGCGGAATTAGTTGCTAGTCAACTAACCCAAATTACTACAAATGCAAATAAAATAAAATAACAAAAATGAAAAGTGGTGAGAAACTTATGTGTAGAGAAATGTGTTTACTTAGATTTCCTTACTCCCTAACTATCTTTTACCGGTTAATTAGTGTGTATTAGTCGCGTGGATGACGGGTGTATTCCTTAATACCATTCGTGGGGTGGCGTACTTACTTCCCCAAACTCTACAAGCTCCTACTTCACTCCTATGTCGAGCCGGCTAGGAAGCTCCTAACATGGGATCACTAGAATTCGCTTGTGCATTAAATACAACCATAAAAACCTTTAGTACGCGTTTGGTTCATGTTTCTTAAGACGTTCAAGCAAGTTACCGAATAGGAAGTTAGCCAGTTTTCTTAAGCCTAACATAGATAAACAATCATCCAATACAACTAACAACACACTAACAACCAATAATCAATAGCTAGGTTTCATTAGATCTAAGCAAACACAAGATAAATTTAGCCTAACATGTTAAACAAAAGACAAGCATAAGATAGAATCAAACAACACATAGACATATTGAATGATTAATTGATAACTTATCTTTCAATGAAACATGGAAGATCTCAAGGCAAGAAGCCCTGAAAAAGTAGCTAAAATCGTCTTAGGGTTTTATCCCAAAATTCCACACACTAGCTCTCCCTTCATGACAAAAAATTAGAAAACTATATATAGACTTTGACATCTGACGGCGTCACCTTATGGATTGTGACGCTGTCACCTCGCCACTTTTAGGGTTCCCGGATGACCATCTTGACGCCGTCCCTCTTTAGCTCTTCAAAAATCCATTCTGGCTTATCAAGGCTTGACGCCGTCGGACCTATAACGTGACGCCGTCCCCTTATGATTTAAGCCGTGACGCCCTTGATTTAGTTAAAGCGTGACGCCGTCAGAATTCTCATGCAAACTCACTGGCCCGTCATGAGTAAATTTCACATCCAACTTTTCTTGCCAAGGCATGACGCCGTCCCATGTTAATTGTGACGCCGTCAAGAGTAACTTTTAGCCGATTCTTGAGACTTTGCCGTTTTCTTCACTTTAATGCTCCAAAAACGTCCAAAATGCCTCCTTTTCCAGATTTCTCCTCAAAAGTACCTAAAATGACAAAAGGAACGATTTAGGGCAATATTTGATCAAATAAATACGATTTCGGGCTTAAATGACCCCTTAAAAGCGGTACACTTTTCGCCTCATCACATTCCTTACGGCTCAAGGCATCAGCCACGACGTTCGCATTTCCCGGGTGGTATCTGATTTCACAGTCGTAGTCATTTAAAGTTTCCAACCATCGTCGTTGCCTCATATTCAGTTCCTTCTGATCTAAGATATGCGGAAGACTCTTGTAGGTCTACGGTTATGGATCTAAGTAAACTGTGTTAGACAATAGATAACTTGAATAAATCCAAATTAATCTATATGAGAAACTCTTAACAGTATGTTGATTGTTTATGCGGAATCTTAACAAGCAACGAGTATGAAGAACACAATTGTGATTACTAACTTCGTATTACTATTAAACTTTCTATTGTCACACAAAACATAATGCCGTAGGGTTCCTTTTATACTCTAAGGAAACCCTAATGTTATAAAACATGTGAAAGGATAAACATATCTTCTAATAAGATATCTAATACGCATATATCCTTTCCTAATATATAGCTAACAAACTATTCTGTTAAACATAAACAGACTTGACTAATAATACCTACCAGTACTAACTATGTTTGCCAGACTTAACTTTGTACTAGCAGACTTAACTAAACTAACAGACTTAACGATTTCATCAGCATACTTAAGTCTGTTCAACAATAATTCCCAACAATCCTCTTGCTACGGCTACCCGATGATCACTTAGAGGACAAAGGTGTGTGGAATTTCGAGGTAGTCAGAAACGAATCCTAAAGCATTTTGAGGAATGGGTGCAAAAGCTCTATAGAGACGAGTCAAAAGAATCTCGTAAGGCATTGCGGTGGTACTTAAGACTGGAATATCGGCCATTCTTTTGGCGATATAATAAGCGAGGCTGAAGTGTTGATGGTTTGACACACAATACATCATGTAGCAAAGGCTTGAGTTAACATGAACCCTATTCCCTATGGTGCTTATGACATTAGCCCTTAGAACTTCTTCTAGCTTCTTAAATTGGGGCCTAAGTTCATTTAGCTCCATGGCAAATGGATCCCTATCTACTTAACGACCTCGACTTAACGTAGTTTGGTTGTTCTTAGGCACAAAGAGATGCTCACGAATGGTTTCTTTTGCGATTAATGGTGTGTCATATGGTGTCAAACGATCAAGGTTGGATTCTCGAATGGACAACGACTACTTGTCCGAATAGAAGCAAGTTCCTTGATTCAGAACTCCTAAGACTTCTCCAAATTGATCTAAAGTAATGTTGAATTGATTTTCCTTGACTTTGAAGTGAATGTTCATGTAACCAAAGTCATTTGAACTAACACCTACACTAGCATAGAATTCTAGTATGAATCGAGGAATTATGGGTTCATCGATATCTAGAAGGCTATCGAAGTAAATAGCGGCTAGTTGTTCTCGGAAAATGGTACCTTCTTAGAATGAGGGGTCTACGGTTCTACCCTTGTGGACATAGCATTTTTCTAACGGTTTAAAGATTTTGACTTGATCTTCGGAGAGACCTTTAGTTTTGTGGTGTTTGGGTAGGTATCTTTGTGATCATAATTTGTCACGGGAGGCATGATTTTCCTAGACACGAAAATTACATAATTTAGTTAAAACTATCGAAAATACGTATATTAATTTCTAGTGTGTGCCTACATGTGGACAATGTGGAGGTGTGGTTATCTCGACTCCTTTTGATGCATGAAAATTTTGTTTATGCAAGTTTTATTAAAAAACAAGAGATAACCCAAACGCTCCTTCTTCAATGTGGCTACGATTGAATGTACGCGAAAATACATATTATTTATGTATCCCCTTTAGCATTCAAGAGACATTATGCAAGTGATATGTAAAAATATAACGTTTTTGTATTTGTATGAACAATTTTCAAAAATCGAATTTCCTAGTCGTGAGAAGATTTTGATAAAAATTTCTCATGGTGTTTTTGATGAATTATGATAATGTACTACAAGATGCAATTCCTAACTAAGGAAATCATGGTTTGTGATGCAATTCAGTAAATATGTTTCATGATTTTACTAAAAATATGCATGAACCCCAAGTTTTGATTTTGTGCATGAAATAGAAATCCTAGACACAGATCTGGAATGTAGATGTGATTAGTATACTTACAGAGATGATTAGAGCACAAATTTGTGGAAGGAGATGACCTGAATTGTGGATTTGCTGTGGTAAGGGTCGAATTCCAGTAGCTAGTATGTTTTTGGGAAGTGTGATGAATAGTACAGGTTGTTTGTTCAATAAACTAAAAAAACTAGCTCAGCAAGCCGTGGATCCAGCGGAACCAAAACAAGGTATCCACCCTTGTTGTCGTTTGGATCCGCAGGATCAGACTTGAAATTTTGGTTATTGCCGTGTTTGGTTAATCTAAGGTTTAAGCTAATGTTTTATCTACTCACTAGGTTCCATTAATCCTAAACCAAGTCTAAGAAAGTTGAAATGTTCTCTCTTAAGAGGTTTTGTGAGGATGTCGGCAATGTTGTCATCTGAGGAAACTTTCTCAATTGAGATGTTTCCCTTCTGAACATTGTCTCGTAGGAAATGGTGGCGTATTTCTATGTGTTTGGTTCTAGCGTGTTGGACTGGATTCTTACTGAGATCGATAGCTCCTTTGTTGTCACAAAGAATGGGAATGTCGTTGAGTTCAATTCCATAGTCGATGAGAGCTTGTCTCATTCACAGTGATTGTTGACAATCTTTTCCTGCTGACACGTACTCGGCTTCAGTTGTTGATATTGCGAGGGCCGTTTGTTTCTTAGCAAACCATGAGGTGAGACAATGTCCTACAAAAGTACAAAAACCACTTGTACTTTTCCTATCAACATAATCACCGGCATGGTCTGAGTCGGCATACACTATGGTTTCCATTCCCGTTCCTTTGGGATACCATAATCCTAAATGTGTAGTGCCTTTAATATACCTAAAGATCCGTTTAACGGCTTCAAGATGGGATATTTTGGGATCTTCTTGAAAGCGTGCACATAGACAAACACTAAACATAATGTCCGGTCTACTAGCCCGTTAGGTAGAGTAAACTATCAATCATTCCCCTATATCTTGATATACTTAGATTGGTTGAAGAATATCCCATCTTCTAATTGTTTTATTTGGATACCTAAGAAAAAGTTTAGTTCCCCCATCATACTCATTTCAAACTCATCATGCATGATTTTTGAAAATTCATCGCATAACTCTTGACAAGTTGAACCGAATATAATGTCATCCACATATATCTGGACTATGATAATATGTGATCCCTTTTTCTTGGTGAAAAGAGTGTTGTCTACTAGGCCCATGGTATACTTATGGTCAACTAGGAAAGTCTTAAGTCGATCATACCAAGCTTTTGGTGCTTGCTTAAGTCCGTATAATGCTTTCTTAAGTTTGTAGACATGATTAGGTTTTTCAAAATCGGCAAAGCCGGGAGGTTGTGCAATGTACACTTCCTCATTAATAAAACCATTTAGAAAAGCACTTTTAACATCCATTTGGAATAGTTTAAAGTCGTGTGCACATGCAATGACCCAAGATTCATCTTTTATGGCTTTATTAACATTTTTAGGTTCAATAGTTGAAACAAAACAAAAGAAATTACTTTCGTTTTGGACTTTTGACCTTAAGGTTCTTTCGTTAATTTTTCCTATGACGTTGTCTAATGGATGACTTTTAGATTCTTTGATGTTGACTATTTCTCTTTTTACCGGTTCGTCTTCTTTGTCATTTTCTATGTTTTCTTGGTTTTCAACCATTTGACTTTCAACTAAGTCATCATCTACCAAAGGTGATGTCTTAGAGGGAGGTGGACTTTCGTCGAATGTTACGTTCAACGATTCCTCGACTCTTGAGGTTTCTTTGTTCAAAACAATGTAGGCTTTACTATTTTGTGAATACCCAAGAAATACACCTTCATATGACTTTGGGTCGAACTTCGTTAGATAGTCCTTAGTGTTTAAAATGAAGCACTTGCTTTCAAAAACTCTAAAATATCGTAAAGTAGGCTTTTTGCCTCTATATAACTCATATGGAGTCTTTTTCAAAAATGGTCTAATTAAGACTCTATTTAGGATGTATGTGGATGTATCTACGGCGTGAAACCAAAACTTTTGAGGTATGTTTTGTTCATTTAACATAGTTCTACTCATTTCTTGTATTGCTCTATTTTTACATTCTACTACACAATTAGATTGAGGAGTTCGAGGAGCCGAGAAATTGTGTGTTATGCCATTAGCATCACAAAAAGCTCTGAATTGGATTTCGTTATCAAAGTCACGACCGTGGTCGGTTCTAATAGACACAATGTTATTTCCTATTTGATTTTGAATTTTTTTACTTAGAATTTCAAATTTATCAAATGCCTCATTTTTAGTTTTCAAGAACTTAGTCCAAGTATACCTAGAGTAATCATCTACTATTACCAAAGTATAGAAGTTTCCCCCGTAACTTTGTATAGCGGATGGACCAAACAAATCCATATGTAACAATTCTAGACACCTAGATGTAGACACCATGTTTTTAGCCTTATAGCTATTATGAACTTGTTTCCCTATTTTGCATGCATCACAAAAGTGTTGGTCATATTTCAACTTGGGTAGGTTCCTAATGAGTTCCTTAGATGATAAGGATTGGATTAACCTCATATTGGCATGACCTAAGCGTCTGTGCCATAGAGTTGAGTTTTCGTCCAAAGAAGTGAGACAAAGTTTGTCCATAGGTGTTTTGTCTAATTTCATAACGTAAACGTTATTCTTTAAAACACCTTTTCCTACTGTTATACCGTCTTTAAGTATTTTACTTCTATTTTCACTGAAACGGACGTTATACTTTTTGCGGCATAATTAACTAAAACTAAGCAAGTTAAATCCTAAATTATCTACATGAGCAACATCATCAATAGTGAGAGAGTCATGAGAGATTATACCTTTTCCGATGATTTTACTTTTAAGCTTGCTACCGAATGTGACATTACCTCCGTCGTACACTTGGTAGGATGAGAAAAGGCTTTTGTTTTCCGTCATGTGTCTTGAATACCCACTATCTTTGATCCACTCGTCATGTTCTAATTCAACTTTTAAGCACACCTAAGTTCAAGAAAAAATCAAGCGTTTGGTCCCCAATATCTCATGGGCCCGTTTGGGTTAAACATAACATTATCATGGTTCATGTATGGAAATGGAGGACATGTGTTCCATGGCATGTAGTTGGGACCTTTAAAGTTTCTAGAAAAGTTTTGGTTCCAACTATTTTGATGATGATGATGCTGTGAGTTGAAATTACTCTTTGGAAAGGGGTGTTTGGGAAAACTAGTTTTAGGCTTCTGTTGAGTCGTTTTAATCCTAAACTCATTTTTAACTTGGTATTTTCCTATAGTAACTATTGGTTTTTGTTTGTTAATGGTTGTACTAGTGCTAGGTTTCTTTGTGACTTTTACAAATTCAGTACGATCCAAATTACGAACCTTGTGTTCATCAACAGTACCCGCGGAACCAATTGGTACAACTGGCGGAACCAAATTTTTGGATCCGCCAGATCCGTGGGTTTCTGACTTAGTTGGAACTGGTTCTTGTACTTTCACTGTTTGTTTCATAAAGTCATTTAAGTTTCCTGATTTCATAAATCCTAGTCCGGTTTTATCATGAGGCAACTTTTGAATTTGCATTAACTCATCTGCTAAACAAATGTTTTTATCAAAACTTTTAAACTTAGAGTTTTGTTTGATAAGATCTTCCTGTGTGGTTTTAAGTGTTTCTATTTCTAGTTTAAGTTCCTGACATGAGATACATGTTTCTTTAACACTTTTACCCTTTTCTGATCGTATTTGTTTTTCTTTTAACCAATAGACTTCGTTTTCTAAGAGTGTTGTTTTGATTTTTAAGAACTTATTTTTTTTTATGATTTTTAAAGTAATATCACACAGTTTGTTATATTCTACTTCTAAAGTTTCATCATCAATAGAGGAATATGACGAGTCAGAATGTACCTCTTCTGAGTCATGAGCCATGAGAGCAACTTTGTCGTTCTTTGGCTCGTCGTCATCACCATCACTGTCACTCCAAGCTCCACTAACAAATGCTTTTTGAGACCTGTTCTTTGGAGGCATTGGGCATTCTACTATTAGGTGACTAGAATCCCCGCACCTAAAGCACTTCCTATCTACTTTTCCTTTTCTATCATCATGGTCTTTCCGGAAGGATTTCTTTTCCTTACGAGGTGGTCTTACAAACTTTCCTCGTCTCCTAAGAACTTCTTGAAATCTCTAACGGCCATGGCATATTCTTCGTCTTCGCTACTAGAACTAGACTCTTCATCACCACTTGACTCTACTCTAGCTTTCAAGGCAATGGACTTCATCTTCTCCTTTTTGCCTTTAACTATTTCTGAGTCTTTTTCCATCACCATCTCGTGAACTTTGACATTTCCGATGAGCTCGTCCAGTGTCATGCTTGAAAGATCCTTGGATTCTTCAATAGCCGTCACCTTTGCTCTCCACTTTGGATGGAGTGCTCTAAGAAATTTCCTGACAAAGTTCTTACTAGAAAAAGATTCGTCAAGTGCTTTAAGAGATGTAATAATAGTATTAAACCTTGAAAAAGCACTATCAATGGTCTCATCTTCAGAGATAACAAATTGTTCATATTGTTGAACAAGAAGATCAATTTTGTTAACTTTGACTTGTGAGTTCCCTTGATGAGTGGTAATCAATGATTTCCAAATATCCTTAGCCGTTTTACACATTAAAACTCTTTCATATTCTTTCTTAGGTAAGGCATTATAAAACATCATTTTGGCTTCATTACTTTTGGCAATCAGCTTCTTTTGCTCATCACTATGATGAGTAAGAGAAGCATCCACATCCCGACCACTCCATATATCATTACTAATGGGCTTGTAATCACCCTCTACAATGATATACCATAGATCTATATCCTTTGACTTCACATATGTCTCAAAGCGGTTTTTCCAATATATGAAACAATTTGGTTCAAATAGTGGTGGTCTTTGCATAGATTGCCCTTCTTTAAAGTTTTCAAAATCCATCGATCGTTTCAAGTTTTAAAATACAATATATTTTGAAAATCTCGAGTAACGTAGCACTGATACCAATTGTGGAAAACTAGAAAGGGGGTTGAATAGTTTTTACCGTTTTAAAATTAATTCGCTTTGTGACTTAACGTGATTTCAAAGTAAATATTCATAAACAAACAATATAAGTAAAGTAAGTAAGAAAGGAACAATGTAACTACAACACGGAGATTTATAGTGGTTCGGCTACAAGGACTCTCTTCCTTGCCCTACTCCACTCCTCGAGTCTCTAACTCGTGAGTTTATCATCATTAAGAAACAAACTCCCTTCTCGGCGGAGAAAACCTTTATACACGTCGCTTACACTTTATCCGGTACTAAGCTAAATACCGGGTTCTTTACAAGGGTACAACCACTCCCGTTGGTTCTTTAACAAGGGTACAACCACTCCCGATACTCTATGTGTTTTGAGGACTAAAACACTAACCGATCAGTACTGAATGAATGGTATAAACAATGATGTGTGAATACTATAAGATCACACAGTAACTAACTAATCAAGGCTTGCAACACAGTGTTGAAGCTTGTTGATGCTTGATTTCTTTTGCTACAAAAAGAAAGATCACTAAGAATGAAATGAATGAATGATATGGGTTAGTAATGAATAAATGAATAAATGTATAATTTATTCTATGTAAATGATGAATGTGCTTGAATGATCAGCTTGCTATTTATAGGCAAAAAGATCAAACAGGTGGCGGATTTGGCGGATCCAAAATATGGGTTCCGCCAGTTATGCACTTTGGATCCGCCAGTCATGAATCTTTCCATATCTTTCCATATCAAGCCAAGTCTTTTCAAGATCTTACAAAGTCAACTTTGTTACTTAGAGATCTTACCAAAATATAATGTAAATCTTCTAAAGATTTCCTAATGAGGTATGCCATGATGTCATGTATTTATTTCTATTTTAAGAAATAAAAGTAAAACAAGTAAAATTATATATGTACGCAATGTAATTCATAGTGATCATGTAATGTGTAAAATGTGTTTAAAAAGGTTTGTAACTTATAAATGTAAAAGACTTTAACTTATTTTATGCTTTGCTAAAGATAAACCTTATGATTGTCATTAAAAAAATAAAGCAAAGATCGTAAAATATAAATAACGTTTTTAGGACGATATTTGTATTAATAGGTTTCTCTCCCATTCTCTGCACACTTCATCTGATACGGCAATAATTTCGGTAGGCGTCCCATATACCTGGGTAAATGGGAATACATACTCATCTGGTGTGCCACTGTCCTTTTTATTCACACCCTTTTCTGGTGTAAAACATTTCCCATATGCTTCCACAGTTGGATCTTCCTTGTCTTTTGGATTATGAGAGTATTTGTGTGTAACACCCCCAACTCAAAATATGGTAGCGAAACTGAGCTTGGGGTGCTACGTGAGGGGTAAGACAGTCACAATCATAAAAAATGATCTCATAACGAGACGTTTTAAGTAAAACATATCATTCAAATACAAAATTTAATGTTTAGAGTCTAAAAGATTCATATCACAAGTAGTAGCAGAAATAAAGATAGTTTGCTGCGGAAATCAAAAATAGTTTACAGCGGAAATAAAGACACAGTTTAAAAGATAATTCTAATGATAAAGATAGTAAGGGCAAAAAGCATAGACCGATGATAGCCATCCTCAACCTTCAGTCACTCCTGGTGCTCACATCATGCATTAATTACCTGAGATAAATATGCTAAAAAGTCAAAACAAAGGTTGAGTGTAATCCATAGGTTTAGTAAATAATAGTTGAGCACAAGATTTTAATCTGTAAGATATAAGTGACAAATACAAATATCGGGTAAGCGTCACATATTTCTCTTGTTTTGCTAAGCTCATGACACACAAAGTGTTAACCAGCACCAGTAACCGTGGCGTAAGTCGACTGTAACCGCGGAATTTCATAATCATAATAGTTGCCCCCAAAGCTAGGTATCTTGCCAAATACCTAGGTAACTCAAATATAGCATACCCGTGTTGCCTACCAGGTCAACTGGGGTGGGATGGTCAAATCCTATAGGCCTATATACTATAATCGCGCTCACCCGCAGGTGATTAATGGTTCATGATCGAAGGACTTGCTTTTGGCGAGGAAGGTACTAAGCATTTATCGCGTCTGTCAGGAATAGCATACAATTAAACAAATGTGCTCAAAAAAATAGTAAGTAGCATGTATCGCTCCTACGGGATTTATAAACATTTAGAAATATAAAAGTGGGGCTATGAATCACACCTTTGTAGCAGAGAAATGAGATATAACAGTATGATTAGATGGAATGGCACGGCAAGTAAACCTCAGCACAACCTAATATATGAATAATATGTCTCAGCAATAACCTTAAAGTGATTTCAAAATCAATACTCGTATTTGAAAAAAAAATGTTTTATTTCAATGGCGTTTTGAGTTAAATAAAGTTTAAGACTCGTATGGATATGAGACGTTAAAATAATAAAAGTCGGTAAACGCGAATGGATACGAAGAGAGAAAAGAGGAATTAAAATAAGAAAAGAATAAGAAAGGAAGAAAAATATAAAAGGTAAATAGATTGTTTCGGTGTTTTACCCTTTTCCCAAATAGTTTATGAAATATCGAAGTTTCGGAAGAAATTATATAAGTATTGAAAAGGTTTTTAAGTTATTTGTATAATTGTAAATGATTAAATTATAAAAGGTTTTTATCGAAATTTGGGTATGATGCGCCCGTTTTTAAAACATTCCCAAGTCATTACGACTTCTGAATATAAATTTTATTATCTAATTTTTGCAATTTAAATATTTCTAATTGAATACTATTAGTTGCGTATTTATATTAGTTATTAAGTTTTATCGATCATTTTGTTTATGTTTTCTAAATTATAAACCGAAACATCATATTTGATAATAAATAATTAAATAATAGCAAAACAATTAAATGAAAGATATAATGGATCAAGTGTATTGGCCTTCGGCCCAATACTCAACTTATACTTATTGGGTTTTCGTTGGGCTTTCAGGCCCAAGTTATTATTACTTAACAATTTTAGAACTTAATCCAATTAGTTGTGGCCCTTTTGGGTCACGGCTTAATCACGTTTAAACAAATAAACCATTAGACCTTGGCCGTGACTCGTTGAGTCGTGGCTCGAGTCTATTCGAGCCAAAGGCTTTGGTTGTGGCGATAAGCCAAATTTAATCCAATATTAACACAACATAATCAAATCCAGTTGTTAACACAACACTTAGCCACAAAGACTATGTCGTGACTCAATTGAGTCACGGCTCGAATCCTTCCCAAGCCAAAGGCTCTTGACCAAATTATACAACGCAACTAAATCCAAATCCAAATCAATTACAAATCCAGTATAACAAGAACATATGGGTTGTGCCGTGACTCATTTGAGTCATGGCTCGAGCCATCCCGAGTCTTTAGACTCTCGGACAACCAACAACACAACCACACGGCCTTGTCGTGACTCAATGAGCCAAAGGGCTCCTGGTTCACAACCATATCAACACAACCAAATCCACAATCCAAACCATACAAATCCAAACTCAACATCAACACTGCCACAATCCAAAATCAACCAAAAATCCAACAAAATACCACAATAAATTTATTATAGCCCAATCGAATAAAAATAATAATAATAACAACCAAATCGAATAAAAATAAATTAAAACTAAATAAAACTATCAAACCTTAGCCCTATTCCTAACCCCAGTACTGCCGTGACTCAAAGAGCCACGGTTAAAGCTTCGTACGAGCTCGAGGGCTCATTGGCTTTAACCACTAGGATTAACTCGGTGTAAAAAATCCATATCCAGCTACAACAATAATCAATGAATTAGAAAATCAAATGAAATAGATAAAAATATAATCGACTCACCCGAGTCAACGCGAGTTGACTCGGTGAGTCACCCTGACTCGGACTGAGTCAAGGTTTTTACGGCGAAATAAATTAGATCCACACGTTTTATAGTTAGATTGAAAGGTTTTATAGCGTTTTATTAAATAAAAAATGATATACGAAATTAGGGTTTTGATTAAAATGAAAACGAAAAAGAAAGAAGGCGTGTGTGATACCTTTTCGAAGAGAGGAGGGGGAGGGGAAGCCTTGGTAAAGAATATGGCAGCTGAACGTGGTGGCGGTGTGGCGGTTGATGGTGCTAGATGCCTCGGATGGGGCTGATACTCTCCAGAAAGGACAAGGGGATGCTGATCTATCGTTTGGTGAAAAGTTTGTGTTCGCCGAAAAAATCGGATGGGGCTGATACTCTCCAGAAAGGATAAGGGGATGCTGATCTATCGTTTGGTGAAAAGTTTGTGTTCGCCAAAAATTTTTTCGTCGATGGCGGTTGCCGTTGGTGACGGTGGCTGCCGGAAGTTTGGCCGGAGGGGATGAGAGAGACGGGAGAGTTATGTGTGTGTGGGAGAGAGTGAAATGAATAAAGAAATAAAATTCGGCCCTTTTATACCCAAGGAGGGGTTGAATCTGGACAATTGAAAGTTAAGGGAGCGCGGGTAAATATTGGGCGGGGGGTATAAACTGTCAAACTAGTTAAACTTTTGCTTTAAGCATTGTGGGGCCTATTAGTGGTACCAAACGGACTTGAAAAATTATGAAACTTGCGCCATTATTTTCCGAAATAATTTTTCTGATAAAAAAAAGTATAAATATGCACAACTTTCCTAAAATCAATTTATTTGGCAAATTTGATTCGTTTCACGTTTTCTAGGTTGTGCTGATGTAATAAGAGACTAAGGGGCTGTTCACTTTCTGCTTAATGTCCTGTTTGGTAACAAAACTGGCTGGAAACAAGAAACTTTGGTGTTTCTTTTTAACTTATTGCAAAAGAGAATCCTTAATGTGAAAGGGGGCAAAATTTGATGTTGTTTCTATCCAGGACGTCTTAATACGAGTTTTTTCCGAACTAGTGTAGGTGGAAAAAATAAATTCGAAAAATTTAGAAAACTTCGAAAAAATTTATAAAAATTCAAAAAAATTTAAAAAATTCGAAAAATTTATAAAAATTTATAAAAATTCAAAAAATTATATAAAAATTCTAAAACATTTCAAAAAATTTTAAAAAAATTCAAAAAATTTTAAAAATTCAAAAAAATATATAAAAATTCGAAAAATTGATAAAAAAATCAAAAAATTCGAAAATTTTATAAAAATTTATAAAAATTCAAAAAAACTTATAAAAAATTTGAATTTTTAAAAATGTTTTTTGAATTTTTATAATTTTTTTGAATTTTTAAAAAATTATAAATTTTTATAAATTTTTTGAATTTTTTAAAAATTTTAATAAGTTTTTTCGAATTTTTATAACTTTTTATAAAATTTTTGAATTTTTTGAATTTCTAAAATTTTTCGAATTTTTAAAATTTTTCGAATTTTTTTAAATTTTTTATAAATTTTTTCGAATTTTCATAAATTTTTCGAATTTTTATAAATTTTTTCCACCTACACTAGTTCGGGAAAAAACTCGTATTAAGATGGTCAATTAAGTATAAAAAAGAAACAACATATATCCATACAGACACTAACTAGAAACAGGACACATATATCCACACAGACACTAACTAGAAACAGGAAAAAAAAAAAAAAACAGCCCCTAAGGTTCACTTTTCTCAGGATATCTCACGTTTCTCAAGTTCAAATAAATTCAGAAAAAGTTCAACTGCTAAGGTGATGCAAAAATAAATATTTGGCTAATAAAAATAGTTTGGAAAATTACTGGGTGTTACAGCATATACATCATATTGGGAAATCTGTCTCGAATTTCAGTTTAACTTATTAGTTCCGGTTTTGAAGAGGTGAGGGTACTTGCGCCTGAACTCGTCCTCGCGTTCCCAAGTGAATTCGGGTCCTCTCTTGGAATTCCAACGAACTTTCACATGGGGAATTTGGCTCCTCTTTAGTCATTTGATCGCACACTTCATAATCTCTATGGGCTCCTCAATAAACTATAATTGCTCATCGACTTGAATCTCATCAAGTGGGATTACAGCTGTCTCATCAGACAAACATTTCTTCAAATTTGACATTTGGAAGGTGGGGTGTACTCTACTGAGCTCAGGAGGTAATTCCAGCCTATAGGCTACAGGACCAACTCTTTTCAGAATCTTGAACGGTCTAATGTATCTCGGATTCAGCTTTCCTCATTTGCCAACCCGTATCAAGCCTTTCCACGGTGAAACTTTCAGTATCACTTTGTCTCCAACTTGAAACTCTAGCGGTTTACGTCTCACATCCACGTAACTCTTCTGACGGTCTCTCGTGATTTTTAATTGGTTCTTAATTTGCACAATCTTTTCTGTAGTCTCCCGAACAATATTTGGCCCAATGAGCTAAGCTTCTCCTACCTCAGCCCAACAAATGGGTGATTGGCATTTTTGACCATACAATGCCTCAAATGGTGCAGCCTTAATGCTTGCATGATAACTATTGCTTTATGAAAACTCAATCAAATGCAAATAAGCATCCCACCCATTTCCAAAATCAATCACGCAGGCTCGGAGCATATCTTCCAAAGTCTGAATCGACCTTTCACTCTGGCCATCCGTCTGCGGGGGAAATGTAGTACTCATGTTGAGGTTCGTGCCAAAGGCATCTTGAAGCGATTGCCAAAAGTTAGAAGTGAATCTGCTGTCTTTGTCAGAGATGATAGATATTGGGGCTCCATGCCTTGATACTATTTCCTTCACATAAAGCCTCGTCAACTTATCCATACTATAGTTCTCCTTGATGGGTAGAAAATGTGCTGATTTCGTTAGTTGATCGACTATAACCCAGATAGCATCGAAACTAGTTGTAGTCCTTAGAAGTTTGGTGTCGAAGTCCATAGTAATTCGTTCCCATTTCCATTCAGGGATCTCAGGCTGTTGTTGAAGACCAGACAGTTTCTGATGTTCGGCCTTAACTTTCGCGCACGTTAAACATCTACAAACATAATCTGCAAATTCTGCCTTCATGTTTGGCCACCAATATAACTCCTTGAGATCGTGATACATTTTGTCAGATCCTGGGTGTATAGAGTACTTTGTCTTATGAGACTCGAGCATGATTAAGTCTCGCAGTTCTCCATAACGCGGCACCCAACTTCTTCCTTTAAAACACAAGGTTCCGTCTGAACACTTTTTAAATTTCTTCTGTATCATTCCCTAAAGATTCTCACTCTGGAAATCTTCCTGTTTCACTGCTTCTTCCTGAGCATGGAGAATTTGAGCAGGAAGGTTTGTATTGATGGATATAACCAAAGCTCGAACTCGTAGCGGCTTCAACCATTCCTTACGGCTCAAGGCATCAGCCACGACGTTCACATTTCCCGGGTGGTATCTGATTTCACAGTCGTAGTCATTTAAAGTTTCCAACCATCGTCGTTGCCTCATATTCAGTTCCTTCTGATCTAAGATATGCGGAAGACTCTTGTAGGTCTACGGTTATGGATCTAAGTAGACTGTGTTAGACAATAGACAACTTGAATAAATCCAAATTAATCTATATGAGAAACTCTTAACAGTATGTTGATTGTTTATGCGGAATCTTAACAAAAAACGAGTATGAAGAACACAATTGTGATTACTAAGTTCGTATTACTATTAAACTTTCTATTGTCACACAAAACATAATGCCGTAGGGTTCCTTTTATACTCTAAGGAAACCCTAATGTTACAAAATGTGTGAAAGGATAAACATATCTTCTAATAAGATATCTAATACGCATATATCCTTTCCTAATATATAGCTAACAAACTATTCTGTTAAACATAAACAGACTTAACTAATAATACCTACGAGTACTAACTATATTTTCAAGACTTAACTTTGTACTGGCAGACTTAACTAAACTAACAGACTTAACGATTTCATCAGCAGACTTAAGTCTATTCTACAATAATTCCCAACAATCCTCCCCCTAACTTGATCTTCATACGCCATGAACTTCAAGTTTCTTTCTTGATAAGCTTCCTAAGGATGTTGAATTCTAACCTTTTGGAATTATTTTGAATTTTAATTCTTCAAATCATCATATCTGAACTTTGCAGCATCCTTTATCAGCAATCTTTATACCATCTGATCTTTACAGCAACATTGACTGTTTGTACATCAATTCATAAAGTTTCATACTATTCTCATCACTTCCAGGTGTGTTAACTCCTGTGAGAGGTGAATCATTGAAAATTTAATGGATTTGATGTCTCTTTACCAGTTAGCCATTAACTATGGAGTAGCCAATGTTTGGTGTAAAACCATGGTACATTGATAACCATTTCAACTCTTTGTACATGAAACATGGTGAGTTGAAATACCATATGATTTTTAGCAAATCATCAGCTATCAACGGATTTGATTTGTCTTTACCAAAAGCCGTTTGCTTTTGGACTAGCCAATTCTTTGGTGGAATGCAGTTATCACCTTGGTGAATTGATAACCAGTTATGGTTTTTCATAGCCTTTACCACAAGCCATACTCTTGTGGGCTAGTCAACTCTTCACTATCATAGATATGGTGAGTTGATTACCATATAATTTTTGGCAAATTGTCAGCCATAAACGGATTTGAGATATCTTTACCAGGAGCCGTTTGCTCTTGGATTAGCCAGTCCTTATGTGGATTAGACATGGTGGACTGATAACCATTTGTTGTGTTAGTGCAAAGCACCTTCACCAAGTGAGATTCTTCTGAAACTCCATTTATCCCACTTATCATCTTAGAAAATTATTTCTAACACCCCCAAACAGCTTTCTTTTGGGATTGCCTTTTAATTAACTGCAATAGCTGATAACATACCTCATCTTTCTTATCACCCAATAGCTTCTTCTCAAGCATCTTCTTGCATACCCTGGGGTGTAGAGGATACTCAACCTCTGTCAACATATATATGTGTACATTCTGCAGACTCAAACAATGAACTGCACAACTGTCAAAGTATCTCCATCTCACCACTTCTTGTTGATAGGGCAGCTTCCAAATTTCATCAGTCTTAGATGGTGGATCAAACATGGTCTTCAAGTCTCCCCAAAGAACTCTTTCAAATTCTTCTTCTAGTCTGATATCTCCATACTTGATCATCATCAGCTTATATAACTCCTTGAGATCATCTCTGTTCAAATCATTAAGTAATCCTGGAAAATTAACATAAACAACATCTATATTATCTTCCCTGATTATTTGATAAGCCCCTTTCTTACCAGTTTTAATGATCTGCCATTTGACAATCTTGGCAGGTTGTGTTGAGCTTTCAGGAATTGAACCCATTGTGAATGAATCAGAAGAAGGTTCTTCTACCTTTTCATCTAAATACTCTTGCACATCCTCCTTAGTGACTGACTTACCCTTCTTAGCCACTCTTTTTCTTCTAGTCCACTTCAAAATAGGTTTCTTAACTTTTAGGTACCTTGATGAAGCGAAAGGTGTACCGCTTTTAGGGGGTCATTTAAGCCCTAAATCGTATTTATTTGATCAAATATTGCCCTAAATCGTTCCTTTTGTCATTTTAGGTACTTTGGAGAAGAAATCTGGAAAAGGAAGCATTTTGGACGTTTTTGGAGCATAAAAGTGAAGAAAACGACAAAGTCTCAAAAATCGGCTGAAAGTTACCTGTGACGGCGTCACATTTAACCCCAGACGGCGTCATGCCTTGGCAAGAAAAGGTGGACGTGAAATTTACTCATGATAAGCCAGTGAAAATACCATGTGAATTCTGACGGCGTCATTGTTTAACTTGATCAAGGGCGTCACGGCTTAAATCAAAGAGGGACGGCGTCACGTTCAAGGTTAGACGGCGTCAAGCCTTGATAAGCCAGAATGGATTTTTGAAGAGCTAAAGAGGGACGGCGTCGAGAAGGTCATCCGGGAACCCTAAAAGCGGCGAGGTGACGGCGTCACACTCCATAACGTGACGCCGTCAGATCCAAAAATCTATATATAGTTTTCTAATTTTTTGTCATTAAGAGAGAGCTTAGTGTGTGGAATTTTGGGAGAAAACCCTAAGACGAATTCAGCTTCTTTTTCAAGGCTTTTTGCCTTGAGATCTTCCATGTTACATTGAAGATAAGTTATCAATTAATCATTCAATATGTCTATGTGTTGTTTGATTTTATCTTATTCTTGTCTTTTGATTAACATGTTAGGCTAAATTTATCTTGTGTTTGCTTAGATCTAATGAAACCTAGCTATTGATTATTGGTTATTAGTGTGTTGTTAGTTGTATTGGATGATTGTTTATCTATGTTAGGCTTAAGAAAACTGGCTAACTTCCTATTCGGTAACTTGCTTGAACGTCTTAAGAAACATGAACCAAATGCGTACTAAAGGTTTTTATGGTTGTATTTAATGCACAAGCGAATTCTAGTGATCCCATGTTAGGAGCTTCCTAGCCGGCTCGACATAGGAGTGAAGTAGGAGCTTGTAGAGTTGGGGAAGTAAGTACGCCACCCCACGAATGGTATTAAGGAATACACCCGTCATCCACGCGACTAATACACACTAATTAACCGGTAAAAGATAGTTAGGGAGTAAGGAAATCTAAGTTAACACATTTCTCTACACATAAGTTTCTCACCACATTTTCATTTTTGTTATTTTATTTTATTTGCATCCGTAGTAATTTTGGGTTAGTTGACTAGCAACTAATTCCGCCCACTCTTTCAAAACCGAGATTTTACTTGCTTTCATAAAAATATAAAAACATAAAAAGAATCTTCCTCAACCCTTAGACCTAATTAGAGTAGTCTTTCACACCTAACGAACACTATTCCCTGTGGAGAACGATCAATCCCCCGTACTTACCACTACACTATACTACATCGGTCAGGTACACTGCCTGGTGGGGTTGTAAGCCTCTTGAGATCCCTCGAGAGGTAAAACCTGTTGTAAGGTTGCAAAACCCACGCATCAAGTTTTTGGCGCCGCTGCCGGGGAATAGTTATTGTTTAGGTTGAATTTTTATTTTATAGGTCTACTCACTAGATTCCTTTCTAGTGAGATTTTTTATTTTATTTTTCTAGGTTTTCTTTAGTCTATCTTTTTCTTTGTGCCCTTTGTTTGTAAAACCATTTTCATTTGTCACTATGGCGGATGAAATTCCATTTAGATCATTGACAATAGATGAACAATTATACTTCACCAAGAGATTTGTTTCCTATCATTCCTATGAATTGTTTCGTGATCTTTGTGATATCCAAATAAAGTTGGGGGTAAGGTTAGATGGGTTTAATGAATTCTATGCATGTGATACTTCTCTTAGACAATCATTATCTGGATCAATTCCTTTTAGTAAGACCCTTTGGATGAATTTTGAGGAAAGCTTCCTAACCATGACCCATAAGTGGAACGAATTGATGGATTCGTATGAGCAAAAAGACCTAGTTTCTAAGGACATGGACTTAGAGTCAAACCAAGATTCTGAGATGGTTAGAGTTGAGCCACCTAGCTGCATGTCATGGTTAGGCACTACCATAATACAGGGTGAACACTTAGGTGATCTTGATGTGATGGAGGATCTAGCCGAGCATGATCACATTGATCAAAAAGACCTAGGTTTTATGATCGATGACGATGAATCTCAAGAAACACATGATGAATCGTTTGGGCAATTTAAATATAGCAGTCAGAATATTGAGGATGATCCTTATGATTCGGATATAGAAGCTGAGATGCCTAGAGAAGCACTTGAGATACTAGAGAAAATGTTAGGGTTAGATTCTACTAAAACACATGATGAGGATATAGGTGATCTTGACACAAGGAATGATGAGGTAAGTAACATAAGCCCACCAAGTACCCCACAAGTCCTACCATCATTTGAGGCACACACACCGCCCGTGACTTACCCGGAAGAAGTTGAGGAGACTATAGGAACCCCAATAGAGGTAGAGCCCTTGGACCAAACACAACTAGAAGAAATAGGTTTGAATGCTTTTAGTGATCACAACCTTTCTTTTAGTCCTATGGAAGTTCCTAGTTTTGATGAGCCGGAGCCTCAACCAAAACCGTTACCTAATCTTCCATCCTTGGATGAAAATTTAGGAATTGAATTAGGTCCCGATCCACCCATCAAAACATATAGTCCGGGTAGTCTTAAGTTTAAGGTAGTGGACATTAAGCCTTGTAGTGAGGAAGACAATATAGGAGTGAAAAATGACCTTACATGTCTACATCACCCATTCATGATTGATCACAAGAAACATTATGGGTTTAAACCGGGTCTATTGGGTCAAGATAGATTCCCAATTAGGAGTCTCTCGAAGTTGTTAGAAAATGATCCCTTTTTAGGAGAACACTTTAATTCACCCATTGATCAAAGTGAACTAGGTAAGGTTATGATGAAAGGAGCACACCCCTTTGAGTATATAATTCATCCACCACTCTTTCTTCACGTGGCATACTCCTACCAAGCTGGTGTGTGTCGCTACTATCACCCGCACTTAACCCTAAGTGTAGGGAAAACCTCCCCTATTTCCGTTAAATAAGGGTAGAGTCAGGCTCATGACTCGAACAAAAACAAGCGCTTCTTGGGAGGCAACCCGAGCTTTATTTATTTGCTTTGTGTGTTTATTTATTTGTTTGTTTGATTTTATTTGTTTCCGTATGTGTGTTTAATTTGTATTAGTATTGATTCATGTTCAAAACTAAATTGTGAAAATGCTTTATCTTGTTTTTAACTTCGTCTTAACTACATATAAAGGCATTTTGCAAAAGATAAGTGTAAGGGAAATCTAAATCGGTTTATGAGAACACAAATGAACATGAATCATAATAATAATAAATGAACATACATATTAGTATTTGTTTGAGTCAAATGCTTGTATCGAGTCATAGTGATGTTTTGCAGGATTTCCAGGAAGTAAGGTAAAGGTTTTTCCAGAAATTTTCCGAAAACTTAACATGAGAATTTTTGTCAGGTCATTTCTGACGGCGTCAGGGTTTATAACCTGACGGCGTCAGATTTAATTTTCAGAAATTTTTGCAAGTTTTGTTTTCATAAAAAGTTTTTATTAAAATCTCCAACTTATAATCTCCAGGAATCTGCAAAATTATCATTCCACAAGCATTATATCCTTATATATATAGATTTATCCCGCCGATGTTATGCAGGTTTTCGTGTTTGTTTTCTCAGGTTTAACAGGTTATTTTGGACAAGGAGATGTATATGGAATCAAGCTTATGGCGATGCATTAGTCATGGAGCTTCTACATTACCTTGGAAGAAGATTTAACCGTATTATTTCATTATCCACCGAGCGAATCAGGGGAGTATTTGATTTCATTCTTTTACTTTATGCTTTTACATTTGTTATTTGAACATTGGGGACAATGTTCATCTTAAGTGTAAGGGGGGGTAAAAATACGATTTTTAGAGAATGCTATTACGCTTGATTTTTGTTTGTTTAATAATAGATGTGTAATAAAACTGAGATAAATACCTGTTAGGGTAATTTTAGTGCCAAATTTAAATTTTTTTACAACACTTAGGAGTGAAACTTTGATCTTAATGAGCGTCTCACGGATAGGAGTTATATGACTAGCACAAAAAAACCGTACCACTAAAAAAATTTTCCACCCCAAATATGTGAGGTTCGCCCCTAGAATTGGTAGGAAAAGCATTTATGCTATGATGTGTGTACCGGTAGCACTTAGATTCTAGAACTTGCGTTAGGACCATTCCAAGGCCACAAGTGAGACTACATTCGTGTAGTTAGATTTACTACATGATAAGAGGCATTAGGATTAACCCATTGTTTTTACACCTGTGTTTTTGTTATAATTACATTGGCTACATTGGTCAAGTAATTCTCCCACACCCTTTGCGTTGTACTCATTTTTAGTACACGATACCCCTAGTACACCCCTCAGAGCCTATCTTTTCGTTTCGACCTTTAAGCATTTTACTTAAAGGAAGAATTTGTTACACCCCACTTAAATGTACACCCAAATCGCCTTAGCCTACCTTGTATGCACTCATTTTTAGTGCATTATTGTTACAACATTTGTTTAAACCCAAGTTAATTATCTAGTTGATTACATGGTTGCTAAGTCGAGTCATATCCTTGTACATATTGTTTTGGGACGATTGGGACTCATGGGTAAAGTACTAGTGTAATGGAGTAATGGGGAAGAACATCATTTATTACCCCCATATGTGCTAAATGTTTTAAAAGTACTCCAAGTTTTTCAATTATCTTAATTCGAGTCATTAGATTAGTATTTGTAAAGTTATGTAAAAGTTTAAGTGTAAGGGGAATGCAATGCCCCTATGATGTATTATTTTGGATGGTAGGGCAAGAGTGTATGCAAAAAAAAAAAAAAAAAAAAAAAAAAAAAAAAAAAATCAAGAAAAATACAAAAAAATGAGAAAATGAAAAAATAGAAAAAAAAACATACGGACTACCATCCCGTTTCATTTTACGTTTGTTTTATGTTTGTTTTTGTTTTTGTTATTTCGTTTCTAGCTTAAGATCGAGTCTAGTCTTGGCTTAGCAACATTGTATAGTACATGTAATTGATCAAGATCTTTAACTAGCCACCAGTAAAACATCCTTTATCCAACAAAACCGTGTTTTCCTTTTCCCTACACCTAACGTTATAACCCATTTAAAAGCCCTCTTTGATAGTTTATCTTAGGTGCTTACGCCTAGTGGAGGAGGTTATCGATCCTTTCCCAAGCCTATGGTAATCTATTTGCTATGACAGGTAGTGAGAGATATTATCCGTTTTCATTTATGAGATTTATTTTGATGACACTTGAGAGATGTGAGTATCTAAACACTACTTGTGAGGTGCTAGTTTGTAATCTCCGTGCTTATTATGATTGAAGTGGAACGATTATTTGTTGTAATTACTTTTATGTTAGCATTAAATGACCCCTAACTTGTATTTTGATTAGAATAAAAGCGCATTTGCTTGAGGACAAGCAAATCTCAAGTGTAAGGGTATTTGATGAAGCGAAAAGTGTACCGCTTTTAAGGGGTCATTTAAGCCTTAAATCGTATTTATTTGATCAAATATTGCCCTAAATCGTTCCTTTTGTCATTTTAGGTACTTTTGAGGAGAAATCTGGAAAAGGAGGCATTTTGGACGTTTTTGGAGCATAAAAGTGAAGAAAACGGCAAAGTCTCAAAAATCGGCTGAAAGTTACCTTTGACGGCGTCACATTTAACCCCAGACGGCGTCATGCCTTGGCAAGAAAAGGTGGACATGAAATTTACTCATGATAAGCCAGTGAAAATACCATGTGAATTCTGACGGCGTCATGCTTTAACTTGATCAAGGGCGTCACGGCTTAAATCAAAGAGGGACGGCGTCACGTTCAAGGTTAGACGGCGTCAAGCCTTGATAAGCCAGAATGGATTTTTGAAGAGCTAAAGAGGGACGGCGTCGAGAAGGTCATCCGAGAACCCTAAAAGCGGCGAGGTGACGGCGTCACACTCCATAACGTGACGCCGTCAGATCCAAAAATATATATATAGTTTTCTAATTTTTTGTCATTAAGAGAGAGCTTAGTGTGTGGAATTTTGGGAGAAAACCCTAAGACGAATTCAGCTTCTTTTTCAAGGCTTTTTGCCTTGAGATCTTCCATGTTACATTGAAGATAAGTTATCAATTAATCATTCAATATGTCTATGTGTTGTTTGATTTTATCTTATTCTTGTCTTTTGATTAACATGTTAGGCTAAATTTATCTTGTGTTTGCTTAGATCTAATGAAACCTAGCTATTGATTATTGGTTATTAGTGTGTTGTTAGTTGTATTGGATGATTGTTTATCTATGTTAGGCTTAAGAAAACTGGCTAACTTCCTATTCGGTAACTTGCTTGAACGTCTTAAGAAACATGAACCAAATGCGTACTAAAGGTTTTTATGGTTGTATTTAATGCACAAGCGAATTCTAGTGATCCCATGTTAGGAGCTTCCTAGCCGGCTCGACATAGGAGTGAAGTAGGAGCTTGTAGAGTTGGGGAAGTAAGTACGCCACCCCACGAATGGTATTAAGGAATACACCCGTCATCCACGCGACTAATACACACTAATTAACCGGTAAAAGATAGTTAGGGAGTAAGGAAATCTAAGTAAACACATTTCTCTACACATAAGTTTCTCACCACATTTTCATTTTTGTTATTTTATTTTATTTGCATCCGTAGTAATTTTGGGTTAGTTGACTAGCAACTAATTCCGCCCACTCTTTCAAAACCGAGATTTTACTTGCTTTCATAAAAATATAAAAACATAAAAAGAATCTTCCTCAACCCTTAGACCTAATTAGAGTAATTTTTCATACCTAACGAACACTATTCCCTGTGGAGAACGATCAATCCCCCGTACTTACCACTACACTATACTACATCGGTCAGGTACACTGCCTGGTGGGGTTGTAAGCCTCTTGAGATCCCTCGAGAGGTAAAACCTGTTGTAAGGTTGCAAAACCCACGCATCGGTTTCTTAACTTCTACTTCTTCCTTTACAAGTTCACCTTTTGAACTATTAGGTACCTTGATGAAGCGAAAGGTGTACCGCTTTTAGGGGGTCATTTAAGCCCTAAATCGTATTTATTTGATCAAATATTGCCCTAAATCGTTCCTTTTGTCATTTTAGGTACTTTGGAGAAGAAATCTGGAAAAGGAAGCATTTTGGACGTTTTTGGAGCATAAAAGTGAAGAAAACGACAAAGTCTCAAAATCGGCAGGAAAAGTACCTGTGACGGCGTCAAGCACCATTGTGACGCCGTCAACCCTTGACGCGCCAGAGAGGATTTTGGATGATTAAAAGGGGACGGCGTCAAGAAGGCCATCAAGAAACCCTAACCGCGGCGAGGTGACGGCGTCAGCTCTATAACGTGACGCCGTCAGATCTGATTTTCTATATATATTCTCATAATTTTTAGTCATTAGTGTGTGCAACTTTGTGAGGAGAAACCCTAAGACGATTTTTCTGCTACTTTTAAGGGTTTTATACCCTTGGATCTCCCATGTTCAATTGAAGATAAGTAATCAATTAATCATTCAATATGTCTATGTGTTGTTTGATTATATCTTGTTCTTGTCTTATATTTAACACGCTAGGCTAGATTTATCTTGTGTTTGCTTAGATCTAATGAAACCTAACTATTGATTATTGGTTGTTGGTGTGTTATTAATTGTATTGGATGATTGTTTATCGATGTTAGGCTTAAGAAAACTGGCTAACCTCCTATACGGTAACTTGCTTGAACGTCTTAAGAAACATGAACCAATGCGTACTAAGGTTTTTATGGTTGTATTTAATGCATGAGCGAATTCTAGTGATCCCATGTTAGGAGCTTCTTAGCCGGCTCGACATAGGAGTGAAGTAGGAGCTTATAGAGTTAGGGAAGTACGTACGCCACCCCACAATTGGTATTAAGGAATACACCCGTCATCCACGCAGTTAATACACATTAATCAACCGGTAAAAGATAGTTAGGGAGTAAGGAAATCTAAGTAAACACATTTCTCTCCATATAAGTTCCACAACCTTTTTATTTTCAGTTATTTTATTTTATTTGCAATTGTAGTTATTTGGGTTAGTTGACTAGCAACTAATTCCGCCCACTCCTTCAAACCCGAGATTTTACTTGCTTTTATAAAAATATAAAAAAAATACAAAAAGAATCTTCCCTCACCCTTAGACCTATTAGAGTAGTTTTTCAATCCTAACGACACTATTCCCCTAGAGAACGATCAATCCCCCGGTACTTGCCACTACACTATACTACATCGGTCAGGTACACTGCCTAGTGGGGATTGCAAGCCTCTTGAGATCCCTCGAGAGGTAAAACCTGTTGTAAGGTCGCAAAACCACGCATCAAGTTTTTGGCGCCGCTGCCGGGGTATAGTTATTATTTAGGTTGAATTTTTATTTTATTAGGTCTACTCACTAGATTCCTTTCTAGTGAGATTTTTATTTTATTTTTATAGGTCTTCTTTAGTCTATCTTATTTCTTTGTGTGTTTGTTCGTAATTTCCATTGACTCTTCCGTTCACCATTATGGAGAACGCGAATCCACCATACTACCAACCACGTAATTCACCCACTCCATATGACATCTTGATGTTTAAACAACATAAAGATGAGCCTCTCTATGATGCATGGACTCGTTTTAAATATTTACTCCAAAAAGTCCCTCATCATAACTTCGATTTTTGGTCCCTAACTCAAATCTTTTACAATCATGTCAACCGACATGCCCAAAGGGACATTTACCATTTTGCCGGCAGGGATCTTAGGGAATTAAGTGCTGAAGAAGCATGGGAAGCTATTGAGAATTGTGCCCAATATTATTATATAGTAGACAACCCAACAACCATTAATACAAGTCAGTTGACCACAAATTTCAAGGATCATGAAACAAGTTTGTTTGGGGATGAGGGTAGAGTTGAGCCACCTAGCTGCATGTCATGGTTAGGCACTACCATAATACAGGGTGAACACTTAGGTGATCTTGATGTGATGGAGGATCTAGCCGAGCATGATCACGTTGATCAAAAAGACCTAGGTTTTATGATCGATGACGATGAATCTCAAGAAACACATGATGAATCTTTTGGGCAATTTGAATATAGCAGTCAGAATATTGAGGATGATCCTTATGATTCGGATATAGAAGTTGAGATGCCTAGAGAAGCACTTGAGATACTAGGGAAAATGTTAGGGTTAGATTCTACTAAAACACATGATGAGGATATAGGTGATCTTGACACAAGGAATGATGAGGTAAGTAACATAAGCCCACCAAGTACCCCACAAGTCCTACCATCATTTGAGGCACATACACCACCCGTGACTTACCCAGAAGAAGTAGAAGAGACTATAGGAACCCCAATAGAGGTAGAACCCTTGGACCAAACACAACTAGAGGATATAGGTTTGAATACTTGTAGTCATAACCTTTCTTTTAGTTATATGGAAGTTCCTAGTTTTGATGAACCGGAGCCTCAGCCAAAACCGTTACCTAATCTTCCATCCTTAGATGTGAATTTAGGAATTGAAAAAGGTCCCGATCCACCCATCAAACCATGTAGTCCGGGTAATGTTAAGATTAAGGTAGTAGACTCTAAGCCTTGTAGTGAGGAAGACAATATAAGAGTGAAAAATGACCTTACATGTCTACATCACCCATTCATGATTGATCACAAGAAACATTATGGGTTTAAACTGGGTTTATTAGGTCAAGATGGGTTCCCAATTAGGAGTCTCTCGAAGTTGTTAGAAAATGATCCCTTTTTAGGAGAACACTTTAACTCACCCATTGACCAAAGTGAACTAGGTAAGGTTATGATGAAAGGAGCACACCCCTTTGAGCATATAATTCATCCACCAATCTTTCCTCACGTGGCATACTCCTACCGAGCTGGTGTGTATCGCTACTATCACCCGCACTTAACCCTAAGTGTAGGGAAAACCTCCCCTATTTTCGTTAAATAAGGGTAGAGTCAGGCTCGTGACTCGAACAAAAACAAGCGCTTCTTGGGAGGCAACCCAAGCTTTATTTGCTTTGTGTGTTTATTTATTTGTTTGTTTGATTTTATTTGCTTCCGTATGTATGTTTAATTTTTATTATTATTGATTCATGTTCGAAACTAAATTGTGAAAATGCTTTATCTTGTTTTTAACTTCGTCTTAACTACATATAAAGGTATTTTGCAAAAGATAAGTGTAAGGGAAATCCAAATCGGTTTATTAGAACAAATGAACATGAATCATAACAATATTAAATTAACATACATATTAGTAATTGTTTGAGTCAAATGCTTGTATCGAGTCATAATGATATTTTGCAGGATTTCCAGGAAATAAGGATTGAGTTTTTCCAGAAATTTTCCGGAAACTTAACATGAAAAATCTGTCAGATCACTTCTGACGGCGTCAGACCCCAGTCTGACGGCGTCAGGAACAGTTTTCTGGAATTTTTTTTTTGAAAGTTTTGTTTTTCTTCCGGAATCATAAAATGCTTTATTAAATCTCTAACTTATAAACTCCAGGAATCTGCAAAATAATCATTTACGCCTAGTGGAGGAGGTTTTTGATCCTTTCCCAAGCCTATGGTAATCTATTTGCTATGACAGGTAGTGAGAGATATTATTCATTTTCATTTATGAGATATACTTTTATGACACCTGAGAGATGTGAGTATCTAAACACTACTTGTGAGGTGCTAGTCTGTAATCTCTGTGCTTATTATGATTAAAGTGGAACGACTATTTGTTGTAATTACTTTTATATTAGCGTTAAATGACCCCTAACTTGTATTTTGATTAGAATAAAAGCGCATTTGCTTGAGGACAAGAAAATCTCAAGTGTAAGGGTATTTGATGAAGCGAAAAGTGTACCGCTTTTAGGGGGTCATTTAAGCCCTAAATCGTATTTATTTGATCAAATATTGCCCTAAATCGTTCCTTTTGTCATTTTAGGTACTTTGGAGAAGAAATCTGGAAAAGGAAGCATTTTGGACATTTTTGGAGCATAAAAGTGAAGAAAACGATAAAGTCTCAAAATCGGCTGGAAAAGTACCTGTGACGGCGTCAAGCACCATTGTGACGCCGTCAACCCTTGACGCGCCAGAGAGGATTTTGGATGATTAAAAGGGGATGGCGTCAAGAAGGCCATCAAGAAACCCTAACCGCGGCGAGGTGATGGCGTCAGCTCTATAACGTGACGCCGTCAGATCTGATTTTCTATATATATTCTCATAATTTTTAGTCATTAGTGTGTGCAACTTTGTGAGGAGAAACCCTAAGACGATTTTTCTGCTACTTTTAAGGGTTTTATACCCTTGGATCTCCCATGTTCAATTGAAGATAAGTAATCAATTAATCATTCAATATGTCTATGTGTTGTTTGATTATATCTTGTTCTTGTCTTTTATTTAACATGCTAGGCTAGATTTATCTTGTGTTTGCTTAGATCTAATGAAACCTAACTATTGATTATTGGTTGTTGGTGTGTTATTAATTGTATTGGATGATTGTTTATCGATGTTAGGCTTAAGAAAACTGGCTAACCTCCTATACGGTAACTTGCTTGAACGTCTTAAGAAACATGAACCAATGCGTACTAAGGTTTTTATGGTTGTATTTAATGCATGAGCGAATTCTAGTGATCCCATGTTAGGAGCTTCTTAGCCGGCTCGACATAGGAGTGAAGTAGGAGCTTATAGATTTGGGGAAGTACGTATGCCACCCCACGATTGGTATTAAGGAATACACCCATCATCCACGCAATTAATACACACTAATCAACCGGTAAAAGATAGTTAGGGAGTAAGGAAATCTAAGTAAACACATTTCTCTCCATATAAGTTCCACAACCTTTTTATTTTCAGTTATTTTATTTTATTTGCAATTGTAGTTATTTGGGTTAGTTGGCGAGCAACTAATTCCGCCCACTCCTTCAAACCCGAGATTTTACTTGCTTTTATAAAAATATAAAAAAAATACAAAAAGAATCTTCCCTCACCCTTAGACCTATTAGAGTAGTTTTTCAATCCTAACGACACTATTCCCCTAGAGAACGATCAATCCCCCGGTACTTGCCACTACACTATACTACATCGGTCAGGTACACTGCCTGGTGGGGATTGCAAGCCTCTTGAGATCCCTCGAGAGGTAAAACCTATTGTAAGGTCGCAAAACCACGCATCATACCTCTTCAACATCCATTACCTTCTGCTTTTTAAAACATCTTCTAATTGAATCTTCATAATCAATAGGCTTGTAGTTCTGACTTCTTTCATAAGCTTTGAGATACAAATCTTCAATCTCTTCATATGTCTTTCTTTTCATCCTTTCAAGAGTAGAATACTCCTGATTCTTTAAATACTGCTTCATGTAAGACATCTTCTGCTGCTTTGATAGTTTCTTGGTAGTACTTTTCATCTTTTGTGTCTGTTTAATCTTCTTCATCGTATCTCCAAGAGTTTCTGTTTCCCTTCTGGCACTAATAAAATCTACAAGCTATTTTGCTCTTTCTTCAATTGTCAGACTTTCATTAGCCTTCAGTTTTTCCAGCTTTGCCTTTAATTCAACATCATCCTCAATCATAGACATGAATGGATCGATGTTAAACTCCTCTTGCAGCTTCTTTGCAAGTGATTCATCCTTTTTCTTTAGCTCAGCAAGCCTTGCCTCTTCAGCTTCTTCTTCAGCTTGAATTCTTGCAATTTCAGCCATACTTGCTTGTTCCTCTCTGAGTTGCCTCTTTGTTTTCTTAGGCTGAGAAGTTTCTTGAAGTACTTGCTTGCCTTCTCTTTGAGTACCAGCAGACTTATCTTTGTCACCAGAACTTACTTGATCACCAGAATTAAGTTTCTCACTGGCAGACTTCACTGGATCATCACTAGCAGACTTAACTTCTTCTGTCACCAACTTATAACTTCTTTCTTTCTTAGACTTTGACTAAGAGTGTTAGCTAAAATCTCTGCTGCTTCCAATCCCTCAGGACTAATATTAGTATTACCAGAGGATTTTGCTTGAGCAGGAGTCTGAAAGATTGTTTCTTCACCCAAATTCCTCCCCTGTTTGGAAGAATTTTCATCTGCAACACCCTCCTTATCACTAAAGACAACCCCTTTTGCTTTCATAATATTCTCCATCTTCTTTACTTTTCTGACCAAAGTCACTATAGCATTGCCCATGGTTTGTTTTGTCTCTGTAAGTTCTTTTTCCAACACAGATATCCTTTTAACCAGTTGAGGAACCAGCTGTAATAGATTATCCACAGACATTGTAGTTGACTCCTCCTCATGAGTCGAAGTTAGAACCTGGGTTTGCTAAGGTGAAGGTGGTGGGTGTGTAGGTGATGGTACATTTGCAGGCTCCTCAGCTGCATGAAGTGGTTGAGAGTGTGCTTCACTTCTAGATGATGATAATGATGTACCTGCATTGTCAGTACCAACAGGCAACATAGCAGCTAACAATGGTTTATGTGCCCCCTTAAAGCCCCTTTTCATGTTATTAAAAATTTTATCCTTGAAGGGCACACATAAGTAAGGCAATTTTTTTTCTGTTTCAACATTCAAAACCATTTGAAGAAAGCGAGGATACATCAAAAACTTGTATTTACTTTTCACATTTCCCACCATGCCATCAAATTTTAATTTTGAAAAGTTAAAAGTTTTACCAAGCGAAAGACAGACCATTGCAGAAGCAATATTACTTCCAAACTGATCCCATCCTCCACTCTTAGAACTTAGACATCGTAGCAAATGACGGACTAAAAATCTCCACTGAGGTGAAAAATGGCTTTTCCAAAACGTGAATGTGCCATCAGTGGGATATCCTATATTATCTATACCTTCTAAAATCATTTTATTTGACAACATAACTTCCCCTGAAGCATCATCCAAGTGAAGACTACTTCTAATGGATGCTTCAGTGACTGAATACTCAGTGTTATCAATAGTTTCCCTTAACTTTAGAGTCCCATCAGCAAGAGTTTCGGAAGTATCAATCTCCCAAAACTATTTGACTAGGGAATCATAGATAGTGATATTGTGAGTTAAGGCATACCTGATATGAGAGCCTTTCAAGAAGTCCACTATCTGTTCAAAGCCTTCGCTCTTGGTTGGTTTCTTCAAGAAACCCACTAGATTGTGCTTATCACAGTATTTGAGTTGAGCCATGGATGAGCAATGAATTTTGCAAGATGATTAGAAAGTACTGGTTGAATGCCATATTAGGGTTTTGATGCTGGTTGTTTAAAACAGAGTAATCGTGGACGAGAGTAAAAAAATATAAAAGTGGAAGTAAATAATGGATAAAGATGAAAAATGAAACAAATATTAGCCATATATACCTCAGCCTCGAAAAAATGGTAACGGTACTATTGAAACAGGAAAAATCATTAAGCGTATGACCAGACCTAACAGTAAAAAATTAATTACGTTTTAACATTACCAGACTTAACGTTGGTCAACCAGTATTAATGGTGACTCACCAGACTTAAAAAAATCATTAGCAAAGCGTCCAATCACCATCAATCCATGCTTTTCCTGGAAAAATTAGTCTAAAAACCAAGAAAATATACAACCATATGTTGTTGCAACCAGAATTAAGACCTACTCATTTCCAGAATTAACTCTAAAGCTACCAGATTTAACTTCTACTAGAATTAAACCTACTGTGTACTTGTACTACCTTACAAACTATACATTTAACCTCCCCTTAAATGTAGCTATGGGTTAATCATTCCAATATTAACCACTAAGAAATTGAACCTAGGTCCATCAAAAGCTTTTGTCAATAGATCAGCTACATTAAAGTATGTGTGTATCTTTTCCACCCTAATCAATTTCTTTTCAAAGCAATCTCTCATAAAGTGATGCCTTATTTCTATGTGTTTGGTCTTAGAGTGATACACTGGGTTCTTTACTATACAGATAGTACTTTTATTATCAATGTGAATTATAGTATTCATGAAATTCAAACCATAATCCAGCATCTGATTTTGGATCCACAAGACTTGTCCACAGCAATTTGCAGCAGCTACATACTCAGCTTCAGTTGTAGATGTAGCCACAATGGTTTGCTTCTTGCATTGCCATGAAATCAATCTTTTGCCAAGAAATTGACAACTTCCAGTTGTGGATTTCCTGTCAAGACTTGCTCCAGCATAGTCACTATCTGAATAGGCTTCCAGGTCAAATGATGACTCTCTAGGATACCAAAGACCTAAATTGGGTTTTCCATTTAGATATCTAAAGATCCTCTTCACAGCATGAAGATGTGAAGTCTTGGGAGTAACCTGGAAACGAGAACAATCACAAACTGCATACATAATATCAGGCCTAGAGGCAGTTAGATACATAAGAGAACCTATCATAGATCTGTATAGGTGCACATCCACATCATCAGCATCCTCATCTTTTGTTAATGGCACCTTGTTCTCCATTGGAGTGACTGCTGTCTTCATACTTGCAAGATCAAACTTCTTCAACATCTCAGCAACATACTTGTCTTGAGAAATGAAAATTCCATTTTCCTTTTGTTTCACTTGCAGTCCAAGAAAGAATGTGAGCTTACCTATTGAGCTCATCTGAAATCTGCCTTTCATCAAAGCCTCAATTCTTCACACCAAGACCTTTTTGTGGATCCAAAGATGATATCATCCACATACACTTGCACTAGAATGATATCCTTCTTGTTCCTTTTAATGAACAAGATCTTGTCAATGACACCCCTCTTGTATCCATGTTCCTCAAGAAATTTGGAGAGTGTAGCCTACCAAGCTCTAGGAGCTTGATGTAATCCATACAAAGCTTTGATTAATTTGTAAACCTTCTTGGGATGAGCAGGATCAACAAAACCAGGAGGCTGGTGAAAATACACTTCTTCTTCTATAGTGCCATACAGGAAAGCACTCTTGACATCCATTTGATAAACTATGAATCCCATGTAGGATGCAAAGTCCAAAAATAACTTGATAGCTTCAATTCTAGCTACAGGTGCAAAAACCTCATCATAGTCTATCCCTTCCTCTTGTCTGTATCCTTGGGCCATGATGTGTGTCAAATTATAGTCCAAGGAATTGCACAAGAAATATGCAAAACCCGAGTCGTTTGTCCTGACGAAGATTGAATGGAATTGTGATTCGGGATCGTGATTCGTGAAGTGAATATGAATAAGAGTGATTGATTTGGGTTTTTATGCTACAAATAATGAAATTATAAAAGAAAACAACTAATTAAACTAAAGGAACAATTAAGCTAAGCATGCTATTCTAAAAACGAAAGTTGGAATTTAAAAACGTTACGCGACGAAATTTAAAAACGTATTTAAAAAACGAATTTCTAAATCTAAATCCTAAATTTATAAAAATAATTTTCCTAAACTCTAAATATTAAAAGATAATTTTTGGAAAAAGAAAAATATTTTTTTTGACTTTTTATTTAATTTTTATGAATTAAAAACTAATTTAAACTAATTAAATGATTTAAAAATATTAAAACAACTTGGAAAAATCTGAAATTTTTTGAGTAATTTTAAAATCAAAGAAGCAATCTAGGAAAAATAAAATCAGAACCAGAATAAGCTAAAATAAGCTAAACAGCCTAATAAGCACTTAGTGAAATAAGCTAACAAATAAGCTATCAAATAAGCTACTTTGCAGGCCCCAATTAAGCTATCAAATAAGCTCCTAAGGTGAATCCTAGATTATAGGTTTAAAGATTATATGAAAATATATCCTAGAACCTAAAATGCCCAAATATTAAGCTGATTAGCTTATCTGAAAAGTCCCTAGATCGGATGTAGTAAGGCAGTAGTCTGCTGTTGCAGCAGCTGAGTAGAGAAAATGCAGACTATCAGAGGCCAAATTAAGCTGCTTAATAAGCCAATATTATTGATACCAGATACTATCCCACAAGACCACTACCTAATTTAACTAAATTCCAAAAAAAAAGAACCTAAACTATACTAATAAGCTGCAAAAGTCCCTAGATCAGCAGCTAAAAACTAGATTCTGCACAAACCTACTGTGACAGCAGAATTGGTGATTTTGGCGTAAAACTTGTGAGATCTAATCCAACACTTAAATACCACTTGAAACACTATTCTACCCACAAAAACACCAATTAATCACCACAGATCATGCTAGCTTATTAAGAGCTTAATATGGCAGCCTATGCTTCAACTTTTGCACTATTTGATCAAAAATCCTCAAATCACTACAAAACTCTATATCCACTAATTTCAACAGCAACCTAAAATCCAACTTTGATCAATCAAAATTCACACAAATGACCAATGAACAGTACTTGATCTAGAGCTTAAAAACAGTCCCTATTGAAGCTAAATTCTATCCAACTGCTAAGCACTATCTCAACCAATAACCAATTAAAATAAGCTTAACTACCAACTGATTTGTGATTATCTAAGCTACTTAACAATTTTTAATCAAAAATCAACAAGCTATGATACTACTAAATCAAAGTAAACTATAACTTTTGAGTGGAAAAGTAAATAAGCAAAAACTTACGAGGATCTTCTCCCTCAGCACAAATTGAGGGAGTTCACTGAGCTTGCCTGTCAAAAGGCATCCATTTCCACTCCTAGACCATCACTCCAAACAGCAATCTCCATTGAACATGACACAGTTGACCACAGTTGACTTTTGGGAATTGTGAAACAAAAACAGATTTGAACTTAACAAAAGCTCACAGAAGCTATAATAGCTGATATGAGCTTGTAACTACACTAATGAGCTTGATTGCAAGCTGAATTTAGAAATTTAAATATTATTTTTGGATTTTTTTTATGTTTATTTTTTTAATTTTTAATTTTTATTTCTTTTTCTGTGAATTTTGATTAATATAGAAACTGAATTGAAGAATGTAAGAACAGGTTTAATGAAAAGTTTAACAAACTGAGAGATTATCTAAGAGCAAATAACATCAAAAGGATTAAACAACTTTAAGTAAAAATTAAAATTGAAATTTCATTAAACTTGAGAAGTCGAATTACAAGTAACTTAAACTAAATACATTGAAAATAAAATTGACAGCATAACTTTAACATAAAGATTACATGAAAAATGAAGAGAAATCCACTCCTATTTATAGACCCGAATTGAAGCTTCTAGGCTGATGATGAAGCGAAAAATGTACCGCTTTTAGGGGGTCATTTAAGCCCTAAATCGTATTTATTTGATCAAATGTTGCCCTAAATCGTTCATTTTGTCATTTTAGGTACTTTTGAGAAGAAATCTGGAAAAAGAAGCATTTTGGACGTTTTTGGAGCATAAAAGTGAAGAAAACGACAAAGTCTCAAAATTATGCTGGAAAGTACCTTTGACGGCGTCAGGTATTGGCCCAGACGGCGTCATGGCTTGGCAAAAGAGGTGGATATGAAAATTACTCATGATAAGCCAGAGAATTTTGCATGAAAAATCTGACGGCGTCACCCTTTAAGATGATCAAGGCCATCACGGCTTAAGCTAAAGAGGGACGGCGTCAAGCTCAATTCTGACGGCGTCACCCCTTGATAGGCCAGAGAGGATTTTGGAGCACTAAAGAGGGACGGCGTCAGGAAGGCCATCCGGAAACCCTAAAAGCGGCGAGGTGACGGCGTCAAGTCCTATAACGTGACGCCGTCAGCCCTTAAACTCTATATATAGTTTTGCAATTTTTTGTCATTGGGGTGGAACTTATTGTGTGTAATTTTGGAGGAGAAACCCTAAGACGAATTTCTGCCATTTTTAAGGGTTTTCATACCCTTGGATCTCCCATGTTTAATTGAAGATAAGTTATTATTTAATCATTCAATATGTCTATGTGTTGTTTGATTACATCTTGTTCTTGTCTTTTGATTAACATGCTAGGCTAGATTTATCTTGTGTTTGCTTAGATCTAATGAAACCTAACTATTGATTATTGGTTATTAGTGTGTTATTAATTGTATTAGATGATTGTTCATCGATGTTAGGCTTAAGAAAACTGGCTAACTTCCTATTCGGTAACTTGCTTGAACGTCTTAAGAAACATGAACCAATGCGTACTAAGATTTTTATGGTTGTATTTAATGCATGAGCGAATTCTAGTGATCCCATGTTAGGAGCTTCTTAGCCGGCTCGACATAGGAGTGAAGTAGGAGCTTATAGAGTTGGGGAAGTACGTACGCCACCCCACGATTGGTATTAAGGAATACACCCGTCATCCACGCAATTAATACACACTAATCAACCGGTAAAAGATAGTTAGGGAGTAAGGAAATCTAAGTAAACACATTTCTCTCCATATAAGTTTCATCAACCTTTTCATTTTCTGTTATTTTATTTTATTTGCATTCGTAGTAATTTGGGTTAGTTGACTAGCAACTAATTCCGCCCACTCCTTCAAACCCGAGATTTTACTTGCTTTCATAAAATTATAAAAACACAAAAAGAATCTTCCCTCACCCTTAGACCTATTAGAGTAGTTTTTCAATCCTAACGACACTATTCCCTGTGGAGAACGATCAATCCCCCGTACTTACCACTACACTATACTACATCGGTCAGGTACACTGCCTGGTGGGGTTGTAAGCCTCTTGAGATCCCTCGAGAGGTAAAACCTGTTGTAAGGTTGCAAAACCACGCATCAAGTTTTTGGCGCCGCTGCCGGGGAATAGTTATTGTTTAGGTTGAATTTTTATTTTATTAGGTCTACTCACTAGATTCCTTTCTAGTGAGATTTTTATTTTATTTTTCTAGGTTTTCTTTAGTCTATCTTTTTTCTTCGTTTCTTTGTTCGTAACCATTACCATCCGACATCATGGAAGGTGGTAATATCCTCGATCCGAACAACCCACCACAACAACCACCACCACCTCCTAGGGCCCGTACCTTAGGAGACTACTCCCGTCCTAGCCACCATGGCTATCGAAACACCATTGAGCTCACTCAAGGAGCCAATGTCACACCCTTGCGATCCGACACCATCCGGTTGGTGCAAAGCGGATGCGCATTCCATGGACTTCGTTCTGAAGATCCTACTCAACATCTCAAGGACTTTCTCAAAATTGTTGATTCTATAGACCTTGATGTTGCCACTCGAGAGACGACCCGACTGCGTCTCTTTCAATTCTCTCTACGGGACCAAGCTAGTCAATGGCTAGAGCGTCTACCCGCAGGATCCATCACCTCTTGGGATGATCTCACCACTCGTTTCCTTGCTCAGTTTTTCCCACCAGGAAGAACTACCAAGTTAAGGAAGGATATCTTGATGTTTGAACAACGTCGAGGCGAAACCCTCTACGGGGCATGGATTTGATTCAAGGACTTACTCCAAAAAGTCCCTCATCATGGCATAAATCTCTGGCTTCAAATCCAAATCTTCTATGACCATGTTGATTACCACACCAAGCGTGCCATCGATCGAGCCGCCGGGGGCAGATTGTGCGACAAAAGCGCCGAGGAATCATGGGAAATCATTGATGAGCTTGCATCCGACGATGATGAATTGTGGCAAGTTTCCTACGACGTACGCTCGGCGGTCAAGACATATTCATCGCCCGATACAGCCAATCAAATCACTAAGGAAAGCGTTAGTGAACTTGAGAAAAGGGTTGCATATCTTATGGAAAAGCAAAAGAGACCCTTAAGTCCACAAAAAGCAACAATTAACTCGGTCTCAAGCGTTAAGCAAATACCATTGTCCGAATCACCCCTTAGGGAAAATACTAAACCCTTCCATAAGCACGCTCAACCCAACTCACCACCTCAGGAGCTTAGTCCAACATTCGAAGCTCGAATGAGAGAATACATGTCAAAACACTCCGAACGGTTGGCATAATTTGAGGAAGCCGTCTACAAACAGAAGGAGGAAATGGAAGAGAAGATGGCGGAGATGATGAACCTTTTGAAAGAATACACAAATACAAAAGCTCCTGAAAAAGTGTTGGAGAAGAATGACGTTGAAGTTCCCAACACTAGATTTATCAAGGCCATCTCCGTCGTCCAAGAGGGCGAAAATGATGGAAGAGGGAAATCCATAACTATGGAAGTTAACAAAATTGACCTCGTCCCACTTAATGATGGAAACACCAATGCCTGCAACTGCGATTCAGACAAAGCCAAGGAGGCGCCCTCTAAGGAGCGTCAATTGGTAGAACCGCCAAAGTCACAACAAGTGAGGCATTACTAGAAGCACGATATAAACAAGGAGACCATAAACGATTGGGTGAGAAACTATCGACGTACTCATCTACCCAACAAGGAGTCCAAGAGAATGGAACCGGATGATGAATCCGACACATTACCCGGAGGGCAATTATATGAGTGCCTCATAAGACAAAAGTTAGTGGAAAAGCAGGAATTCTACGGGGTCTTCGAAATACCATGCAGCATTGGAAAACTCAAGTATCTGGATGCGGTAGCCGACCAAGGTTCCGACGTAAATTTGATGCCTTTATCTGTTTATGTCCAGTTAACCGACGAACTGCCATCCATCACCCGTACTAAACTCTCCTTTGCAAAACATTCTTATGAGTACCCGTTAGGAATTGCAGAAGATGTGTTGGTCAACGTTGCCGGATTCCTGTATCCGGTCGACTTCATGATTATTGAGAGGAATGATATGAATATGCCAATAATCCTTGGGGCACCCTTTCTCGCTACCACTAGGGCACAAATCGATTACGGAAATAGTGCCATCCTAATGAAGAAGGGGAAGAAAACAATAAACTTCCCAACGGTCCCACGACATATACGAGATGTTGCTCTACAAAAGAAGATGGAGGCGAACTCCAATATAAACCGTGGTAATGTTCGAGAGAAAATCCGTGCATGGGAGGCAAGGATTAAGAGTTACAATGAAAATGAGATTAGAGAATGTAAGGGTGGAAATAACGATTATATTGAGGCTGATGAGATGACCAATAACCCCGTTGAATTTACAAAAGGAGACCCAGTGCTCCTAAGGCATTTAGAAACAAAAGCACCTACCAATGAACCAAGTCCCTGGTGGTACGGACCATTCACAATTAAAAATCTACACCGAGATGGGGTAGTACGCTTGACCAACAAGGGAGGAGGTGAAGTGACAGCGAATGTCGAGCGATTGAGACACCACCACCCTAATAGCAAGGATTATATCTATCAGGGATACGTCATTATGAATGATGGAATCACGTAATGTACGTGACTTTGAGTCTAGCTACAAGACTCGTTAATAAAGAAAAGCGCTTCTTGGGAGGCAACCCAAGCTTTATTTGCTTTGTGTGTTTATTTCTTTGTTTGTTTGAATTTATTTGTTTCCGTATGTGTGTTTAATTTTTATTATTATTGATTCATGTTCAAAACTAAGTTGTGAAAATGCTTTATTTTGTTTTTAACTTCGTCTTAACTACATATAAAGGTATTTTGCAAAAGTTAAGTGTAAGGGAAATCCAAATCGGTTTATTAGAACAAATGAACATGAATCGTAGTAATAATAAATTAACATACATATTAGTATTTGTTTGAGTCAAATGCTTGTATCGAGTTAATGATGTTTTGCAGGATTTCCAGGAAGTAAGTTAGAGGTTTTTCCAAAATTTTTCCGGAAACTTAACATGAGAATTCTGTCAGATTATTTCTGACGGCGTCAGGCTTTACAACCTGACGGCGTCAGGTTTAATTTTCTGAAAATTTTTGAAAGTTTTGTTTTCATAAAAAGTTTTATTAAATCTCTAACTTATAATCTCCAGGAATCTGCAAAATTATCATTCCACAAGCATTATATCCTTATATATAGAGTTTATCCCGCCGATGTTATGCAGGTTTTCGTGTTTGTTTTCTCAGGTTTAACAGGTTATTTTGGACAAGGAAATGTTTGTTGGATCAAGCTTTTGGCGATGCATTAGTCGTAAAGCTTCTACATTCTCTTGGAAGAAGATCTAACCGTGTTGCCACATTATCCACCGAACGAATCAGGGGAGTATTTGATTTCATTCTTTTACTTTTTTCTTTTACATCTTGTTATTTGAACATTGGGGACAATGTTCATCTTAAGTGTAAGGAGGGGGGGGGGGGTAAAAGTACGATACTTTAGAGAATACAATTCCACTTGATTTTTGTTTGTTTAATAGTAAATGTGTAATAAAACTGAGAGAAATACCTGTTAGGGCAATTTTAGTGCCAAATTTAAAATTTTTTACAACATTTAGGAGTGAAACTTTGATCTTAATGAGCGTCTCATGGATAGGAGTTATATGACTAGCACAAAAAACCGTACCACTAAAAAATTTTCCACCCCCAAATATGTGAGGTTCGCCCCTAGAATTGGTAGGAAAAGCATTTATGCTATGATGTGTGTACCGGTAGCACTTAGATTCTAGAACTTGCGTTAGGACCATTCCGAGGCCACAAGTGAGACTACATTCGTGTAGTTAGATTTACTAAATGATAAGAGGCATTAGGATTAACCCATTGTTTTACACCTGTGTTTTTGTTATAATTACTTTGGCTACATTGGTCAAGTAATTCTCCCACACCCTTTGCGTTGTACTGATTTTTAGTACACGATACCCCTAGTACACCCCTCAGAGCCTATCTTTTCGTTTCGACCTTTAAGCATTTTACTTAAAGGAAGAATTTGTTACACCCCACTAAAATATACACCCAAATCGCCTTAGCCTACCTTGTATGCACTCATTTTTAGTGCATTATTGTGACAACATTTGTTTAAACCCAAGTTAATTATCTAATTGATTACATGGTTGCTAAGTCGAGTCATATCCTTGTACATATTGTTTTAGGACGATTGGGACTTATGGGTAAAGTACTAGTGTAATGGAGTAATGGGGAAGAACATCATTTATTACCCCCATATGTGCTAAATATTTTTAAAAGTACTCCAAGTTTTTCAATTATCTTAATTCGAGTCATTAGAATAGTTATTTGTAAAGTTATGTAAAAGTTCAAGTGTAAGGGGAATGCAACGCCCCTATGATGTATTATTTTGGATGGTAGGGCAAGAGTTTATGAAAAAAAAAAAAAAAAAAAAAAATCAAGAAAAAAAAAATGAGAAAAAGAAAAATAGAAAAAACATACGGACTACCATCCCGTTTCATTTTATATTTATTTTATGTTTTTGTTATTTTGTTTTTAGCTTAAGATCGAGTCTAGTCTTGGCTTAGCAACATTGTATAGTAAATGTAATTAATCAAGATCTTTAACTCGCCACCAGTAAAATATCCCTTATCCAACAAAACCGTGTTTATCATATCCCTACGCCTCACGTTATAACCCATGTAAAAGCCCTCTTTGATAGTTTATCTTAGGTGCTTACGCCTAGTGGAGGAGGTTTTCGATCCTTGCCCAAGCCTATGGTAATCTATTTGCTATGACAGGTAGTGAGAGATATTATCCGTTTTCATTTATGAGATTTATTTTGATGACACTTGAGAGATGTGAGTATCTAAACACTACTTGTGAGGTGCTAGTTTGTAATCTCCATGCTTATTATGATTAAAGTGGAACGATTATTTTTTGTAATTACTTTTATATTAGCGTTAAATGACCCCTAACTTGTATTTTGATTAGAATAAAAGCGCATTTGCTTGAGGACAAGCAAATCTCAAGTGTAAGGGTATCTGATGAAGCGAAAAGTGTACCGCTTTTAGGGGGTCATTTAAGTTCTAAATCGTATTTATTTGATCAAATATTGCCGTAAATCGTTCCTTTTGTCATTTTAGGTACTTTTGAGAAGAAATCTGGAAAAGGAAGCATTTTAGACGTTTTTGGAGCATAAAAGTGAAGAAAACGACAAAGTCTCAAAATTATGCTGGAAAGTACCTTTGACGGCGTCAGGTATTGGCCCAGACGGCGTCATGGCTTGGCAAAAGAGGTGGATATGAAAATTACTCATGATAAGCCAGAGAATTTTGCATGAAAAATCTGACGGCGTTACCCTTTAAGATGATCAAGGCTATCACGGCTTAAGCTAAAGAGGGACGGCGTCAAGCTCAATTCTGACGGCGTCACCCCTTGATAGGCCAGAGAGGATTTTGGAGCACTAAAGAGGGACGGCGTCAGGAAGGCCATCCGGGAACCCTAAAAGCGCCGAGGTGACGGCGTCAAATCCTATAACGTGACGCCGTCAGCCCTTAAACTCTATATATAGTTTTGCAATTTTTTGTCATTAGGGTGGAACTTATTGTGCGTAATTTTGAGAGGAGAAACCCTAGACGAATTTCTGCCATTTTTAAGGGTTTTCATACCCTTGGATCTCCCATGTTTAATTGAAGATAAGTTATTATTTAATCATTCAATATGTCTATGTGTTGTTTGATTACATCTTGTTCTTGTCTTTTGATTAACATGCTAGGCTAGATTTATCTTGTGTTTGCTTAGATCTAATGAAACCTAACTATTGATTATTGGTTATTAGTGTGTTATTAATTGTATTGGATGATTGTTCATCGATGTTAGGCTTAAGAAAACTGGCTAACTTCCTATTCGGTAACTTGCTTGAACGTCTTAAGAAACATGAACCAATGCGTACTAAGGTTTTTATGGTTGTATTTATGCATGAGCGAATTCTACTGATCCCATGTTAGAAGCTTCTTAGCCGGCTCGACATAGGAGTGAAGTAGGAGCTTATAGAGTTGGGGAAGTACGTACGCCACCCCACGATTGGTATTAAGGAATACACCCGTCATCCACGCAATTAATACACACTAATCAACCGGTAAAAGATAGTTAGGGAGTAAGGAAATCTAAGTAAACACATTTCTCTCCATATAAGTTTCTTCAACCTTTTCATTTTCTGTTATTTTATTTTATTTGCATTCGTAGTAATTTGGGTTACTTGACTAGCAACTAATTCCGTCCACTCCTTCAAACCCGAGATTTTACTTGCTTTCATAAAATTATAAAAACACAAAAAGAATCTTCCCTCACCCTTAGACCTATTAGAGTAGTTTTTCAATCCTAACGACACTATTCCCTGTGGAGAACGATCAATCCCCCGTACTTACCACTACACTATACTACATCGGTCAGGTACACTGCCTGGTGGGGTTGTAAGCCTCTTGAGATCCCTCGAGAGGTAAAACCTGTTGTAAGGTTGCAAAACCACGCATCAGCTGACAAGCTGGCAATCCGCGTGCTCCATGAGCTCATTTCCACCCTTAGATCAATCTCTATCATCATCCCATCCATCACGACCCTTGGATCAATTTTGGTGAGGTGTCCCGGCCAATAGGAGTATGCCACGTACCCTCTTCGTGCGTTTATTCCCTTCTGACAATCCTGACATCTTCTAGAAGACCAATGATTGGTCTATATTACCCTTAATTATGGTGAAAAGCGTACGGTAATTTGATTAGGGTTCGTGTCTGGGTAAACGGGGTAAATGAGGGAAGAACTTTTAGGCGCGTTTGGTGTGCGTGTGTATTTTATTTTTATTTGACTGTTTTGACCGGTTTTTGGGCAATGGGTCGGGTATGGGCTTAGGGGATGGGTTGGGTTGTGTTAATAGGTGGGTTGGGCTAGATTGTTGGATGGGTTGGGTTTTAATATTAGAACCGGGTAGAAAGGTATTAAGGTTTTAAGGATTTTTAACTAAGGGACCTTTTATGTAATTACTGGATTTTGAGGGACCATTGCTGCCATTTTTCAAAAGATGATCTAAGGGTGATTTTTTGACTTTTGACCAAGTATGACTTTCCCGGCTTCGGATCTGAGTCCATTCCATATCTCGTGCTCGTTTTCTCGGGTTTTTCGTGCCTTTTGTCCAAATTTGCAATATCCATCCCTGCACAATCAAAAACACAAAAACACAATATCTTTTGGCAATTTGGTTAGTTTTTGGTCTTTTTGGGTCCGGTTTTGGTCAAATAAAGGTATGTGAATAAGCACATACCAAAATTCCCCAGACTAAGCTATTGCGGTGTCCTCACGCAATGTTATAAAAACACGTTTTTGAAACCGAAAATTTCCAATCTCTTTTTACTAACTTTGAGAAGTAGCAAAATTTTCAAAAGAGATCAAGAAATCTTAAGTTCTAAAAACTCCCTGATTTTCCTTTTTATTCTATTTTTGTATTTTTCTCATTTTCATGTGACAGCTTTGTCGACAATCATTATCTAATGATAACTATTAGGGTCATCGAGCAGGAAACACGACTCATAAAGAAGTGACCATACGGATAAAATTCGTCGTTCCTGATTTTCACGAGTCCACAAACTAAGCTTAAAAACAAAATCATTGTCATTTACATGTTAGATTGCTATCACTACCCATGAAAGTTAATTGTGTATTACTTCTCGTTCCCAAATTCCTATTTTTCTCTATTTATTTTATTTTTGGTGAGAAATGACTTTCTTCATTCTCGTTTCGATAAGTTTTAATCCGATAAAGATATCTAGTTTAGACGCTAAGTAGTTTCCAAACCTTCCCTCGAAAACCGTTGCATACAAAAATGAAGTCTACATCAAGGTCTCTGATTTAAAACGATTTTGAGGATATCCCTTTTATATACGACCGAAACAACTCATCTACGAGTCCAGAGACAGAAGCTTTTATTAGGATACCCCCGGAGTCGAAGTTTGGCATTTTTAACATTATTAAGCACATTAACGTATTTAATCCTTGGCCCTTTATAACAATCACAACATCGGCTGCGAACCGGCAAGATGTGATAGTCTATTATGACCTTGGAATTTTTCCTCTGCCTTTATTAGAAGTCTACAACATCGGCTGCGAACCGGCAAGATGTAGAAAACCTTTTATGGCTTTGGATTATTATTATACATTATCATATTCATTAATTATTTGTGTTGCCAAACCCCAAGTCCTACGGCTTTTATAACAATCCCAACATCGGTTGCGAGCCGGCAAGATGGAATAGTCTATTACACCGTAACACTGACAGTACCTTGATGTGTACCCAACTTTCATAAGCAAGAATTCTCTAAGGAAGAAATAAAAACTAATTATCGCCAAAACCAAAATACCTTTAATTATTCCTAGATTACTATTATTGGGTGAAACAAGCTTATGGGAACAAAAAGCCACAAGTAACTTTGATGAGCTCTAAAGAGATCCAACTACTCCACGTTTAGCAATCTAACTTATAAACAACTCTATCATTTCTCGTTCTTCACAAATTTAAAATATTAAATAATAAGATCCGCGAATGCTTAGCCTTATAATCAAGCCATGCATATATAAAGTCAATTATGGGAACTTGCAAACTCTTGAAAAGAATTCGCATTTTATAGCTCCTTGTGTAAAAGACTAGCACGAGCTTATAGATTATAAATGGTTAAGGAGACAAGCTAGGGCTCAACACGCCCGGTCAAGTCAGAATTTTATTCCTACTCTCACCAACAGAAAGTCAACAAAAATGTCAAAATTTATTATATTTTTGCAAAAAAATTTAAAATTTTTCTTATTTTTTTGGATTTTTTCAATTTTTGGAGGAAAAACGGGGTTGCATGAGAAAACGGCAAAAATGCAAGGCAAAAACTCGAATCGAAAGATTACCCCCCAGACTAAAACGAGACATTGTCCTCAATGTCTTAAAGGTAAGGGTTCTCCTACATAAATCTAAGGCCGTTTATTAATTATGCCAAAAGATAGATGTAAAACGATAAGATTTTAGGATATTGATAAGCAGCGAATGATGAAACTCGAGTAGCGTGAAGGAAACTACGAGCACGAGAGTCTTCATCATCGGGCATTCCTGGACATACCACATAAAACAACGAGAAACAAGAAAAGGAGAAGGGAATCCTCCTCATGTCACTTTATTAGAAAATAGATAAGAAGATAGATGGATATGCATGGGGTGCCTCCCATGAAGCGCTTGTTTTTGGTAACCGAGTCACATGAGCTTGACTCGACCTCGAATTTAATTGTCCTTGGGGAAGCAAGTGGAAAAGATAATCTCAATCGGACTTTCGTTCAAGATTTTTGGATAATCATTGAAGCACACGAAAGTTCCACTCCGATTGAGATACCCATGGCTTAAGAAGATGAAAGCGGTGATGCCGGGGTCAAAAACTTTGTCTTCGTTTCCGGCTGGAAACGATAGTAAAGTTTCAAGCAGAGATGACTCCATGCAGAACGGGAGTTCATGATCAGAAATGAGCAGAGAGGAATCACTTTTCTCCAGAATTAAAAGTTCCTTAGATGAGGCAGGAAACTTTAAATTCGTATCAAGAGTCAATTTCATCAAAGGATGAATTTCACCATTAATGAGTATGCCTGGCTTAAACACTTTGTCTTCACAAGAAAACTCAGCAGGGTACTCGATGGAGGACTCAATGGAGAAAAGGAAATCTTCCTCGGGAGAATGAGGAGCTAAGTCATGAGAAACAATTGAAGCATCCTCAATTATGGTTTCAATTTTAGGGTCTTTTTCATCACTAGTTTTGCCATATAAAAGATTTTTCCATTCGGTTTGATCGGCCCTAAAATCGAAGAGGTCATCATCATTTTGTAAATCATTAAGCTCGGTGTAAGAATCAGATGATGGAGCATGGTATAAAGGATTTTCAACTTCTTTAAAATCAGCATGAAAGTCAAAGAGGTCATCATCATCTGATGGAAGTGGATCGTCGTGAGCGAGTTCATCGGTGAACTCCTCGGGATAAGAATCACATTTAGACGGATCACTGTTCAGCAAAAATTCCAATTCTCTTAAGTCAGATTCAAAATCAAAGTTATCGTCCTTATCCCCCGGTGGGATTGGATCGATGTGAGCGAGTTCATCGGCGAACTCCTCAAGAAGAGAATCAATACTAGAAGTGGTACTGCCACTACTTTGCTCTCCTGATTTTGAATCAACAATTTGAACGGATTTAGGCGTCTTTTCTTTAACATCTTTCGGGGGAAGGGAAAATAATGGTTCATCAAATTTCATTTTTAATAATGAGACATCTTCCCCGGGATCACTATCGGTCTCAACAATTTCTGGCGAAATTGGAGCATCATCAGACAACACCTCGAGCTCTTCCCTTGAGATATCACTTCCCTCAATCGGAGGATAAGGATGGGAAGAGTCGGAAAGGCCAGAATCAACAATCTCTACACGATAAACCGGCTCCGGAGGTGGGACAAGAGGTGTGCTCTTAGAGCTAGCAACTTCCACCTCTTCCGTTGTGGTCTCCGAATCAGATTCATCATCATCAAGAATACTCTTAACATCCGCGGAACAACTTTCAAACCATTTGGTTGAACCGGGTGCAATTTTCATAGATTTAAGTTCGGCACGTTTTTCAGACATACTCTTAACCGCAAATCTTGAGAGAATAGAATCACTTCTTTTGGAAGCAATTACTGGATTAGATTTTTGATTAACCACAGCAACGTTGCTTTTGGTGGTTAGCGGTTTAGAGTTCTGATTGATTTGAAACGTGACTTTTTCATTATCAACTCGCAGAGTTATTTCTTCTCCGTACACGTCAATCAAAGCCCGCCCGGTCCTCAAAAATGATCTTCTGAGAATTAGAGGAACCCGGGGGTCAGCATCAAAATCAACTACCACAAAATCGGCAGGGAAATGAAACTTCCCCACCTTGACAAAGACATCCTCGGCTACACCTTCAGGACGGGTTATGGAACGATCCGCAAGCTCGAGAGTCATGCAAGTGGGGGTGAGTTTTGGAAGAGAAAGCTTTTGCCATACTGACAACGGCATTAGGTTGATGCTTGCACCGAGATCGGCTAAGGCGGAGCATTCAACCATTCCCGAAAATTCACATGGAATAAGGAATTTTCCGGGATCTCCAAGCTTTTCCGGAAGCTTTTTAAGAATTACCGCTGAGCAGTTTTCAGTCAGATGAGTTTTTGCTAATTCAATTAATTTTTCCTTGTTATTCAATAAACTCTTGATGGTGGAAACAAACTTAGGCATCAGAAGTAAAGCATCCGCGAAGCTTATATCAAAATGCAATTCTTGAAAGATTTGGAAGAATTTTTCCATTTGATTTGAAGCTTTATTGCGGAGCTTTTGATCATTCAATCTCGAAGGATACGGAAGGTTTGCTTTGACAGGAATTTCTTTTGGTTCAACATTCTTCGGTTCAGATGGATGGACGACCGGAGGTTGGACGTCGTTGGTTCCTCCGTTATTAGTAGGAGGTTCCATGTCCTTGGTCGCCTCGGGTTCACGGTCGACTACCTTGGGAGGTAGAGAAGAATCGGTAGCCGGAGCCGTAGGTCCATCATATGAAACACTGCTCCGAGTCGTGATCGCCTTAGCATCGCCCCTCGGGTTAGCGATCGTGTTGCTTGGGAGAGAAGTAGTACCCGAACCCGAGGGTCGATCATTTAAACGTTTGTTAATTTCATTGATTTGACTCATCATCATCTTATTCATTTCCTCTTGTTTCTTTTGTTGTTGTTGGTTTTGAAGAATGAATTGTTTTAATAACTCATCCGAGGGCGATGGGTTTTGCACAAATCCTTGATTTTGATTGTTTGGAAGATTTGGCCCTCGGTTGTTTTGAACAAAACCTTGATTATAATTCCCATGATTTTGGTTTTGAAAATTCCCTTGATTCGGGCCTTTTTGAAAATTTCCCTGATTTTGAAAGCTTTGCCCTTGATTAGCCCGATTTTGATTTTGATTTTGTGTGAAACCGGGTGGTCCGAGAAAATTATTAGAACGGTAGCTGAGGAGATTACGGTCTCCCTGAGGCTGGTAACCGTTACCACCTTGATTGAAATTTCCAGAAGCAGCATACACATTCTCTTGAGTATAGCCACCGGAGGCTGGGCACTCAAAATATTGGTGAGGACCACCACATATTTCACAACTCTGATTGACAACATTAACTTGATGAGAAGAGGATTGTGCTTTGGTTAATGATTCAACTTGTTTAGCAAGTAATGCAATAGCCCCTAAAACTTCATCATTAGCTTTGTTATTTGCACTCGAAGTGGGAATCTTGTTTCCGAACTCCTCACTTTTGCTTTATTCTCAATGATCGTGAAAGCATCTTGACTATTTCTCGTTAACAAGTTTCCACCCGCAGCAGAATTTAGGGAGTCTTGATCGGCCAGACTCAACCCATTGTAAAACGTGTCAATTTGGTGCAAGTCAGAGAAGCCATGATTAGGACACTTTTCTAATAACTCCTTAAATCTATCCCAAGCTTCGCTGAACGATTCATCGAAAGCTTGTTGAAATCGAAAGATTTGAGTTCGGAGACTAGAAGTTTTGGAAGGAGGATAGAAATGATTGATGAACTTTGTAGCTAGATCTCCCCAAGTTAAAATAGAATTAGGGGGTTCTTTCTCTAGCCAAGTTCGAGCCGCTCTTTTCAAAGAAAAGGGAAACAATTTCATTTTGATGACATCGTAATCAACTTGGTTAATCTTAATTGTTTCAGCAATATTGGTGAAATTTCGGATATGAACATAAGGGTCTTCATGATCAAGTCCGTGAAATGAGATACCCGTGATAAGATTGAGTAACCCGTGATTGATTTCAAAGTGATTTGCTTGAATATTGGGTATCACGATGGCTCGTCTAACACCATTGAAAGGTGTTTGGAGACGTTCCTCCATTGGACGGAGATCGGGAGCCGGATTGGCACCCACCGGAGGGTGTTGATCGTGTTGGTCCATTTCCTTAACGGTTGTGAAATTGACACGGTTGTTGTGACGGATAATCCTCTCGGGATTTGAAAGTGGTGAAAGAAGAGGGTTAGAAGAAGAAGAACGGGTGTGCATACACCAAAAGAAATAAAATAAAAAAGAAAAATAAAAAACAAAAGTTGAAACTGAATATATTTTTGGATTTTTATTTTTTTATTTTTTATTTATTTATTTTTGGTACCGATCCCTCAATCAATATTCGTTTCTTTTACGACTACGCGCAGAGTGGCGGAGAAGCAAAGGTCTGCCGAAGCTAATTAAAAACCCGCCTCTTTCGGTCTGCAATTTAATGTCAAGACCATCCTTAAACCACTTGTATAGGTTGTAATCGAAAAAATAATCCGAAAATCAAATGATTTCACGATTGTTTTGTTGTTATTTCGGAATGGTTTACAACACTTTTGAAGAAAAGTGAGGATTTATTTTATTTTTGTATTTTTGAAAACACTTTAGGAAAAGTGTTTTATTTTTTTTTATTATTATTTTTTTTATAAAACGATAACTTCCGAGGAAGGGTCTTCAAAACACGTATCGAAAAACAAAATCACAAATTCGCGTCAACCTTCCCCGGCAGCGGCGCAAAAAGTTGATGTGTGTCAAATTATAGTCCAAGGAATTGCACAAGAAATATGCAAAACCCGAGTCGTTTGTCCCGACGAAGATTGAATGGAATTGTGATTCGGGATCGTGATTCGTGAAGTGAATGTGAATAAGAGTGATTGATTTGGGTTTTTATGCTACAAATAATGAAATTATAAAAGAAAAAAACTAATTTTAAACTAAAGGAACAATTAAGCTAAGCATGCTATTCTAAAAACGAAAGTTGGAATTTAAAACGTTACGCGACGAAATTTAAAAACGTATTTAAAAAACGAATTTCTAAATCTAAATCCTAAATTTATGAAAATAATTTTCCTAAACTCTAAATATTAAAAGATAGTTTTTGGAAAAAAAAATATTTTTTTTGACTTTTTATTTAATTTTTATGAATTAAAAACTAATTTAAACTAATTAAATGATTTAAAAATATTAAAACAACTTGGAAAAATCTGAAATTTTTTGAGTAATTTTAAAATCAAAGAAGCAATCTAGGAAAAATAAAATCAGAACTAGAATAAGCTCTAATAAGCAAAACAGCCCAATAAGCAATAAGTGAAATAAGCACAAAATAAGCAAAAACTAGCAAAAAATTCTCAAAAGCTCAAGACTGCTTTATCTAACTACTGGACACTTAAAGGAACTGAAAATTGTGAAATAAGCACAAGCAATAAGCTGGAATTTAAGCTGGACAGTTTCTAGTTGACTCAGATTGAAATGGCTTGTTACCTACTTTGCAGGCCCCAATTAAGCTATCAAATAAGCTCCTAAGGTGAATCCCAGATTATAGGTTTAAAGCTTATATGAAAATATATCCTAGAACCTAAAATGCCCAAATATTAAGCTGATTAGCTTATTTGAAAAGTCCCTAGATCGGATGTAGTAAGGCAGTAGTCTGCTGATGCAGCAGCTGAGTAGAGAAAATGCAGACTATCAGAGGCCAAATTAAGCTACTTAATAAGCTGATATTATTGATACCAGATACTAGCCCACAAGACCACTACCTAATTTAACTAAATTCCAAAAAAAAAAAAGAACCTAAACTATACTAATAAGCTGCAAAAGTCCCCAGATCAGCAGCCAAAAACTAGATTCTGCACAAACCTACTGTGACAGCAGAATTGGTGATTTTGGCGTAAAACTTGTGAGATCTAATCCAACACTTAAATACCACATGAAACACTATTCTACCCACAAAAACACCAATTAATCACCACAGATCATGCTAGCTTATTAAGAGCTTAATATGGCAGCCTATGCTTCAACTTTTGCACTATTTGATCAAAAATCCTCAAATCACTACAAAACTCTATATCCACTAATTTCAACAGCAACCTAAACTCTAACTTTGATCAATCAAAATTCACACAAATGACCAATGAACAGTACTTGATCTAGAGCTTAAAAACAGTCCCTATTGAAGCTAAATTCTATCCAACTGCTAAGCACTATCTCAACCAATAACCAATTAAAATAAGCTTAACTACCAACTGATTTGTGATTATCTAAGCTACTTAACAATTTTTAATCAAAAATCAACAAGCTATGATACTACTAAATCAAAGTAAACTATAACTTTTGAGTGGAAAAGTAAATAAGCAAAAACTTACAAGGTTCTTCTCCCTCCGCACAAATTGAGGGAGTTCACTGAGCTTGCCTGTCTTTAGACAGGCTAGAGGCATCCATTTCCCCTCCTAGACCATCACTCCAAACAGCAATCTCCATTGAACATGACACAGTTGACCACAGTTGACTTTTGGGAATTGTGAAACAAAAACAGATTTGAACTTAACAAAAGCTCACAGAAGCTATAATAGCTGATATGAGCTTGTAACTACACTAATGAGCTTGATTGCAAGCTGAATTTAGAAATTTAAATATTATTTTTGGATTTTTTTTATGTTTATTTTTTTAATTTTTAATTTTTATTTCTTTTTCTGTGAATTTTGATTAATATAGAAACTGAATTGAAGAATGTAAGAACAGGTTTAATGAAAAGTTTAACAAACTGAGAGATTATCTAAGAGCAAATAACATCAAAAGGATTAAACAACTTTAAGTAAAAATTAAAATTGAAATTTCATTAAACTTGAGAAGTCGAATTACAAGTAACTTAAACTAAATACATTGAAAATAAAATTGACAGCATAACTTTAACATAAAGATTACATGAAAAATGAAGAGAAATCCACTCCTATTTATAGACCCGAATTGAAGCTTCTAGGCTGACAAGCTGGCGATCCACGTGCTCCATGAGCTCATTTCCACCCTTAGATCAATCTCTATCATCATCCCATCCATCACGACCCTTGGATCAATTTTGGTGAGGTGTCCCGGCCAATAGGAGTATGCCACGTACCCACTTCGTGCGTCTATTCCCTTTTGACAATCCTGACATCTTCTAGAAGACCAATGATTGGTCTATATTACCCTTAATTGTGGTGAAAAGCGTACGGTAATTTGATTAGGGTTCGTGTCTGGGTAAACGGGGTAAAAGAGGGAAGAACTTTTAGGCGCGTTTGGTGTGTGTGTGTATTTTATTTTTATTTGACTGTTTTGACCGGTTTTTGGGCAATGGGTCGGGTATGGGCTTAGGGGATGGGTTGGGTTGTGTTAATAGGTGGGTTGGGCTAGATTGTTGGATGGGTTGGGTTTTAATATTAGAACCGGGTAGAAAGGTATTAAGGTTTTAAGGATTTTTAACTAAGGGACCTTTTATGTAATTACTGGATTTTGAGGGACCATTGCTGCCATTCTTCAAAAGATGATCTAAGGGTGATTTTTTGAATTCTGACCAAGTATGACTTTCCCGGCTTCGGATCCGAGTCCATTCCATATCTCGTGCTCGTTTTCTCGGGTTTTCCGTGCCTTTTGTCCAAATTTGCAATATCCATCCCTGCACAATCAAAAACACAAAAACACAATATCTTTTGGCAATTTGGTTAGTTTTTGGTCTTTTTGGGTCTGGTTTTGGTCAAATAAAGGTATGTGAATAAGCACATACCATGCCACCAATCTTGCCTTATTTATGACCACTACTCCTCTTTCATCCTTCTTGTTTCTGAAAACCCACTTTGTGCCAATTACTTTTGCTCCATGTGGTAGATCTACAAGAACCCATACCTTTTGCAACTTAAACTGTAACAGCCCTTCTTGCATTGCTTCCACCCAACTGTCATCTTCTAATGCTTCAGAAACCTTGGTAGGTTCCTTTTGAGAAAGGAAACATGCAAACAGAAAGTGTTTTTGATCTTTGTGATTGTTCCTTTGCTACTTCTTAACAAAAATGAAAAGTGCATGAGCTCCTGACTGTTTCTGCACTTTGCTTCTAGTTTGAACTGCTGATTTAGGATCACCAAGTATTTGACTTTGTGGATGAATATTGTGAATCCTAAGTGTAGGAATTTGACTTACATCTACTTCTGGGGGTAAGTTATTGAAATCAGTAATCACTCCTTCATCATCATAAGAAGCTTCATCAAAGATCCCTTCACTTGGCTTGTCAAAGATTTCAAGCTCTGGCATCTCAGGATTATCAAAAACATCAGTTAGAGTAGGATCAGGCTCAGCAGAATTAACTGAGTCACTACCAGACTTAACTGAGGAAGTACTGGTAGCCTTCTTTCCAAGATTCTTTTCAGCCGGTGCATTCAATTCATCTCTGAAAGATAGAATATCTGCTGAAACTTTTGTAGGAGAAGCCTCTTTCCCTTGTGCTTGAGGCTTGGTAACAGTCTCCTTCTTCTTTGAAGTTGTAGAAGATTTCTTTGTGCCACCATGAGCTTCATCCAGCTTGACTACTGTTGTGGGAACAACAATGAGTTCCTCAGTCTCCTCTTCTTGCTCATAAGCATTTGCATCAGAAGCAACTTGAGTACCTGCATTGTTAGTTACTTCTTTGGAACCTGCATGAGGGTTAGCTTCATTCTCCATAGAAACAGGAATATAATTCATAGAATCAGTCAAATAATCAATATCAAACATCCATCTATAACCTATTCATTTCACATTAGGTTTCTCCTCAAGAAAGTCAACATGGAGATTCTCTTCTACCCTTTTTGTCACTAAGGTGTATACCCTAAAGGCTTTACTACTTAGTGAATATCCTACTAAGAACCCCTCATCAGATTTTCCCTCAAACTTGCCAAGCACACTAAGAGTATCTAGAATGGTAACATGGCACCAAAAAGGTCTTATGTAACTAATAACTGGATTATGGCCAAATAAAAGCTCATAAGGAGTTTTGTTCTGATGTTTAGTCACTCTCACCCTATTAAATATGTAGCAAGCAATATTGACTGCGTCAGCCCAAAAAGTGGTTGGTAAGAGTGAGTCTGCTAGCATAGTCCTAGCTGCCTCAATGAAGGTCCTGTTCATTCTTTCAACAACTCCATTTTGTTGTGGAGTTCTAGCATTACTATACTCTTGTTTTATTCCCTTGTTACCACAGAATTCAAGCATGCTCCTATTCTTAAACTCAGTGCCATTATCTGATCTAATAATCTTAACCTTATGATTAAGTTGGTTTTCTATCTGCCTAATGAAAGTTTGAAGTAAGCCAGTGGTTTCATCCTTTTTAGACATAAAGAATACCCAACAAAACCAAGTACAATCATCAGTAATGACAAGGCAATAACTAGCATGATTTATGCTTTGCACAGAAGTAGGGCCAAAAAGATCCAAATGCAAGGTGTGTAAATCCTTAGTGATTGACCTTTCTAATTTAGCCTTACACGAAGCCCTATGCTGTTTACCCTTATGACATGCAACACATGTATGGTCACTCTTGAAAACCTTGGAAGGTAAACCTCTAATAAGGTTATTCTTCACAAGTTTGTTTAGATTCTTAAAGTTTATATGACCAAGTATTCTATGCCACAATTTAGATTCATCAATAGTGGCTTTTGCAATCAAACAGGCAAAACATTTTGCAGGTTCAGGTGTCTTCATATCAAATCTGTACATATTGTGTTGTCTAGGGACTTTTAGAAGTATCTGACTTTCATAAGGCATCTTAAAGTCAGAAGTCAACACAAAACACTCAGTTTCAGTAAAAAGAACCTTGAGTTGCTTATCACAAATTTGTGATATTGAGAAAAGATTAAATTGCCCAAGTTCTTTCACAAAAGACACATTATCAAATTCTAAATTGCCAACTACTATTCTACGTTTACCAGTAATGTAGCCTTTGCTACCTCCAAAAGTAACAGAACCTCCTTTGAATTCTTCAAAATCTTTTAGGTGATCCTTGTTAGCAGACATGTGCCCTGAGCATTGATGCGCGTGATGTGTCGTTTCGGTTTAGCAGTATTAATACCTATTCATGTTTTGAATTTATATTTAGCCGACTTATCAATAACACACACACTTAACGAGCAGTGTACCCGGTCAGTATGAATATAATGGTAAGTAGAGTGTCGATCACTAAGAGTGGAACGTATTATCTAGTTAATCTAATCAGTATTTTAATATACCAAGTTAGCAATACAACCTAACCTAACGCAAGGGGGTTTCAGCCTGAGAGACTGGCACGATTTGGTTATAATTAAATAGTAAACTAAACTAATGAGCACGAATCAGCGATTAGCACACACGTACACAGATAGATACTCGAGACAATAAGAAGACCTGTCCTGATAATTAAGTAGCTTGTCACTTGTTTTATTGCTAGTTTTATATGAAGTGTATGTAATTAAATCTTTCTCGTTGGCTCTAATCTTATCGACGAGTAAACCTATAATGATCACTTATGTCTATCCTACTATCCTAGAAATGATAGAATAAATAGGCGAGGAAGGGGCATGGCGAACCAAGCATTGCTCAGCTAGACACAGAGGTTATCAATGCACTAATAAAAGTCACCAAAGACATCAACATATAAACTTTAATTAATGGGAAAGCAATTTTAAGGGGTGCGCATGATATTCCGTAGTCACATGACATCAGCCCATCAATCCTGATGAATTAAATTGTACTAATACAATAAAACAAAACTACCTAATGAATTGAATACATGCAGGACCTTCTTACAGCTCTTGTATCTTTGTTTAGGGTGTGTCTTGTGCTGCTAATACGTCTGAATTCGTCTCTGGTTTGGTACTCGTACGTATGGTATCTTGCACACAAAATTTGTCTGACTTTTGGGGTATTTATAGTTTCTGTCTGAGGGGTCGATGCGGCGCATAGGATTAGTAGATGCGGCGCATTGACTTAACTTCGCGTGGGGTCCAAGATTAATATATTCAGGGAATATTCATACACCGCCTTAAGATGCGGCGTATCTTGATTTCTCTATGCGGCACATGTCCTTCCTGTATCTTGGATTGTATCTTGTGAAATCTTGATAGTGATACGCCGTATGTAATAAGTATGTTGCGGCGTATCTGGAGCAGAATGAACTTGATCTTCTTGATTTCAGTAGCCTTTTGACATTTCGCTTGTTTTGCTCCATAATTAGTCCAAAATCATCAAGTTTCACCTAATACTTGTTTTTACCTGAGAATCACCTAAGTAAACATTAATGCACCAATTCTCATACATAATATAATAAAACAAGTCAAATAAATAGGATAAATGATGATAATAAAATGTACTTATTTGAGTTCATCAAATACCCCCCCCCACATTGAACTTTACTTGTCCCTAAGTAAACCTTAGAATTAATCTTATGAAAATGTATCCTAAAAGATATTAGGATTTATTTTTATATTTAAGCATGTATTCGTTTTGTCATAATCACACAACCAAACACTTAACGAAGTAGAAAACAAAATAATTTTTAATGTAAAACAATTCTAAATCGTTTAGCTGCTTAGTCGTGACGAATATTCTATCATAGGCTTGGCAAGTATACGCATCTCCCCCACTAAAGCCAAGGCATAACAAGTCTAAAGCGGTAAAAAGGGTTTGTTGGTTAAGGGTTAATCATCCTTTTTAATCTCTATCGATCTCATATTTCAGAAAAGGCGACAAAATCACAAATACATGATCGAATCCACGACCACGATACTTGCAATTGCTCAAATCCTTAATCTCGAATAGGCTAAAGATAGGACCAAGTAATCTTCACCAATAATATTATATCAAAAAGGGCGACAAAATCATAAATACATAGCCGTATCCACGACTACGATACTTAAGATTACTCAAATCCCTAATCTCAATAAATCAAAGGTTTCGATGAAGAATGATATAGGGTATGGATAATATTTGGGATACAAATTGGTGTAAAATAAAAAAGAAACAAAACAGAAAAATTAAAATCCTACTGTGGTTAATCACTTCCCAGCCATCCCATGAATAAGAATAATATCATTGAATAAATCACGCTTTAACACTTGAAACACACGCTTCAGGTAGACACGAATTATACTCAACAAAATCTTAATCAAAGAATAACCTTAGTTGGCGTTCCCGTAACGGCCAACTCCCATTCAATCCATAAGTATAATATACAACAAATAGTGGTGATATCTCCCACTTAATAAAAAACTTTATATAAGTTGGTTAAAATAAGCTTCCAACTTTTCCTTTTTCTTTTTCTTTTCTATTTTTTCTATTTTTTTTTTTTTATTTTATTTTTTATTTTTGACATCAACATATATGTGTAAAATTTCACAACTTTTCTATCACTATTTTTCTGGATAATTTTTCCATACTCTTCATACTTTCAGAAATAAATATAATATACAACAAATAGTGGTGATATCTCCCACTTAATACAAAACTTTATATAAGTTGGTTAAAATAAGCTTCCAACTTTTCCTTTTCCTTTTTCTTTCCTATTTTTTCTATTTTTTAATTTTTTTTTATTTATTTTTTTAATTTTTTTTGACATCAACATATATGTGTAAAATTTCACAACTTTACTATCACTATTTTTCCGGATAATTTTTCCATACTCTTCATACTTTCAGAAATAACTGAAATTTTACACATTTATATGTTAATGTCAATTAAAAAAAAATTGGAAAAAAAAAATAGAAAAGAAAAAGAAAAAGGAAAAGTTGGAAGTTTGTTTTAACCAACTTATGTAAAGTTTTGAATTAAGTGGGAGATATCACCACTATTTGTTGTATATTATATTTATGGATTGAATGGGAGTTGGCCGTTATGGGAACGCCAACTAAGGTTATTCTTTGATTGAGATCTTGTTGAGTATATAATTCGTGTCTACCTAAAGCGTGTGTTTCAAGTGTTAAAGCGTGAGTTATTCAATGATATGAGTCTTATTCATGTGATGGTTGGGAAAGTTATTAACCACACTTAGGATTTTAATTTATCTGTTTTATTTATTTTTTATTTTACACCAATTTGTATCCCAAAAATTATCCATACCCTATATCATTCTTCATCCAAACCTTTGATTTATTGAGATTAGGGATTTGAGCAATCTTAACTATCGTAGTCGTGGATTCGGCTATGTATTTATGATTTTGTCGCCCTTTTTGATATAATATTATTGGTGAAGATTACTTGGTCCTATCTTTAGCCTATTCGAGTTAAGGATTTGAGCAATTGCAAGTATCGTGGTCGTGGATTCGATCATGTATTTGTGATTTTGTCGCCTTTTCTAGAATATGAGATCGATAGAAATTAAAAAGGATGATTAACCCTTAACCAACAAACCCTTTTTACCGCTTTAGACTTGTTATTCCTTGGCTTTAGTGGGGGAGATGCGTATACTTCCCAAGCCTATGATAGAATATTCGTCACGACTAAGCAGCTAAACGATTTAGAATTGTTTTACATTAAAAATTATTTTGGTTTCTACTTCGTTAAGTGTTTGGTTGTGTGATTATGACAAAACGAATACATGCTTAAATATAAAAATAAATCCTAATATCTTTTAGGATACATTTTCATAAGATTAATTCTAAGGTTTACTTGGGGACAAGTAAAGTTCAAGTGGGGGGATATTTGATGAACTCAAATAAGTACATTTTATTATCATCATTTATCCTATTAATTTGACTTGTTTTATTATATTATGTATAAGAATTGGTGCATTAACGTTTACTTTAGTGATTCTCAGGTAAAAACAAGCATTATGTGAAACTTGACGATTTTAGACTAATTATGGAGCAAAACAAGTGAAATGTCAAAAGTCTACCGAAAAACTTGATGCGCGTGATGCGTCGTTGCGGTTTAGCAGTATTAATGCCTACTCAAGTTTTAAATTTATATTTAGCCGACTTATCAATAACACACACACTTAACGAGCAGTGTACCCGGTCAGTATGAATATAATGCTAAGTAGAGTGTCGATCACTAAGAGTGGAACGTATTATCTAGTTAATCTAATCAGTATTTTAATATACCAAGTTAGTTATACAACCTAATCTAACGCAAGGGGGTCAGCCTGAGAGACTGGCACCGTTTGGTTATAATTAAATAGTAAAATAAACTAATTAGCACGAATCAGCGATTGGCACACACGTACACAGATAGATACTAGAGACAATAAGAAGACCTGTCCTAATAATTAAGTAGCTTGTCACTTGTTTTATTGCTAGTTTTATATGAAGTGTATGTAATTAAATCTTTCTCGTTGGCTCTAATCTTATCGGCGAGTAAACCCTTAATGATTACTTATGTCTAAAAGTTATTTATTAACTGATCAGGTTAGTTATAACCGTGGGAGATATATGATATTCCGTAGTCACATACACAAGCCACTAATAGACACAGAGGTTATCAATGCACTAATAAAAGTCAACAAAGACATCAACATATAAACTTTAATTGATGGGAAAGCAATTTTAAGGGGTGCGCATGAAATTCCGTAGTCACATGATATCAGCCCATCAATCCTGATGAATTAAAGTGTACTATTACAATAAAACAAAACTACTTAATGAATTAAATACATGCAGGACCTTCTTACAGCTCTTGTATCTTCGTTTCTGGTATGTCTTGTGCTGCTAAATCGTCTGAATTCGGCTGTGGTTTGGTACTTTCAAGTATGGGATCTTACACACAAAATTCGTCTGACTTTTGGGGTATTTATAGTTTCTGTCTGAGGGGTCGATGCGGCGCATAGGATTAGTAGATGCGGCGCATTGACTTAACTTCGCGCGGGGTCCAAGATTAATATATTCAGGGAATATTCGTACACCGCCTTAAGATGTGGCGTATCTTGATTTCTCTATGCGGCGCATGTCCTTCCTGTATCTTGGATTGTATCTTGTGAAATCTTGATAGTGATACGCCGTATGTAATAAGTATGTTGCGGCGTATCTGGAGCAGAATGAACTTGATCTTCTTGATTTCAGTAGCCTTTTGACATTTCGCTTGTTTTGCTTCATAATTAGTCAAAAATCGTCAAGTTTCACCTAATACTTGTTTTTACCTGAGAATCACTAAAGTAAACATTAATGCACCAATTCTCATACATAATATAATAAAACAAGTCAAATAAATAGGATAAATGATGATAATAAAATGTACTTATTTGAGTTCATCAAATATCCCCCCACTTGAACTTTACTTGTCCCCAAGTAAACCTTAGAATTAATCTTATGAAAATGTATCCTAAAAGATATTAGGATTTATTTTATATATAAGCATGTATTCGTTTTGTCATAATCACACAACCAAACACTTAACGAAGTAGAAATCAAAATAATTTTTCATGTAAAACAATTCTAAATCGTTTAGTGCTTAGTCGTGACGAATATTCTATCATAATCTTGGAAAGTATACGCATCCCCCCCCACTAAAGCCAAGGAATAACAAGTCTAAATCGGTAAAAAGGGTGTGTTGGTTAAGGGTTAATCATTCTTTTTAATCTCTATCGATCTCACATTCCAAAAAAGGCGACAAAATCACAAATACATGATCGAATCCACGAGCACGATACTTGCAATTGCTTAAATCCTTAACTCGAATGGGCTAAAGATAGGACCAAGTAATCTTCACCAATAATATTATATCAAAAAGGGCGACAAAATCATAAATACATAGCCGAATCCACGACTACGATACTTAAGATTGCTCAAATCCCTAATCTCAATAAATCAAAGGTTTGGATGAAGAATGATATAGGGTATGGATAATATTTGGGATACGAATTGGTGTAAAATGAAAAATAAACAAAACAGATAAATTAAAATCCTAAGTGTGGTTAATCACTTTCCCAACCATCCCATGAATAAGACTCATATCATTGAATAACGCAGGCTTTAACACTTGAAGCACGCGCTTTAGGTAGACACGAATTATACTCAACAAAATCTTAATCAAAGAATAACCTTAGTTGGCGTTCCCGTAACGGCCAACTCCCATTCAATCCATAAATATAATAAATACAACAAATAGTGGTGATATCTCCCACTTAATACAAAACTTTACATAAGTTGGTTAAAACAAACTTCCAACTTTTCCTTTTTCTTTTTCTTTTCTATTTTTTTTCGATTTTTTTTTTTTTTTTTTTTTTTTTTTTTTTTTAACATCAACATATATGTGTAAAATTTCACAACTTTTCCATTACTATTTTTCCGGATAATTTTTCATACTTTTCATACTTTCAAAAATAATTGTAATAGTGAAAGTAGTAAACACACGAAAAATAAACTCAAAGTTATACAATATCTACTTTCATACCAATTGCATTGTGCAATTTCCAAACTAACCAAAGATAATGAATTACGCACGCGAACACAGGTAATGTAAGGAAACACACTTTGCCTAAAGCAATTAACCACGGATTTTAATCTACAGGGCAGGCTAAGGTGTAAGGGTGTAACGAAACATTATAACAAAGGTGTAAGAAACGAAAGGAATGGCTCTGAGGGTTTTTCTAGGGGTATCTTACTCTAAAAGTGAGAGTAACAAAGGGTTTATACGGGGGTTAACTAACCAGTGTAGCTAGTTAATATCACATAACATATAAAGGCTATTTGGGTGTAATCCTAGAAATTTACCAATTTAGACAAGGCACTCCAATTATATAAATAATACTTATTATGGTTGTCTCGAATAGTATACAAGCCAAGTTCTAAAGTTTACAAGTCACCAGCACACTAAAGTTTTAATATTTTTTTGAAAGAATAGAGTTATGTGTGCGGCTATGTAATTTAGACTTTAAACAAAAACATGCTAAAACATTTTAAATTTTGATATATTAAGCGCATTTTAAGCATATTTTGCAAAAGTTTAGGACAAGTAAGTGTTCTAATTCTCCATCCCCCCACTTAAGTTAAACAACGTCCTCTTTGTTTGTGTCTAAGGTTAAAAATTGGAAAAATAAAAGAATTAGAACAGAAAAACTCCCCTGAGATTTGCTCGGTATGATCCTCTATTATTCGTATAAGAGCAAAAATCAACTTTCTTGTGGATGAGGACGTTTAAGCTTCAAAAATGATGTATCCACAAAAAGGCAGGAATCTATAATACCATTTAGACTTTAACACACCTGAGTTAAGAAGGTTCAAACTTGCATAATACATTAGTAGTTAGTAAAAATAAAACTAAAAAATTAAACTGTAAATCATCAGGTCAGTCGATACGCCGTATCTTATGGAAAAAGATACACCGTATCGAGCCTGGAATAAATGCGAATCAGAATAAAAGATGCGTCGCATCCTTAACCAGGGATGCGCCGCATTAAATAAACTGACAGAAAGTTTTAAAGTCAAAAATGAAAATGCAGAAAATGAAATAAGATATGACCAGTGCAGGTGATGCGTCGCATCTTATAATGGAGATGCGCCGCATCGTCTGCAGGTCTGACAGACTCGACACAGAACAGAAAAGTAAAAATTTCATCGGGTTGTTTCCCGGTCAGCACTTGTCTTTATTCCAGAGTCTTCAAGTTAGACTCACGTTCAGCTCCTTAATACCGTTCTACCAGAAGAACCTTGTTAAGGACCGTTAAGTACCGTTTTACCAAAAGAACCTTGTTAAGCACCGTTGACAATTGGTGCACTTCAATTGCCAATCCATTAATCATGTTGTTTTGTTCCTTTAGTAACAGCTCATGACTGCCTTTGAATTCATTAATAAAGTTTCTTGCTTCATGATGTTCTTTTTCATTTGCTTGAGCGATTAGTAGTGCAAGCTCTTCCATGGTAAGGTTTCTTTGGAGTCTTCCGAACCAGTTGGGGAAAATATCGAACATTGTTCCTGAAAATTAAAGACAGGTAGATTTCGAAGTAAAAACTTCCTAGTGAAAGGGTAAGTTAGAATATTTTTCGTTCGGGAATAAGAAAAATAAAAGTTGCTGATATCTGTAGACGATGCGCCGTATCTAGAAGGTTGGATACGCCGTATCTTATTACGTTAAAATTTAATCAGACTTTTATTCAGAAAGTAGATATGCCGCTTATGATTAAAAATGCGCCGTATCCAGTTTAGATTATCAAAAATCGATTATATTTATTAAAATTAAATGCGTCGTATTAACAAAAGCTAATGCGCCGTATTTTCATTACGTTTCAAAATACAAGATTTTTGATTTAGAAGATGCGCCGTATCGATAAAGATCGATGCGTCGCTTTTGTTTAAAAATTCAAAAAACTGTTTTTAATTTAAATAGAAGATACGCCGTATCTGTTAAAACAGATGCGTCGTATGGCGTTAGGGTTTAGAAAAATTTCTTATTAAAAACAGAATACGCCGTATCTTGGGGAAAGATGCGTCGTACTCGAATTTATTAAACGCGTTGTATTTTATAAAAATTAAATGCAATACGCCGTAGATGCGCCGTATCGTTTGTATCAGCACAATACAACGATAGCAGAATGCAGAAAAATAGAAAAATAAAAACAAAAATAAAACAAACAAAAAAGAAACACAAATTACAGAAAATAAAAACACACAAAAACAGAAAATATGCAAAACATACAATAAGTGCAATTTATCTAATATATAACAGGGTTAGTGGTTAGAATCTAAAAAAAAAAAATTTATAATTCGTGTCTACCTAAAGCGGGTGTTTCAAGTGTTAAAGCCAAGATCTCCCCGGCAATTTATCGCGCCTAAGTTTGGCGCCAAAAACTTGATGAACTCAAATAAGTACATTTTATTATCATCATTTATCTTATATATTTGACTTGTTTTATTATATTATGTATGAGAATTGGTGCATTAATGTTTACTTTAGTGATTCTCAGGTAAAAACAAGTATTAGGTGAAACTTGACGATTTTAGACTAATTATGGAGCAAAACAAGCGAAATGTCAAAAGGCTACTGAAATCAAGAAGATCAAGTTCATTCTGCTCCAGATACGCCGCAACATACTTATTACATACGGCGTATCACTATCAAGATTTCACAAGATACAATCCAAGATACAGGAAGGACATGCGCCGCATAGAGAAATCGAGATACGACGCATCTTAAGGCGGTGTATGAATATTCCATGAATATATTAATCTTGGACCCCACGCGAAGTTAAGTCAACGCGCCGCATCTACTAATCCTATGCGCCGCATTGACCCCTCAGACAGAAACTATAAATACCCCAAAAGTCAGACGAATTTTGTGTGCAAGATACCATACGTACGAGTACCAAACCAGAGACGAATTCAGACGTATTAGCAGCACAAGACACACCCTAAACGAAGATACAAGAGCTGTAAGAAGGTCCTGCATGTATTCAATTCATTAAGTAGTTTTGTTTTATTGTATTAGTACACTTTAATTCATCAGTATTGATGGGCTTGTGTCATGTGACTACGGAAAATCATGCACTCCCTTTATAATTGCTTTCCCATTAATTAAAGTTTATATGTTGATGTCTTTGGTGACTTTTATTAGTGCATTGATAACCTCTGTGTCTAGCTGAGCATTGCTTGGGTCGCCATGCCCCTTCCTCGCCTATTTATTAGAGACGCTTAAATAAATAGGATAGACATAAGTAATCATTAAGGGTTTACTCGCCGATAAGATTAGAGCCAATGAGAAAGGTTTAATTATATACACTTCATATAAAACTAGCAATAAAACAAGTGACAAGCTACTTAATTATCAGGACAGGTCTTCTTATTGTCTCAAGTATCTATCTGTGTACGTGTGTGCTAATCGTTGATTCGTGCTCATTAGTTTAGTTTACTATTTAATCATAACCAAACCGTGCCAGTCTCTCAGGCTGAACCCCCTTGCGTTAGATTAGGTTGTATAGCTAACTTAGGATATTAAAATACTGATTAGAATAAATAGATAATACGTTCCACTCTTAGTGATCGACACTCTACTTACCATTATATTCATACTGACCGGGTACACTGCTCGTTAAGTGTGTGTGTTATTGATAAGTCGGCTAAATATAAATTTAAAACTTGAGTAGGCATTAATACTGCTAAACCGCAACGACACATCACGCCCATCAAGTTTTTTGGCGCCGCTGCCAGGGAGTAAATTGTTATTATCTGTTGATTTGATTAGTATTTTAATTAGGTTTTTCTTTTTAGATTCTAACCACTAAACCGTTGTATATTAGATAGATTGCATTCATTGTATAATTTGCATATTTACTGTTTTTGTGTGATTTTTGTTTCTTGTCTTTTTGATTGTTTTTATTATTTTTGTATTTTTCTGCATTCTGCTGTCGTTGTATTGTGTTGATACAAACGATACGGCGCATCTGTTTTCACAGATACGGCATATTGCGTTTAATTTTTATAAAATACAACGCGTTTAATAAATTCGAGTACGACGCATCTTTCCCCAAGATACAGCGTATTCTGTTTTTAATAAGAAATTTTTCTAAACCCTAACGCCATACGACGCATCTGTTTTAATAGATACGGCGTATTTTCTATTTAAATTAAAAAGAGTTTTTCGAATTTTTAAACAAAAGCGACGCATCGATCTTTATCGATACGGCGCATCTGCTAAATCAAAAATCTTGTATTTTGAAACTAACGTAAATACGGCGCATTAACTTTTGTTAATACGACGCATTTAATTTTAATAAATATAATCGATTTTTGAAAATTTAAACTGGATACGGCGCATTCTAATTCATAAGCGGCGTATCTACTTTCTGAATAAAAGTCTGATTAAATTTTAACGTAATAAGATACGGCGTATCTAACTTTCTGGATACGGCGTATCGTCTGCAGATATCAGCAATTTTTGTTCCTTATATTCGTTTCTAAATTCATTAATTTCTCTTCTAGCGAACAAATCCTACTGACGATTTTACCTATGATGACAGGTTTTGCTATGGAAGATATGTCAATGAACGGATATCTTGCTAAGGAACTTATGAAAGATAAGCACAATGAAAAGTCCCGCACCAAAAAGCCATTAATTCTGGAAAGTGATGACGATGTGTATAACAATGAATTTAGCTTGAGCAAGTTCCCAGCATTAAGCATTACTAAAAGCTCAGAATTGGAAAAGGAACTCTTGCTTTCGGATTCATTCGATAATTTCGATGCTATTACTAGCAACTTACCTACGATCGATACTTTACTCGAATCCGTATCTCAACCCAACATGCCCTGCTACTCAGTGGAAGTTTATGAAGATGTCAACTTCAATGTACTCACGATTGATGCCGATTTATTTTCTTGGGAAACCCCTCTTGAAGCTACTTATATGGAATTCAAACGCCTATGCAATATTGAAGATGGGATATTCTTTTATGATTTATTAATGAGCTACACTGAATATGAATTGTTACTCTTATGGCCTATCATTGAATGTAAAAGATTAACTTGGACGACTATCGAAGAAAATGATGGGAAATTCCAAATTGAATACATGAACTCAACAAATGCAGTCAACAAATCATGCAACAAGAGCTATGGTATAGGAAATATCCAACCTATACAAACTTCTTATATGCCTTATTCCGAACAGTATTGGGGATTAGATAAAAGCTATCTGGATGACGAAAGAATTTATGCTGAATCGGAGATACTATTTCATAAAAATTGGTAAGGTTGATGGATATCTCTTTAGAAGAATGGCTAGAACTTAAATACGGTGATCCCAAATTTGCTCCTACGAATGAAGTCAAACGGATTGTGACCTCATGGTTGACACGAAGTTTTAAAGAACAATTTAATGAGTTCATGGAGATAAGAAGGAAGATGATTGGTAATACTAGCTTTGATGTAAACTATGATCCAAACAATGTTGATTTTTTAGATTGGTTAGCTAGTAAGTTCAATAACCATAAGATCATGGACCAAGCTACTAAAAATGTGTTATGGGTATATTGGATGAGAGGGGAAGATGAGGAAGTAGAGAGCAGCAATGGATCATCACATGACGATCCAACGATCAAGGAAGGCATTAAAGAATTATTCAGCATAGACATTGATGTGTTCAATTATGAGACACCCTTGTGCAAACAATTCAAAGAATTTAATTACCTGCTCCAAATCGACGCTGATGTGCTAACTGGAGATCTACCAGGATTCAAAACTTATGATGAGTTCAAAAACACCTGGTACTACGAATGGAATGACCAGACACCATGGGTTTGGGATAAACCATGGGAATTTGGGCATATTAATCACACTTGTAAACCTTTCCGTTTCAAGGATGGAAGTAGTGAATGGCCAACCTGTGATTATAAGAATGATGGAACCTGTAATGGGGGAAGTATAATTGGAATGAAACGGGTTGGGAACGATGTATACTTTGAAGACGATGATTGGTATGAAAAAGTTGAAGACTGCCCACGTAGAGCAGAGGCTTTGCAAGAAAAAGGCAGAATCAAATACTTAAAAGAACTTAAGGGAACATCGAATACTACTTTTTGGGAATGGGTGCATGGACAATTTGATGATTACACAAAGCTTAGTCGACGCTTACAATGGAAATTGGAAAGAGAGTGGGATGAGATTCGAGAGGAAAATTATGATCCATATGATAATTACGATGAGTCAAGAGAAGAATTAATTGATGAACTTGATGACTATTTGAATAAGGATCCCTATTTCAAATTTGTTGATAAAGACGAAGAAGAATTCATCAAGAGAAAATGTCGACTACTTGGGATCCCTTATAATAACCCACCCATGATAATTTCTGAAAAATTTAAAGTCATCAAATACTCTTTGGGACCTGATGAGGAATATGTTGCGACGAGGACCAAAAGATATAATAGATTAAGTCGAACGGAAGAAAATGTTGCGGAGGTATACGGAAACATCTTTCGGATGAAAGAAGAAGGATGGCACGTAACAAAAACAAAATAAAGAGCTGAACGTGAGTCTAACTTGAAGACTCTGGAATAAAGATAAGTGCTGACCGGGAGACAACCCGGAGAAATTTTTATTTTTCTGTTCTGTGTCGAGTCTGTCAGACCTGCAGAAGATGCGACGCATCACCTGTACTGGTCATATCTTATTTAATTTTCTGCATTTTCATTTTTGACTTTAAAACTTTCTGTCAGTTTATTTAATGCGGCACATCCCTGGTTAAGGATGCGACGCATCTTTTATTCTGATTCGTATTTATTCCAGGCTCGATACGGTGTATCTTTTTCCATAAGATACGGCGTATCGACTGACCTGATGATTTACAGTTTAATTTTTTTTTAAGTTCTATTTTTACTAACTACTAATGTATTATGCAAGTTTGAACCTTCTTAACTCAGGTGTGTTAAAGTCTTGATGGTATTATAGATTCCTGCATTTTTGTGGATACATCATCTATGAAGCTTAAACGTTCTCATCCACAAGAAGTTGATTTTTGCTCTTATACGAATAATGGAGGATCATACCGAGCAAATCTCAGGGGAGTTTTTCTGTTCTAATTCTTTTATTTTCCAGTTTTAAAACTTTGACACAAACAACGAGGACGTTGTTTAACTTAAGTGGGGGGATTGGAGAATTAGAACACTTACTTGTCCTAAACTTTTTCAAAATATGCTTAAAATGCGCTTAAGATATCAAAATTTAAAATTTTTTAGCATGTTTTTGTTTAAAGTCTAAATTACATAGCCGCACACATAACTCTATTTTTTCAAAAATATTAAAACTTTAGTGTGTCGGTGACTTGTAAACTTTAGAACTTGGCTTGTATACTATTCGAGACCACCATAATAAGTATTATCTATATAATTGGAGTGACTTGTCTAAAATTGGTAAATTTCTAGGATTACAGCAAAATAGCCTTTATATGTTATGTGATATTAACAAACTACACTGGTTAGTTAACCCCCGTATAAACCCTTTGTTACTCTCACTTTTAGAGTAAGATACCCCTAGAAAAACCCTCAGAGCCATTCCTTTCGTTTCTTACACCTTTGTTATAATGTTTCGTTACACTCTTACACCTTAGCCTACCCTATAGATTAAAATCCGTGGTTAATTGCTTTAGGCAAAGTGTGTTTCCTTACATTACCTGTGTTCGCGTGCGTAATTCATTATCTTTGGTTAGCTTTGGAAATTGCACAATGCAATTGGTATGAAAGTAAATATTGTATAACTTTTAGTTTATTTTTCGTGTGTTTTGCTACTTTCACTATTACAATTATTTCTGAAAGTATGAAAAAAAATTATCCGGAAAAATAGTGATAGAAAAGTTGTGAAATTTTACACATATATGTTGATGTCAAAAAAAAAAAAAAAAAAAAAAAAAAAAAAATAAAAAAAAAAATAAAAAAAAAAAAAAGGAAAAGTTGGAAGTATGTTTTAACCAACTTATGTAAAGTTTTGTATTAAGTGGGAGATATCACCACTAATTGTTGTTTTATATTATATTTATGGATTGAATGGGAGTTGGCCGTTATGGGAACGCCAACTAAGGTTATTCTTTGATTGAGATCTTGTTGAGTATAATTCGTGTTTACCTAAAGCGTGTGTTTCAAGTGTTAAAGCGTGAGTTATTCAACGATATGAGTCTTATTCATGGGATGGTTGGGAAAGTGATTAACCACACTTAGGATTTTAATTTATCTGTTTTGATTATTTTTTATTTTACACCAATTTGTATCCCAAATATTATCCATACCCTATATCATTCATCATCCAAACCTTTGATTTATTGAGATTAGGGATTTGAGCAATCTTAAGTATCGTAGTCGTGGATTCGGCTATGTATTTAGGATTTTGTCGTCCTTTTTGATATAATATTATTGGTGAAGATTACTTGGTCCTATCTTTAGCCTATTCGAGTTAAGGATTTGAGCAATTGCAAGTATCGTGGTCGTGAATTCGATCATGTATTTGTGATTTTGTTGCCTTTTCTGGAATATGAGATCGATCGAGATTAAAAAGGATGATCAACCCTTAACCAACAAACCCTTTTTACCGATTTAGACTTGTTATTCCTTGGCTTTAGTGGGGGAGATGCGTATACTTGCCAAGCCTATGATAGAATATTCGTCACGACTAAGCAACTAAACGATTTAGAATTGTTTTACATTAAAAATTATTTTGGTTTCTACTTCGTTAAGTGTTTGGTTGTGTGATTATGACAAAAAGAATACATGCTTAAATATAAAATTAAATCCTAATATCTTTTAGGATACATTTTCATAAGATTAATTCTAAGGTTTACTTGGTGACAAGTAAAGTTCAAGTGGGGGGATATTTGATGAACTCAAATAAGTACATTTTATTATCATAATTTATCCTATTTATTTGACTTGTTTTATTATATTATGTATGAGAATTGGTGCATTAATGTTTACTTTAGTGATTCTCAGGTAAAAACAAGTATTAGGTGAAACTTGACGATTTTGGACTAATTATGGAGCAAAACAAGCGAAATGTCAAAAGGCTACTGAAATCAAGAAGATCAAGTTCATTCTGCTCCAGATACGCCGCAACATACTTATTACATACAGCGTATCACTATCAAGATTTCACAAGATACAATCCAAGATACAGGAAGGACATGCGCCGCATAGAGAAATCGAGATACGCCGCATCTTAAGGCGGTGTACGAATATTCCCTGTGTGGAAACCGTAGAGGGGGGTGAATACGTTTCCCTTTAAAAACTTAAAACTTTTTGTATCAAATAACCGATCAAGTGTGACGTAATATGAAAAGTGTCAACAATGGTTTTGTATCATCTAGGGATGAATAAATTAAACTACAACACAAGCACAATCAACCATGACACATACATAACATAAGCAACTAGCCACACAAGCATAAACACAATGCAAATATAAACATAAAGTGATAAGGAATAAAATGAAAGTAAAGAGATAAGTTAGAAGGCGCAAACCAGACACGGTGATTTATAGTGGTTCGGTCACGAAGCTCCTCTTCGCCCTACTCCACTCCCCGAGTACCCAACTCGAGAGTTACTTCACTAATCAACAAACTCCCTTCAGGCGGAGAAAACCGTTACACGTCGCTTAACTTGTTTTCCGACACTAAGCTAGATGTCGAGTGCTAATCTTAGCTAGCACCAATCTACCACGATCTACCCGATCTACACCTTACATGTCGCTTATCCTATTTCCGACACTAAGCTAGATGTCGAGTGCTAATCTTAGCTAGCACCAATCTACCACGATCTACCCGATCTACCCTTGATCCACATGATCAATTACACAAGCCCAATGGCTTCAAGAGATCTTCACTATCTCTTAAGATCACAATGATCTTGACTCACTCTCTCACAAAAGAAAAATAATCTTGATGTATGCTATGATACAATCAAGAGTGTAACCAATGTTACAAGACCTAACAACTCCAACACTTTGTATCTACTTGGATACTTTTTTGGTGTTTGTCTACTTGGCTCTTGCAATCAAGAGGGATGACAACACTTTGTATCTAGGATACTTTGTGTTCATCTCTTGCTAATCAAGAGGGATGACAACACTTTGTATCTAGGATACTTTGTGTTCTTCTCTTGCTAATCAAGAGGAATGAAAGGATCACTTGAGTGGATGATTGGATCACTCTTAAACAACCTAAGACTCTCCAAATGATCAAAGAAAGTTATCTAAGTGAAGAGGGATAAGACCAGAGAAAAAGGACTGGAAAAATCAAGTTGGAAGTGTGGAATGGTCCACTATTTATAGGCAAGGGAAAATCTGACCGTTACAGACCCACGGCTCCACTAAATACCCGACGGCTCCACTAAATTTAGTGGAGCCGTCCATACTTAAAGGTGCCGTTGGACGCTCCCTTTTTTGTCTTTAGTGGGGAAGGTTTATTTGGGGAAGTTGGAGATGTTTTGGGGGGAAAAATGGCTGTTGGGAGTTTTCAAATTTATTTTTCAAAATAAAACATTTCTTTTTAATTCAAAAATAATTTGTAAAATATATTTTTGAAAAAATGTTTTGTCACATTAAAAATGTGAAGTTTAGAAAAATATAATCCTTTGATCATTTGTCAAGTAGTAGATTTGTTTGTCCATACCTTGAGTGATTTTGTCGGGATGGAAATCTACGACTTCGTTGAAGCATACTTGAGACGTCGGGAGGATAGTTGCATTGATGATTGTTAAGTAATTGCATTTGAGTTATGTAGTTACAAGTTACATTGCACATTTTACGTATGTATTACAATTACTTTGTCATATAAAACCGAAGAAACCGTTTAGTTTAAATATCGTAATATTTGCACTAACAATCTCCCCCTTTTTGATGATGACAAATATGTAAACCGTAAGACATAGTAAAATGTAAAAGTTACCTGTTTACACTTCCTTCTCCCCCTTTTGTCGAATCAAAAAGGTAGTTGCCTCGAGTGCTTCCTTGGATTTACTTCCTACTCCCCCTTATTGCACTACTATCCTTTCTCCCCCGAAAGGCGAGCTTGCATCATCCCAGTGAAGCCTTCTATCAACACTTGTGAAGACGACTCCATGCTATGTATTCAAATACTCCCGAGCTCCCCCTAGCTCAATGCTCCCCTATGGTGCTTAACCCTTGTTATTTACCTTAGTATCTAGCGGATCCATGGATCAAATTCTTACAAAGACTTTTCCTACATCAAGGGTTAGCTTCGTGCAGCATAATATATAACAGTATAGGAGCAGCATTATAAGGATAGAATACACATAGCAAGACATGCATAGGTTAAATGACTTTTCCTACTCAATCACACTAATCAAGAACGAGATTCGTTCATTGATTGACGCATTAAATGACTTCTTCCAAGTTGTCATTGGGAAGGAAAGTTCTAACAAACCTTTTGAACAACATAATCATCTACCTAAGATGATTGATGTTAAGGATAGTTTGTTAATAAGACATACTCTAAATGATTACTATTATGACAAGTCGTGCCATAAAGTAGACTCGATAGAGGTTATACTTAAATAATTCCATAAGGTGGGAGAGTGTTGGTTGTGGTGACAACAAGGACAACTTGGGTTATGTGGTTGTAGGGGATAAATAATGGAATGACCCATTAGTGGTTGTAGTGAAGGTGATAGTGATAAGGATGATGTGTTGGTGCCAAGTCCAAAGAGGTTTGATGGTGATAGGGTTGTGTGATGGCTAAAGGTTGTGGTGGACTTGGTGGAGGTAAGGGTGTAGGAATCCTAAAGGTGTAGGATGATGATGATGTGGTTGGAGGTGTTGGTTTTGCCCTTTGAGGAAAGGTGGGAAAGGATGGTTTAGGTTAATATATCGTTTGCACTGACAATGAGATGCATGATATAATTCAAAAGGGAAAAAAGAAAAGGTGTATGTGATTCTAACAGGATTGTTGGTGTATATCTCTAACGGGGTTAAGGTAACGAGGTTAGGTTCTAGGTTGGATGATCCTAGATGTGTGTTAGAGATAATTTGGTGCATGAAGGGTTTCATGTGTTTGTGAGGGTTGAAGGTTGTTGAACTAACTATCACTTATCCAAAGTGACGAGTAGTTGTAAGGTTTGAGTGTGACGAGTTGAAGGTTATAAGGTTTGAAATGTGATGTTCTATGGGTTGAAGGTTCTTAGACTAACTATCACTGTCAAGAGTGAAGTGTAGCTAAAAGGGTTGAGTGTGATGATGATGTTAATGTGAGGTTTGAAGGTGAGATGCAAGATAAGCTTGCAATGGTGAGGCCTTATATAGGCAAGAGTTGTGGGATTCGAACTAAAGTTGGTGTTAGAGTCCTATGGTGTAGTGAGGGAATCCTAGGGTGTATGTGAGTTTGCAAAATTTTGTAGGTTTGAGGTTAGGAATGCAGGGATCTAAAGGAAACAGTGAAAATTCGTCAAACATAGGTACGGTACCACTAAATACCACACGGTACTGTTAAATTTAACGGTACCGTGGCCTATTTAACGGTACCGTGACCTGGAAGTCATGAATTTTCCTGTGTAGCCTAGTTCTGGGCAGCTAAAGGGAAGTTTCCTAGAGAATAAGAACCACATTTGTGTGTTCTTGAGGGTGTTTGGTGAAAGACTATATGAGTGTGTTTTCACTCCCCCTTAATATATGACCATCCGGACAAGATGTAAAAGATAAAGAGGAAAACAAACGTTGACGAAAGCGATGAGCTTAGTAACGTCATGACAAGTGGTGGATAGCATACGATAAACTTCACCTTTGAAGTCACGTAGCTCTTCTCAATCATTGTGAATATTCATAGAATATTATGATGAGGCATGCGATTACTAGGAGATATCCTAAGGGTTAAGAAGATAAAATCTTCAGAGTTGTGAGGTTGGTGACAAGGTTCTAGTGGGGTTATCTCAACTTATCCTAGCGGTTCTTCGCTTGAGGTGTGTAGAAGGTGAGTGGGATGCGGAAGCATTGGTAGTGTTTAGTACCATGCGGAAGTGTGACAGAAAAAGGCTAAGGAATCAGATGATAGATACAATCTATCCTGATAGGAGATGGTTTTGGGTTCAAGACTACATTGAGTGGGTTTTGATGGCAAGAGGAAATGGTTTTGGGTTTGTTTGAAAAAAGCTGTGCAGAAGAAAAGTGAATAGGCGCGTTTTTCAGATGTACGGCTCCACGGTTCCACTAAACATTAGTGGAGCCGTGTCTCTTTAATGGAGCCGTGTGTCTGATTGAGCCATTTTTCTTCTGTTTTGACTTTTGGCTGATTAATCTTACTTATTTAGTAAGACTTTTTGACACGAGGAAAAAGTTTATACCTAATAAACTTTTTGATGAAAACGACTAGGAGAGATGACATGAAATGACCTTAGTGTTTCCAAGGAAATTGACTAAGTTGTCATTGGATGAGGGTTGACTTCTAATATTTCCCGTGAAATAAATAGAAGTTATAAGTAGTGTTTTGGAGGATGAGTATAATATTTCCCATGAAATATTTAATTAGTCGGAATACGAAACGCAAGGAATGACTTAATATTTCCCGTGAAATATTCAAACAGTCATGTGACAAGTCGAAAGGGAATGACTTAGAATTTCTTAGAGAAAATTCTAAAAGTCATGTAGATGAATGAGAAAGATGACTTAAAAAGTCATGGGTGATTAGTAGAGAAATGACTTCAATGTTTCCTGCGAAACTTTTGAGAGGTCATAAAGGGGATGAAAGGTTATAAGGTATGACGCGAGGGATGATTTAACATTTCCATAGAAATAGTGAAATAGTCATGAGCGGGATGATAGGAATGACTTAAGAAGTCATATGACGAGACGTGAGAGATGACGTTCATATTTCCGAAGAAATATTTAGGTAGTCCTTAAAGTGATGTGAAGAATGACTCAATATTTCCAGTGAAATATTTAAAGAGTCATGAGACGAGACACATGAGATGACTTCAATATTTCCAGTGAAATATTTAAATAGTCATAAGATTTATGGAATAAGTTCCATCATTCCTAGACCTAGACGGAGACGGTTAAGGGATTCTCGGTTGAGAGGATTGGTTGATTTACGGATTTCGAGGTGCTTCGCACGCGAGTGTTTCACGGTGTTTTGAAAGACGTAAAGCTAGGCCTATGGTGCTGATTCGCAGCAAGGTTTGGGATCTAAAGATGTGTATATACACACGAGGATGAAAGGAACTACTAATCACTTATATAGTAACTCGTGAGTCCTTTGTCACCCGAGGGTAGACGTAAGCTTTTAGCTTTTGGATGAGCGTTTTAACATACATTGTTAGAAGGCTTGAATGTGATGTTTCGGATATGACATTTAACAATTGCGATTGCAAGTTAAACTTACTTGAATATTTTGGATGAAATATTTAAGTTGTCAACCCTACTCCGAGTTCTACTGGGTTTGTATCTAACCTACCCATGACAAAAGGGTGTATTGCTTGGAAGAAGGCAAAGGGATGACTAGGGAATTAGGACAACTTCGCAACTACTCTAACTTATGGGTTTTGACACTAGTGTATGACTCTATGACTTCTAAGGGTTCATAGTGATAGGCATACCTAATTCCTAATGTGTCAAAATGACCTAGTGTGGGTGCAAGCAAATCATGTAGAATGCACATAACGAATAAATGCAAACATCATGCAGAACATGATAATCATTTAGCATTTAAGATCATGAAGACATTTAATCATATCTTATGAAAACATGTTATCATTTTGAAACACATATGTGGGATGCAAGCAATCTAGGTTTGCTAAGGAAGATCCTAGTTACTACTTGTTCAAAATGAGATCCTAACGGGAGATAAAGTTTACCGATGTAAACTATCTCTAGTCAAATGTAGGAATGAAAACTTTTCAAGTTAGAGAATGAGTATGAGACTATCACTAGTGGTGCTCAATTAAGGCTAAACACGACCATTTTTACGGGTTATACACCAACCCAACTTCTCTCCTGGAAGCAATCCAACCGTTAGGTCAAATTGAATTTCTAGTGCGATAGGTTCTCTAGTAGTCATTCTCATGTTAGAAGAATTTGAATTCCTATATTTGCCTATCGAAGTATAGCAAAGATGATTTTATCTTGTTTTGCTATACATGGCCTAATATGACTTAATTAACCATACTTTGAAAGTAGGTTAAGAAAATGACATGTCTTACACAACTCCTAACAAAGGCAAGCGAGATGTTTTAATTTCGTGTTTGAGATTTAAAGGTTGTTTGATGGAGATGGTGTATTTAATGATCTCTTGGACAACATCTTTGTTTGTTGAGTTGTTACATGTTATTTTAACATGATTTGGTTTCCTAGAACCAAGAGACACTCTAATGTGATACAATGTAGAACCTACTACATCGTGTGTGTTTCAAGAATGCTCCTTTGCATATCTTGAGTGAGAATCGAGTGAAGGTTACTTACCTCAATAGATCTTGTGAGCATTTTATTTGAAATGAGACATACTGTTTATTTCAAAAAGTATGCTTTTCTAAGAGGAAACTTATCACTCTTAAGAATGCTTTGTGAAACAAGTATTTTAATGTATGACCAATTTTACTTGTTTATGCAATGACACATGTCCTATTAGGTTATTATTCAACTCTAATATCCTATATTTGTTAACATGATGCAATGTATTCTCTTGTAACATAACCATTCATGTTACAAAGAAAATGAGATGCATAGGATATAAGTTATCCATTGTCAATCTTTTGATAAGAGAAATACATGTGATATTCTCAAGATTGATGACTTACATAATAGTTAATAACATATTATGTGTGACACTTTTACTAGACATGTGACTTTGAGTGTTGACTCATTCACGAGCAAAGTTTACATATGTTGTTTGTTTGCTCGTGTTTGGTTTTTCGGAAATGACACATTTACTAATTGCACTGCAATGTAAATTACTTGTATATTTCGGATGAAACATCCAAGTTGTCAATCCTACTTGGTTGTGTATTTTATGCATCTTTTAAACATGTTAGTTTAAAGTTAGGAACACAACCATTGGACAACAAGACATAAAATAGCATCTTCAACACAAGTGTGAGTTATGATCCGATGCATATTATTTTCGTCTTGAGAGGACGTCATTATTTTCATAACAATCGAGTGTGATTGAGTATGTAGATTCAAGATAATATGTTTCATCATGTTTTGATGTTATCTTGAAGCTAAACAAATAATGACTCAAATTTCAAGTCCACACTCGAAAACTTGTCAATTAGATTCGATGATGATATCAATCATAATTTGAATAATGAATTGATATGTACTCGAAATCTTTCTTGACCCTCACGATCACTCCTTTTAAAAAGAAAATAAAAATTTAAGGAGTGTGTTCCATTTATTCTAATACTGCTTGTATGTGTGAGGTTAATGACATATTAAGTTACTACTTCGATATTGTCATTTATTTTTATTTGAGAAAAACTATTTAAATTATTAAGTATAATACTTTTAGTTTTTTGACACCTCATTAGTATAAAAATAATTATCTTAACTATTTTTATACAACATACGTAAAATACTAAATGTTTAAAACATTTTGTATGTGTGTTAAATCACTGCAAGTTTAATACATTTTCTTTTACTTAAATACTAATGTATTAAAATGACCTTTTATCTTGTTTAGACAACCCATGGTCAAACAAGAAAAAATAATGTAATGTTTTAAAGATCATGTTACGGATTTTATGAAAGTGTTAAGTGTTTTGGGGTGATATACATTTTACACTTAAACCTTTGGAAAAATAATTGTGTAAGACAATATCTTTCAACACACATGATCTACCAACTTAATTTCTATTCCTAAGAAAGTTACTAAACCATTTTAAGAACTTGCAACAAATGCAAGACAAATGGTTGATGCCAATATGCAATGCAAACTAATTACTTAATATAGTGCAAGTGATTTAGCATGAGCCTTATAAATGCATAAACCGAAAAACTATAATAAGCAAATAGCAATTTAGCTTAACACACAAAAATACTTATCGTCATTTTGTGTATTATGTATAACAATGTATACTAAGCTTGATTTTATTTGATAATGAATTTGTTTCCTCCCCATTTCAAAGATTTTTGCTGAGTCACTTTGAAAACATGTCAAGGTTTAAAAGTTGAATCGCCCTTGTTTAGTTTGACCAAAAATTTATGCAAACTGCATGACCAGAAGACCTTTAGTTGAAAATCAAGGACTTTAACATACTCTCATTTAGAACTAATTCATAAAAATGTTTCTGAAATGAAAGTAGACTCAACATCATTTAAAATGATGGGCGACACGACTTGTACAGACTTATGGTTGATTTTATATGGATTTCTGAAAATGAACCAAAAGTGAAAAACAGACAAGCAGATGCACGACACCATTAAATGACTCACGGTACCATTAAATATAACGGTACCGTACCATATTTAGTGGTACCGTGGTCTGTTTTCTGATTCAGAACTGCATGTCATAATGACTCGTTCTGAAAACATGACCGGACACTTAAAAACACTATTCTTTTAGTGGTTTAAGAAAACCTTCAAGCTAGTATGACAAAGTATACTTAAAAACAAAACTTGTAAGTATTAAGCAACTAAATACTTTTCATATTTTATCACATTCATGGGTAATTTGATACATGGATCGTACTCAATTTTGAAAACCATTTGTTTTAAAAATTTGAGCGACGTGGCTCTGGTACCAATTGTGGAAACCGTAGAGGGGGGTGAATACGTTTCCCTTTAAAAACTTAAAACTTTTTGTATCAAATAACCGATCAAGTGTGACGTAATATGAAAAGTGTCAACAATGGTTATGTATCATCTAGGGATGAATAAATTAAACTACAACACAAGCACAATCAACCATGACACATACATAACATAAGAAACTAGCCACACAAGCATAAACACAATGCAAATATAAACATAAAGCGATAAGGAATAAAATGAAAGTAAAGAGATAAGTTAGAAGGTGCAAACCAGACACGGTGATTTATAGTGGTTCGGTCACGAAGCTCCTCTTCGCCCTACTCCACTTCCCAAGTACCCAACTCGAGAGTTACTTCACTAATCAACAAACTCCCTTCAGGCGGAGAAAACCGTTACACGTCGCTTAACTTGTTTTCTGACACTAAGCTAGATGTCGAGTGCTAATCTTAGCTAGCACCAATCTACCACGATCTACCCGATTTACACCTTACACGTCGCTTATCCTATTTCCAACACTAAGCTAGACGTCGAGTGCTAATCTTAGCTAGCACCAATCTACCACGATCTACCCGATCTACCCTTGATCCACATGATCAATTACACAAGCCCAATGGCTTCAAGAGATCTTCACTATCTCTTAAGATCACAATGATCTTGACTCACTCTCTCACAAAAGAAAAATAATCTTGATGTATGCTATGATACAATCAAGAGTGTAACCAATGTTACAAGACCTAACAACTCCAACACTTTGTATCTACTTGGATACTTTGTGTTCTTCTCTTGCTAATCAAGAGGGATGACAACACATTGTATCTAGGATACTTTGTGTTCTTCTCTTGCTAATCAAGAGGGATGACAACACTTTGTATCTAGGATACTTTGTGTTCATCTCTTGCTAATCAAGAGGGATGACAACACTTTGTATCTAGGATACTTTGTGTTCTTCTCTTGCTAATCAAGAGGAATGAAGAGGATCACTTGAGTGGATGATTGGATCACTCTTAAACAACCTAAGACTCTCCAAATGATCAAAGAAAGTTATCTAAGTGAAGAGGGATAAGACCAGAGAAAAAGGACTGGAAAAATCAAGTTGGAAGTGTGGAATGGTCCACTATTTATAGGCAAGGGAAAATCTGACCGTTACAGACCCACGGCTCCACTAAATACCCGACGGCTCCACTAAATTTAGTGGAGCCGTCTATACTTAAAGGTGCCGTTGGACGCTCCCTTTTTTGTCTTTAGTGGGGAAGGTTTATTTGGGGAAGTTGGAGCTGTTTTGGGGGGAAAATGGCTGTTGGGAGTTTTCAAATTTATTTTTCAAAATAAAACATTTCTTTTTAATTCAAAAATAATTTGTAAAATATATTTTTGAAAAAATGTTTTGTCACATTAAAAATGTGAAGTTTAGAAAAATATAATCCTTTGATCATTTGTCAAGTAGTAGATTTGTTTGTCCATACTTTGAGTGATTTATGTCGGGATGGAAATCTACGACTTCGTTGAAGCATACTTGAGACGTCGGGAGGTGTTGATGAAGTATGCATTGATGATTTGTGTTTACAAGTAACTTGCACATTTTACGTTATGTATTACAAGTTACATGTTTGCCATTATTAAAACCAAAGAAACCGTTTAGTTTAAATATCGTAATATTTGCACTAACACCCTGAATATATTAATCTTGGACCCCACGTGAAGTTAAGTCAATGCGCCACATCTACTAATCCTATGCGCCGCATTGACCCCTCAGACAGAAACTATAAATACCCCAAAAGTCAGACGAATTTTGTGTGCAAGATACCATACGTACGAGTACCAAACCAGAGATGAATTCAGACGTATTAGCAGCACAAGACACACCCTAAACTAAGATACAAGAGCTGTAAGAAGGTCCTGCATGTATTCAATTCATTAAGTAGTTTTTTTTATTGTATTAGTACGCTTTAATTCATCAGGATTGATGGGCTTGTGTAATGTGACTACGGAAAATCATGCACTCCCCTTAATATTGCTTTCCCATTAATTATAGTTTATATGTTGATGTCTTTGGTGACTTTTATTAGTGCATTGATAACCTCTATGTCTAGCTGAGCATTGCTTGGGTCGCCATGCCCCTTCCTCGCCAATTTATTAGAGACCTTTAAATAAATAGGATAGACATAAGTAATCATTAAGGGTTTACTCGCCGATAAGATTAGAGCCAACGAGAAACGTTTAATTATATACACTTCATATAAAACTAGCAATAAAACAAGTGACAAGCTACTTAATTATCAGGACAGGTCTTCTTATTGTCTCAAGTATCTATCTGTGTACGTGTGTGCTAATCGCTGATTCGTGGTCATTAGTTTAGTTTACTATTTAATCATAACCAAACCGTGGCAGTCTCTCAGGCTAAACCCCCTTGCGTTAGATTAGGTTGTATAGCTAACTTAGGATATTAAAATACTGATTAGAATAACTAGATAATATGTTCCACTCTTAGTGATCGACACTCTACTTACCATTATATTCATACTGACCGGGTACACTGCTCGTTAAGTGTGTTTGTTATTGATAACTCACGCTTTAACACTTGAAACACACGCTTTAGGTAGGTACATTAAGGTCAATAAATTCCTCGAGGTCAATAAATTCCCCGGCAACGGCACCAAAAACTTGATGCGCGTGATGTGTCGTTGCGGTTTAGCAGTATTAATGCCTATTCAAGTTTTAAATTTATATTTAGCTGACTTATCAATAACACACACACTTAATGAGCAGTGTACCCGGTCAGTATGAATATAATGGTAAGTAGAGAGTCGATCACTAAGAGTGGAACGTATTATCTAGTTAATCTAATCAGTATTTTAATATACCAAGTTAGCTATACAACCTAATCTAACGCAAGGGGGTTTCAGCCTGAGAGACTGGCACGATTTGGTTATAATTAAATAGTAAACTAAACTAATGAGCATGAATCAACGATTAGCACACACGTACACAGATAGATACTCGAGACAATAAGAAGATCTGTCCTGATAATTAAGTAGCTTGTCACTTGTTTTATTGCTAGTTTTATATGAAGTGTATATAATTAACCCTTTCTCGTTAGCTCCAATCTTATCGGCGAGTAAACCCTTAATGATCACTTATGTCTATCCTACTATCCTAGAAACGATAGAATAAATAGGCGAGGAAGGGGCATAGCGACCCAAGCAATGCTCAGCTAGACACAGAGGTTATCAATGCACTAATAAAAGTCACCAAAGACATCAACATATAAACTTTAATTAATGGGAAAGCAATTTTAAGGGGTGCGCATGATATTCCGTAGTCACATGACATCAGCCCATCAATCCTGATGAATTAAAGTGTACTAATACAATAAAACAAAACTACTTAATGAATTGAATACATGCAGGACCTTCTTACAGCTCTTGTATCTTCGTTCAGGGTGTGTCTTGTGCTGCTAATACGTCTGAATTCGTCTCTGGTTTTGTACTCGTACGTATGGTATCTTGCACACAAAATTCGTCTGACTTTTGGGGTATTTATAGTTTCTGTCTGAGGGGTCGATGCGGCGCATAGGATTAGTAGATGCGGCGCATTGACTTAACTTCGCGTGGGGTCCAAGATTAATATATTCAGGGAATATTCGTACACCGCCTTAAGATGCGGCGTATCTTGATTTCTCTATGCGGCGCATGTCCTTCTTGTATCTTGGATTGTATCTTGTGAAATCTTGATAGTGATACGCCATATGTAATAAGTATGTTGCGGCGTATCTGGAGCAGAATGAACTTGATCTTCTTGATTTCAGTAGCCTTTTGACATTTCGCTTGTTTTGCTCCATAATTAGTCCAAAATCGTCAAGTTTCACCTAATACTTGTTTTTACCTGAGAATCACTAAAGTAAACATTAATGCACCAATTCTCATACATAATATAATAAAACAAGTCAAATAAATAGGATAAATGATGATAATAAAATGTACTTATTTGAGTTCATCAAGCATCCACTATCAAATATGCCTCTATCTCCCATGTTCTTGAGTGGATGATCCTGCACATAAAAAAGAGAAATTAGTTTCTCTTAAGGACCCAGGCCTGTGCAAGCTTGGGTCTGCCTTGTAGATCAACATATTTGTATGTATTATATGAATATGATCCACTGTTACTTTAGGATTTATAAGTAAGTTCATTCTGAAATGGATCCCAAGACCAACATGCTGAGGCCTTAACAACAGACCCCCCATGTCCCTTTACAGCATAAGAGTTTGACATTTTTGTTGTATTTTTAACAATGGGTCTCCTCACAGGTGAGTGTGATTTAGCAAAATTATTTCTTTGATAAGATTTGTTCACCTGTGGTCTATGTGCAACTGGTTGTTTGGGTCTAAATGTATCAACATACCCAGAATTAATTTTAGGCTTAACAGAATTAACTTTTTGCCCAACAGAATTAATATTTTGCCTACCAGTATTAACATTTGTCCTAACAGAATTAATATGTGACCTACCAGCATTAATTTGTACTGATCTAGGAACAAATTGATTTGCATGATTAACTCTGTTTACATTATTCCACACTGGTTTGGCCATCACATTACCAGTATTAACACTCCTTTGTTTCTTAAGCTCAGCCTCTCTAATCATTCTCTTTTCATGAAAATCACAATCTCTGATTAAATGACTAAGGCTACCACAAACAAAACATCTTTTCTGAGTAAAAGACTAACCTTCCCTTAGCTCTCTTTTCATTCTATCAACCCTGGGTGACTCTTGACTTTTAACATGTTGCCTAGGATTTTTTATGAGTGAGACACAACTAGGTTCAACTATTTTAGGTTTTGGTGCAGACACGACTGGTTTACTAATCTTAACAGGTTTAGACTTAGACACCTCTTTTGGTACATTTTTTGGTTCTGATTCAGAATGCTCAGAGATATTTCCAATGGACCCTCCACTGTCATCAGATTGACAGGTAGAATACTTACTGGATTTGTCATCTGAGATACTTGTTTTAGGCTTTTGAGGTCCCTTCTTACCATAAACATACAAAGACTCATCAAAATCTTACTCTGGTAAAGGAGTGTAATCTCCATTGAATTGAGGTGGAACTCCTTTGAAGTTGTCAGTTTTTGAGAATCTATTGTATACAGGTTTATCAGCAAAGTCATCATCTGTACTAGTGAACAGAGTTCTTTTCATTTCTTCTTCATAACTTCAAATCTCACTATCTGATTTTATTTCATATCCTAGACCAATTTTGCAAGTTGAGCTCATACCAGAATCTACTAATCTATACAGATTTTTAGCAGAATTATTCCATGTGTCTATTGTTTTCTGCAATTCTTCCTTATCTTTTATAGCTTTCATTCCAATTCTCCTATATCTTTTAAGCTTTTCATCTTTTTCATAGATTTCATTTGCTTGAAATGTAAGCTTTTCATTTAAGGTTAATTGTTGTTTTTGATAAGTGACAATTTGAGCTTCTAAGGTCTTAACAGCATTAGTGTAAGCAAGTATTTTAGCTTCCTGGTCACCTATCTATTGCATTTGCTCATCATACAATGTTTTAAGATTATTATATGATTTCATGCATGTTTTAGAACACAAGGATACCTCAGTATTGGAGCCAATAGCCATGAATGTATGATTTGGTTCTGTTTCTTCCTCTGTGTGATCTCCTCAGTTAACAGCACCAACTTCCAAAGTCAGCATACCCATTTGACTCTTCTCCTGCTTGTCTGCTTCTTGAGAGGCTGAATCTTTCTGCTTCTTTCCATCAGTAGTCACCTTTGTTGTGCACTCCCTAGCAAAGTGACCAGTGTTGTGACACCTATAGCATTCAACCTTCTTCTTATTAAAACCAACTGGTGTCTTTCCATAAAATATGATATTTCTTCCAGTTTTCTTGCAGAACTTCTTCACTCTAAGAGCAATCATTGCTATCTGCCACTTTATGTCCATCTCTTCAATGTCTACATCATTTATCTATTCAAGGTCCTCATTAATGAGGTCCGTGTCTTCTGATCTCTTTGCAAAGAGTGAATAGATGACTTCATCAGCAAAACCAGCAAGAACTTCTCTTTCTTTCATATTGCTTGAAGAAGTATCATAGACACCAGAATTATAGCTACCAGAATTAACTTTGTTAGTACTGCTCTTGCTTTGGGAGACAAAAGCAACGTTAGCAGCACTTGAAGATGCCTTTGAAGTACCTTTGATTTCATGTCCAAAGACCCTAAGGTTATTGTACAAATCATCAATTGACAAAGTGTCAACATCTTCTTTCATTCTCATGCTCATTGCCAGATTTGACCATTCTTTTGGCAAAGATCTGAGAAACTTATGATTTGCATCTTCAGTAGATACACCAGAACCATGAGCTTCCAACTGTGAGAGGAGATGTTGCAATCTGTCATACCCTTTCTCCAATCCTTCAGAACTGGTCACAGTGAATGCTTCAAACTGTTGTTTGAGAATAGCTTTCTGCATTTTCTTTGAATTAGCATTTCCTCCAAACCTGGTTTTGATTGCTTCCCAAATCTCCTTAGCATTAGCTATTCCATGAAATCTTCTTAAATGTTCCTTGGGAAGGGCCATCACTAAGATGGTTCTTGCCTTCCTCTCCTTCTCCACAGCATGAATCTCTGCAGCATAGACTGATGGAAGCACTCTAACAACACCATCCTTACCAACAGAGATCCTCTTCTTCGAGTTTCCATTCTGAATCACCTTCCATACATCATTATCAATGTTGTGGAAAACTAGAAGGGGGGTTGAATAGTTTTACGTCTTTTTAATTTATTATAAAAACTTTGTTTACTTTTAAAAACTTAGATTTAAGTTTGTTAAAACTTAAATCTTATTATTAGTTATATATGTATTCTTTTAAATTGATTGTAAATGTTTTGGTTTCTTGAATGGATTTTCAATTTGATCTTTATGTGAAGTCGACCTCTAATTAATACTAGCAATTATATAAGCCTATGTGTATGAAAGTAAAGACGATGCAAGTAAAGAAATAAATAATGTATGGAAAGATCTAACCGAGACACGAGAGATTTATAGTGGTTCGGCTACAAGGACACCTTCCTTGCCCTACTCCACTCCCCGAGCACACCTTGCTCGAGAGTTTTCTTCACAACTTCAATAAACTCCCTTATGGCGGAGAAAACCGTACACAACTTTGGCTTACACGGGTTTAACGACACAAAGCTAAATGTCGAGTTCTAATCGTAGCTAGAACCAATCTCACAACTTCACAACACAACTTATTCACGACTACTTCACAACGGCTTCACGACTGCTTCACGACTTCTTCACGAATTCAACACGACCGCTACACAACCTCTATGATGCGGCTTCACGACTTCAACACTATGTCTTCATGACTAAGACTTCACGACTTCAACATGTCCGCTACATAACCTCTATGCTACGGCTTCACGACTTCAACACTAGGACTTCACGACTAGGACTCCACGGCTTCAACATGACCGCTACACAACTTCTATGCTACGGCTTCACGACTTCAACACTAGGACTTCACGACTAGGACTTCACAACTTTAACACGACCGCTTCACAGCTTCTATGCTATGGCTTCATGACTTCAACACAAGGACTTCATGTCTTCTAAGCTATGGCTTCACAACTTCTACACCACGGCTTCACGACTTTTACACTTTGACCTCACAACTTCTATACCACAACTACTTATACAACATCTTCACTACTTACACACAACACTAGTCTACAACACACACCTTACATACAAATGAATGAATGATTTACAAACTTTGTTAAACACACAACTTAAGTAACAAAATGATACTAAGTTGTAATACTTCTAATCTTGATTGATAGAAGCATTCTTCTTTTGCACTTGGATGGTGGAAGCTTGGATCACTTGGAAACCAATGCTTAAGATTACATGATCAAAGGTTTTTCTAAGATATGAAATGAGATCTACTACAGAAAGTTTTAGTGCAAAAGGGTTAGTAAAAATCCAGGGGAAGGCTGGTATTTATAGGGAAAAATCTGGACAGCTGGGGCCTACTGGAGCGGGGGCGGTCCCCTTAAATAGGGGGCGGTCCCCTTAATTATTAAGGGGGCCGCCTAGTAAAATTAAGGGGGCCGCCCCTACTGAACGTTGGCCAATTTTGTCCTTTTGTGGGGAAGGTTTTTCTGGAACATTTTAACTGATTTTGGTTAAAAATTTGAATTCATATTTTTATAAAAGATTAAACATTTTTATTTAATACCAAAAATGTTTTTCAAAAATATATAAAATGTTTTTGATGTTTTATAAAAAATCTAGTTATTAAGAAAATGTTCCTTTGATCATATAATGCATTAAGCACTTGTTTATTCATACCTTAAGTGATTAAGTTGTAGAAGTGAATATTTACAACTAAATACTTGTTTATTTGATAAGTTTATGTTTTAATGAGTTTACATTTTGTGATCATCAAAACATAGAGATATGAATAAATATTGATAATGTTTTTAGGCATTATTTATGTCAACAAATGTACTCAAGGTAATGCTCCATCTCCATGGCCCAGATATCATACTCCTCCTTTTTCAGAATTGGGAGTTTGATGTTTGAGATAATGGTTGTTGCAGGAATGTTTTGTTGTTGTTTTTTAGGTCTACTGGTTTCTGATGTATCATCATCATGATTTGAAACTTCTTCATCACTAAGATGAGTTGAGTACTCATCATTAGCCGGGTGAGACATTATGCAGGATTTTTGAGTGAATGAGTGTTTGTGGTTTGTGTTTCTTCGTACTCAGAGTCCCTCTATAGGCTCTAATACCACTTGTAGGTCCATGGTTATGGATCTAAGTAGCCTGTGTTAGACAATAGATAACTTGAATAAATCCAAATTAATCTATATGAGAGACTCTTAACAGTATATTGATTGTTAATGCGGAATCTTAACAAACAACGAGTATGAAGAACACAATTGTGATTACTAACTTCGTATTACAATTAAACTTTCTATTGTCACACAAAACATAATGTCGTAGGGTTCCTTTTATACTCTAAGGAAACCCTAATGTTACAAAATGTGTGAAAGGATAAACATATCTTCTAATAAGATATCTAATATGCATATATCCTTTCCTAATGTATAGCTAACAAACTATTCTGTTAAACATAAACAGACTTAACTAATAATACCTACCAATACTAACTATGTTTGCCAGACTTACCTTTGTACTGGCAGACTTAACTAAACTAACAGACTTAACGATTTCATCAGCAGACTTAAGTCTGTTCTACAATAATTCCCAACAACTCTTGTGATCGGTGAAGACAAAACACTTCATTTCGTATAGGTAGTGCCTCCATATCTTGAGTGCAAAAACCACGACTCCTAACTCCAAATCATGTGTGGTATATATCTCTTCATGGGTCTTAAGTTGTCGAGAAGCATATGCCATGACCTTCCCTCTTTGCATCAAAACTACTCCTAACCCGTGATATGATGCATCACAATACACCACAAAATCTTCTACTCCATCTGGCAATGCCAAAATTGGTGCACTGCGTAGTTTTTTGCTTTAGGGTTTGGAATGCTTCTTCTTCATCCTTTCCCCATTCATGCTTCTTATCCTTCTGAGTTAATGTAGTTAATAGCTTGGCTATTTTGGAGAATCCCTCGATAAATCTCTGGTAATACCCGGCCAATCCCAAAAATTGTCGGATCTCTGTAGCATTAGAAGGTGTTGGTCAATTCTTAATAGCTTTAATCTTCGCGGGATCCACATGCAACCCTTTTTTTTCAATCATGTGATCAAGAAATTGTACCTTGCGAATCCAAAATTCACACTTAGAGAATTTGGTGTACAATTGTTCTTCCTTGAGCAACTTGAGAATCGTCGTCAGGTGTTGCTTGTGCTCTTCTTCATTTTTGGAGTAGATCAAAATGTCGTCAATGAAGACTATGAAAAACTTGTCCAAATATGGTTTACAACCTCGGTTTATGAGGTCTATGAATACACCCGGTGCATTTGTCAAACCAAAGGGCATCACTCGGAACACATAGTGGCTATAGCGAGTCCTGAATGCCGTCTTGGGAATATCCTCTTCCCGGACTCTAAGTTGGTGATAACCTGACCGCAAATCTATTTTAGAGTAGTAATTTGATCCTTGCAGCTTGTCGAACAAAACTTCAATCCTAGGCAATGGGTAGCGATTCTTCATCGTTAGCTTGTTCAATTCACGGTAGTCAATGCATATTCTAAATGATCCATCCTTCTTATTCACAAATAATACCGCTGCTTCCCACAGTGATGAACTAGGTCGAATAAACCCTTTATTCAACAACTCCTGTAACTGTTTAGACAGTTCTTTCATTTTCTTTGGAGCTTGTAGATACGGTGCACGTGCCACAGGTGCAGCTCCCGAAACTATGTCAATCAAAAATTCCACTTGTTAAACCGGTGGAAGCCCAGGTAGATCTTCAGGAAATACCTCAGGAAAATCACGCACAGTCGAAATGTCCTCGAGTCGCTTCTCTCCAGACTCTTTCTTGGACACATGTGCTAGGAATGCATGACAGCCTTTCTCGATATACTTCAGAGTCTTAATCCAGGAGATGATACTCAAACGGGTTCCACTACGGTCTCCACGAACAACCAAAGTTTCATCATCAAGAGGGATATGAACAACTCGTTCATCGCAAATGATACTAGCTCGATGTTTGGACAACCAATCAATACCCACCAATACGTCAAAGCTTCCGAGTTCAATGGGCATAAGGTCGATGCTAAATGGGTGATCTAGAAGGTTTAGGGTACAGTCCCGGATTAGAGTGTAGGTGTTAACCAAGTTGCCATTAGCTAGCTCTATACTATAGCTGGTGTCTAGGGAGGTAGGGGTGAGGTTAAGTAGTGGCGAAATCTTAGAAGATACAAAACTCATATCGGCACCAGAATCAAATAAGACTTTAACACGAAGGTTGTTGAGTAGGAACATACCAATGACTATGTTCGGGTCATGCTGCTGCTCTCCATTGCCCATCACTTATGCTCTACCACGAGCGCCTTCAGTTCTTTGTCCAGTATTTTTTGGGCAATTACTCTTGTAGTGTCCACGCTCCTCATATCCAAAACATGTTACAACTGGTTGTGCATTACTCCCTGTAGCCACAACTTTTCCCTTACAGTTCTTAGTAACATGCCCAACCTTGTTACATTTCTGACACCTCACAGTGCATGGTCCAGGGTAGTGTTGATTACATTTGTCACAGTATGGTTGATTCCCAGCATATCCTCCCACTTGAGCTGGTGCAGCCACATATGCCCTGACAGCCTCTTGTTGTCGGTTCTGCTGGTGGTGATGATTGTTGTTGTGGTACTGGTTATTGTTGTTGTGGTGATGGTTATGGTGAGGGTGATTGTTGTTGTTGTGGTTGTTGTATTAGTAGTAGTAGTTGTTGTTCCTCCTGTAGTCCTCCCACTTCCTCTTGTGATCATAGTTGTTACCTTCTGGACAGTACCATTCTTTATCACCTGATCCATCAGTCGTTCAGATATACGGATTGCATCATCCAAAGTCTGCGAATTGTATGACGTCACGTGCCCTTCAATACTTGCTAGTAGACCACCAATAAAATTTTTTAGCAACTTCTCATTATCCGGCACCATGTGAGCACAGAAGACTCTCAACTCTTGAAATCGTCTAACATAAGTGGCAAGATCAACGCCTTTCATAGCCAAGTAGTAGAATTCGGTGTCCAACTTTCTCATGTCACTGCGGGAACAATACGTCTTCACCATTTCATTTTTAAATTCTTCCCATGGAATATTTTAAGCATTCAATAACCCAATATCCTTAGTATAGGCAGTCCACCAGGATAATGCATGTTCTATCAAGGTTCCCGTTGCATACTTCACCTTGCAGTCTTCAGAGCAGTTACTTCTTAAAAACACTGATTCCATCTTCTCAAACCATTGGGTTAGACCGACAGCTCCTTCAGTTCCCTTGAAGGTAGTAGGTTTGCAGTTCATGAACTCCTTGTAAGTGCATAAACGGTTCTCATAGATGGGTTGCACTCCTGCCAGTCCAACATTCTGGTTACTAGCACCTGCTTGACCAGCAAGCGCCGTAACTATGCCTTCCTCAATCAGTTTCTGGATTGCGGCTGGGGTCATCTTCTTCGGTGGCAAGATTTTACAAATAATTACAAATGTACAACATTATAAGTATTTGATTAACATAACAGAATCATAACACAATGTAAACAACACAATGATACATCATAATATAGCGTCCATTCAACATCATAAATAGTACATCACCAAGTACATCATAGATTCGATACTCATCATAAGTCTTACAAGATATGCAAAACAGCTACAAGTTTCTTATCAAAATCTACTAACTGACACTATTCAGTTTAGTATGTACAAGCTAAACTACTACTATAATACCAAACAACTATAAATAATATGATCACTAAGCTTTACTGGTGGTCTCCTCCATATGCAGCCAAAACATCAATGCTATCATAAGAAGCGAAAACGTGCCATCCTGTCATAATATGCCTGCCACTGCATGACATGGATCTCATCCCACAACTCCTGAATACTCTGCTGGTAGTGACGGCTATCGATATCAGTGAACACAACTCCAAGATCAATCCTCTCCACAATCCTCTCAACCTCTATCATCCTCTGCTCTAATGACACTAAACGCTCCCTAATCTCTGCATCAGCTGTCTCTAGAGATCCCAATCTCGCTGCCTATCAACCTCTACTCCTCACAATAAATCATCATTTGTACGAGCAGGCAGCTGATGAGGCGGCATGGGGAGAGCCTCTTGTTCAATCCTCCTTCGGCTCCTTGTCATCATCATCATCTTCGTCGTCATCATCATGGTCATCATCCATCTCGTCCTCATCATCATCATCCATCTCCTCATCATCATGGTGAGGTACATCAATAGGGTGTGGGCCCTCCTCTGGACTCGATGGTGCAAGGGGTAATCAATGGGTGCATATGGTAACTAACCGGTAGGGACTAATGTAGCCATAATACTCTACATGGAGTATCGGGACAAGTATAAAAATTCTAGACAAATTTTTATAAAATAGTTTCATATGAAAATGAAATAGTAGTGAAAAAATCCAAACATATGATAATGCAAAGCATGCATACATAAAAATTTAAGTAAAGCACTTACGAGCGAAGTGGCACAGAGGGCTGATGGCTATCGATTTCAAAAAATATTTTGACTCACACGAAAAATGTTTATAGTCGAGTATGATCTCGAAATGGTGGCTCTTATACCATTCTGTAACACCCCCAACTTGATATATGGCAGCAGAACTGAGCTTGGGGTGCTACGTGAGGGGTAAGACAGTCACAATCATAGAAAACGATCTCATAACGAGACGTTTTAAATAAAACATATCATTTGAATACAAAATTTAATGTTTAGAGTCTAAAAGACTCATATCACAAGTAGTAGTGGAAATAAAGATAGTTTGCAGTGGAAATCAAAAATAGTTTGCAACGGAAATAAAGACACAGTTTAAAAGATAATTCGAATGATAAAGATAGTAAGGGCAAAAAGCATAGCCCGATGATAGCCATCCTCAACCTTCAGCCACTCAGGGTGCTCACATCATGCATCAATTACCTGAGATAAATATGCTAAAAAGTCAACACAAAGGTTGAGTGTAATCCATAGGTTTAGTAAATAATAGTTGAGCACAAGATTTTAATTTGGAAGATATAAGTAACAAATACAAATATCGGGTAAGCGTCATATATTTCTATTGTTTTGCTAAGCTCATGACACACAAAGCGTTAACCAGCACCAGTAAACCTGGCGTAAGTCGACAGTAACCGCGGAATTTCATAATCATAATAGTTGCCCCCAAAGCTAGGTATCTTGTCAAATACCAAGGTAACTCAAATATAGCACACCCGTGTTACCTACCTGTTCAATAGGGGTGGGATGGTCAAATCCTATAGGCCTATATACTATAATCGCGCTCACCCGTAGGTGATTAATGGTTCATGATCGAGGGACTTGCTTTTAGCAAGGAAGGTAATTAGCATTTCTCGCGTCAGTTAGGAATAGCATACCAATAAACAATTGTGCTCAGAAAAATAGTAAGTAGCATGTATCTCCCCCACGGGATTTATAAACATTTAAAAATATAAAAGTGGGACTATGAATCACACCTTAGTTGCAGAGAAATGAGATATCACAGTATGATTAGATGGAATGGCACGACAAGTGAACCTCAGCACAACCTAATATATGAATAATATGTCTCAGCAATAACCTAAAGGTGATTTGAAAATCAATACTCGTATTTGAAAATAAAAATGTTTTATTTCAATGGCGTTTTGAGTTAAATAAAGTTTAAGACTCGTGTGGATATGAGACGTTAAAATAATAAAAATCGGTAAACACGAACGGATACGAAGAAAGAATAACGAAGAGAGAAAAGAGGAATTAAAATAAGAAAAGAATAAGAAAGGAAGAAAAATAGAAATGGTAAATAGATTGTTTCGGTGTTTTACCCTTTTCCCAAATAGTTGATGAAATATCAAAGTTTTGGAAGAAATTATATAAGTATTGAAAAGGTTTTTAAGTTATTTGAATAATTGTAAATGATTAAATTATAAAAGGTTTTATCAAAATTTGGGCATGATGCACCCGTTTTTAAAACATTCCTAAGTCATTACGACTTCTGAATATAAATTTTATTATCTAATTTTTGCAATTTAAATATTTCTAGTTGAATACTATTAGTTGCGTATTTATATTAGTTATTAAGTTTTATCGATCATTTTGTTTATGTTTTCTAAATTATAAACTGAAATATCATATTCGATAATAAATAATTAAATAATAGCAAAACAATTAAATGAATATTTAATAGATCAAGTGTATTGGCCTTCGGCCCAATACACAACTTATACTTATTGGGTTTTCGTTGGGCTTTCGGGCCCAAGTTATTATTACTTAACCATTTTAGAACTTAATCCAATTAGTTGTGGCCCTTTTGGGTTACGGCTTAATCACGTTTAAACAAATAAACCATTAGACCTTGGCCATGACTCGTTGAGTCACGGGTCGAGTCTATTCGAGCCAAAGGCTTTTGTTGTGGCGATAAGCCAAATTGAATCCAATATTAACACAACATAATCAAATCCAATTGTTAACACAACACTTAGCCATAAAGACTATGCCGTGACTCAATTGAGTCACGACTCGAATCCTTCCTGAGCCAAAGGCTCTCGGCCAAATTATAAAACACAACTAAATCTAAATCCAAATCAATTACAAATCCAGTATAACAAGAACATATGGGCTGTGCCGTGACTCATTTGAGTCACGGATCGAGCCATTCCGAGTCTTTAGACTCTCGGACAGCCAACAACATAACCACAAGGCCTTGCCGTGACTCAATGGAGTCATGGCTCGAACCCTAACACGAGCCAAAGGGCTCCTGATTCACAACCATATCAACAGAGCCAAATCCACAATCCAAACCATACAAATCCTATTCTAACACAACCAACACCATCACTGCCTCATCTTTCTACCCTAATCTAAACTCAACATCAACACTGCCACAATCCAAAATCAACCAAAAATCCAACACAATACCACAATAAATTATTTATATCCCATTCGAATAAAAATAATAATTATAACAGCCAAATCGAATAAAAATAAATTAAAACTAAATAAAAGCTATCAAACCCTAACCTTATTCCTAACCCCAATATTGCCGTGACTCATAGAGTCACGGTTAAAGCTTCATACAAGCTCGAGGGCTCTTCGGCTTCAACCACCAGGACTAACTCGGTCTAAAAACTCCATATCTAGCTACAACAATAATCAATGAATTAGAAAATCAAATGAAATAAATAAAAATATAATCGACTCACCCGAGTCGACTCGGTGAGTCACCCTGACTCAGACTAAGTCAAGGTTTTTATGGCGTAATAAATTAGATCTACATGTATTATAGTTAGATCGAAAGGTTTTATAACATTTTGTTAAATAAAAAATGATATACGAAATTAGGGTTTTGATTAATGTGAAAATGAAAAAGAAAGAAGGCACGTGTGATACCTTTTCGAAGAGTGGAAGGGGAGCAGAAGCCTCAATAGAGAATATAGTGGCTGAATGTGGTGGCGATGTGGCGGTTGGTGGTGCTAGACGCCTCGGATGGGGCTGATACTCTCCAAAAAGGAAAAGGGGATGTTGATCTATCATTTAGTGTAAAGTTTGGGTTCGTCAGAAAAAATTTCGGCGACGGCGGTTGCCGGCGTTGACGGTGGCTGCCGAAAGTTTGGCCGGAGGGGATGTGACAGACGGGAGGGTTATGTGTGTGTGGGAGAGAGTGAAATGAATAAAGAAATAAAATTTGCCCCTTTTATAATCAAGGAGGGGTTGAATCTGGACAATTGAAAGTTAAGGGAGGCGCGGGTAAATATTGGGCGGGGGGTATAAACTGTCAAACTAGTTAAACTTTTGCTTTAAGCATTGTGGGGCCCATTCGAGGTACCAAACGGACTCGGAAAATTATGAAACTTGCGCCATTGTTTCCGAAATAATTTTTCTAATAAAAAAAAAGTATAAATATGCATAACTTTCCTGAAATCAATTTATTTGGAACATTCGATTCGTTTCGCATTTTCTAGGTTGTGCTGACGTAATAAAAGGGAGTAAGGTTCACATTTCTCAGGATATCTCACGTTTCTCAAGTTCAAATAAATTCAGAAAAAGTTCAACTGCTTAGGTGATGCAAAAATAAATATTTGGCTAGTAGAAATAGTTTGGAAAATTACCGGGTGTTACATTGCGTGGGACAAACCATTGATCCCTAAGTTCCTTCAACTAGATAAATCCTTAAACGTCTGGTTTAACCTCAATTCCTTTATCTATCACTTCGTCTGCCATATCAATCAGTTCTCCAGCCCTTTTAAGATATGATGACACCTTCTTTTTCATTGCCTATCAAAACAAAATAAATTATTTATTAAACTCTTCGTGTAACAACACAGATTTATGAAACAAACAATCTAACATTATTTGAATTCACTAAAATGAACCTCCGCATCTTCTGGTACACCGTCACCGCCATCGTCTTCAAACACATCATCATCCCAACCTATATCTTCATCAATGTCTACATAAATATACAAATTTACTTTGCAACTCACATACATGTTACCAGACTAGTATATTTAATATTAATGAAATTAAATTAATCAACGATTACCCTCATCATCTATATCTTCAATGAAATCTCTATCATCACCAGCTGCATCACCAATAGACGCCTTTGGGAACGTGTCGGCTTCTAGTTTATGCAACAACTCTAAAGACCAGTGTTTGATAGGTGTATCTAAAGCGGCATACACAACATGTGATTCAAATTAATAATTAACAATTAATTATCAAAGTACAATTTTTTTTAATTTAATAAAAATAAAATACACCCTGAATACATAACATGATTCATACCAGTAGTAATATTATTGGACCATTGAAATGTGCATTCCGATTCCATGCTTTTTTGCTTCGGACCAAACATTCTATCATATACGTGCACCAGTCCAGCTTCGGTATATCATCTTCGTTGTTGATACATGGTAGAAACCGTAGATTGACCGTATTGCTCAAATTTAACTCACCAATTGTTGAAAAAAACAATACCAAGAAATTTAACTTAAATAACCATCCACCTCGCTTTGTTTTTAGTATTTCATCCGCCACACGAGTATTATAGAACTTTTTAACATCCTTCCGAAATTGTCCCTTCCACTGCTTTGTTAGCGGGTTTCTATAATCTGAATTATCACGAGCCTGTGTGTGTACATCCCCCCTTTGGTACACCTAACATATTGTTTACTAAGATTGGTGTAATGCTTATTCTCCTACCATTTAAATCCAATATGCATGTGTCTGCATCAAACCTGTCTGACAGCCAGTAAGCTAGTCGGGTCGGTATATCCTTTATCTTAAACTCAAGCAATTCACCAAAACCCATACTTCTTACATCCTTTTTTTGAATGTACTCTACTCACAATTCTACCGACACTAGAACCCGCCCTTTTTTTTCCTTTTTTATTCTCTGTTCCTACTTTACGTTTCTGTTCAAACCATTTTGTAGTAAATGTTTTTTTCATACGCATAGTAACTTTAGGTATCTTTGTATTCTACTGAGAAACAAAATCATCGTCCGTTGATTGTCCATTTTGAGCTGCTGCATCCTTATCTACTGACACACCAAATAAAAATGAGACACTTTGATCACTATACACAAACACATAAACACTTAACAGTTGTTCCATTCAATTCAGCTGAAATACAAATTCCAATTACCTTTAAAATCTCCATTTTCACCCTTATCAAATATTTTTTTTCCCTTTGGATGGTTCTGGTTCCATTTTTCGCTTACCCGCTGCATGTTTGCTTGTTGATACGATAACTATTCATAAATTGTACCACTCAATCATAAATAAAATACAACACACATGAATAATATCTCTTATCTATAAATTACCTATACCAATTCCCTTTCTTTCATGCTTGTCCCTTTTCACCTCCTTTTTTTTGCGCCTCGACATTCTTCAAACTAGCATCTTGTTCAGTTTCTTTATCCGCTACAAGGTCATTATCCATATTTTCCCCTATATACAACATGAAACATATGAAGTAATTCATACACTTGACACTCGTTTATAGAAAGCTGTCGCACATAAGTCTACTAACAATTCACCTTTTACACATAAATTACCTTTTCCATTTGCCGATCTTCTATGTCCCAACTCTTCCATCCTCTTATCCGGATTCACATCCATTTCTTCTTTTTTTCTGGGATTCTCCACTCCATTATCCACATTTTCTCCTTCAAGTTGCACACCATTATCTAACTGATCACATGAAAAAAAAATTACACTCTTATATACAACATGAACAAATACAATCTAATACACATAAGTTATCCACTAATACACATTAGTTTATTTAAAACTCTTTTATGAATAGTCCGATATCAACTAATGCACAAAAATTCAACTAGCACAACACATATACTCAACTGATGAACATGAATCATTACCAAATAATACACACGGATGTTACCGACTAATACACACGGATGCAACTAATACACATGATGAAGCGAAAAGTGTACCGCTTTTAGGGGGTCATTTAAGCCCTAAATCGTATTTATTTGATCAAATATTGCCCTAAATCGTTCCTTTTGTCATTTTAGGTACTTTGGAGAAGAAATCTGGAAAAGGAAGCATTTTGGACGTTTTTGGAGCATAAAAGTGAAGAAAACGACAAAGTCTCAAAATCGGTTGGAAAAGTACCTGTGACGGCGTCAAGCACCATTGTGACGCCGTCAACCCTTGACGCGCCAGAGAGGATTTTGGATGATTAAAAGGGGACGGCGTCAAGAAGGCCATCAAGAAACCCTAACCGCGGCGAGATGACGGCGTCAGCTCTATAACGTGACGCCGTCAGATCTGATTTTCTTTATATATTCTCATAATTTTTAGTCAGAGTGTGCAACTTTGTGAGGAGAAACCCTAAGACGATTTTTCTGCTACTTTTAAGGGTTTTATACCCTTGGATCTCCCATGTTCAATTGAAGATAAGTAATCAATTAATCATTCAATATGTCTATGTGTTGTTTGATTATATCTTGTTCTTGTCTTTTATTTAACATGCTATGCTAGATTTATCTTGTGTTTTCTTAGATCTAATGAAACCTAACTATTGATTATTGGTTGTTGGTGTGTTATTAATTGTATTGGATGATTGTTTATCGATGTTAGGCTAAAGAAAACTGGCTAACCTCCTATAGGGTAACTTGCTTGAACGTCTTGAGAAACATGAACCAATGCGTACTAAGGTTTTTATGGTTGTATTTAATGCATGAGCGAATTCTAGTGATCCCATGTTAGGAGCTTCTTAGCCGGCTCGACATAGGAGTGAAGTAGGAGCTTATAGAGTTGGGGAAGTACGTATGCCACCCCACGATTGGTATTAAGGAATACACCCGTCATCCACGCAATTAATACACACTAATAAACCAGTAAAAGATAGTTAGGGAGTAAGGAAATCTAAGTAAACACATTTCTCTCCATATAAGTTCCACAACCTTTTTATTTTCAGTTATTTTATTTTATTTGTAATTGTAGTTATTTGGGTTAGTTGACTAGCAACTAATTCCGCCCACTCCTTCAAACCTGAGATTTTACTTGCTTTTATAAAAATAAAAAAAATACAAAAAGAATCTTCCCTCACCCTTAGACCTATTAGAGTAGTTTTTCAATCCTAACGACACTATTCCCCTAGAGAACGATCAATCCCCCGGTACTTGCCACTACACTATACTACATCGGTCAGGTACACTGCCTGGTGGGGATTGCAAGCCTCTTGAGATCCCTCGAGAGGTAAAACCTGTTGTAAGGTCGCAAAACCACGCATCAAGTTTTTGGCGCCGCTGCCGGGGAATAGTTATTGTTTAGGTTGAATTTTTATTTTATTAGGTCTACTCACTAGATTCCTTTCTAGTGAGATTTTTATTTTATTTTTATAGGTCTTCTTTAGTCTATCTTATTTCTTTGTGTGTTTGTTCGTAATTTCCATTGACTCTTCCGTTCACCATTATGGAGAACGCGAATCCACCATACTACCAACCACGTAATTCACCCACTCCATATGACATCTTGATGTTTAAACAACATAAAGATGAACCTCTCTATGATGCATGGACTCGTTTTAAATATTTACTCCAAAAAGTCCCTCATCATAACTTCGATTTTTGGTCCCTAACTCAAATCTTTTACAATCATGTCAACCGACATGCCCAAAGGGACATTTACCATTTTGCCGGCAGGGATCTTAGAGAATTAAGTGCTGAAGAAGCATGGGAAGCTATTGAGAATTGTGCCCAATATTATTATATAGTAGACAACCCAACAACCATTAATACAAGTCAGTTGACCACAAATTTCAAGGATCATGAAACAAGTTTATTTGGGGATGAGGGTAGAGTTGAGCCACCTAGCTGCATGTCATGGTTAGGCACTACCATAATACAGGGTGAACACTTAGGTGATCTTGATGTGATGGAGGATCTAGCCGAGCATGATCACATTGATAAAAAAGACCTAGGTTTTATGATCGATGACGATGAATCTCAAGAAACACATGATGAATCTTTTGGGCAATTTGAATATAGCAGTCAGAATATTGAGGATGATCCTTATGATTCGGATATAGAAGTTGAGATGCCTAGAGAAGCACTTGAGATACTAGGGAAAATGTTAGGGTTAGATTCTACTAAAACACATGATGAGGATATAGGTGATCTTGACACAAGGAATGATGAGGTAAGTAACATAAGCCCACCAAGTACCCCACAAGTCCTACCATCATTTGAGGCACACACACCACCCGTGACTTACCCAGAAGAAGTAGAAGAGACTATAGGAACCCCAATAGAGGTAGAACCCTTGGACCAAACACAACTAGAGGATATAGGTTTGAATACTTGTAGTCATAACCTTTCTTTTAGTTATATGGAAGTTCCTAGTTTTGATGAACCGGAGCCTTAGCCAAAACCGTTACCTAATCTTCCATCCTTAGATGTGAATTTAGGAATTGAAAAAGGTCCCGATCCACCCATCAAACCATGTAGTCCGGGTAATGTTAAGATTAAGGTAGTAGACTCTAAGCCTTGTAGTGAGGAAGACAATATAGGAGTGAAAAATGACCTTACATGTCTACATCACCCATTCATGATTGATCACAAGAAACATTATGGGTTTAAACCGGGTTTATTAGGTCAAGATGGGTTCCCAATTAGGAGTCTCTCGAAGTTGTTAGAAAATGATCCCTTTTTAGGAGAACACTTTAACTCACCCATTGACCAAAGTGAACTAGGTAAGGTTATGATGAAAGGAGCACACCCCTTTGAGCATATAATTCATCCACCAATCTTTCCTCACGTGGCATACTCCAACCGAGCTGGTGTGTATCGCTACTATCACCCGCACTTAACCCTAAGTGTAGGGAAAACCTCCCCTATTTTCGTTAAATAAGGGTAGAGTCAGGCTCGTGACTCGAACAAAAACAAGCGCTTCTTGGGAGGCAACCCAAGCTTTATTTGCTTTGTGTGTTTATTTATTTGTTTGTTTGATTTTATTTGCTTCCGTATGTATGTTTAATTTTTATTATTATTGATTCATGTTCGAAACTAAATTGTGAAAATGCTTTATCTTGTTTTTAACTTTGTCTTAACTACATATAAAGGTATTTTGCAAAAGATAAGTGTAAGGGAAATCCAAATCGGTTTATTAGAACAGATGAACATGAATCATAACAATATTAAATTAACATACATATTAGTAATTGTTTGAGTCAAATGCTTGTATCGAGTCTTAATGATATTTTGCAGGATTTCCAGGAAATAAGGATTGAGTTTTTCCAGAAATTTTCCGGAAACTTAACATGAAAAATCTGTCAGATCACTTCTGACGGCGTCAGGAACAGTTTTCTGGAATTTTTTTTGAAAGTTTTGTTTTTCTTCCGGAATCATAAAATGCTTTATTAAATCTCTAACTTATAAACTCCAGGAATCTGCAAATAATCATTCCACAAGCATTATATCCTTATACAGATTTATCCCGCCGATGTTATGCAGGTTTTCGTGTTTGTTTTCTCAGGTTTAACAGGTTATTTTGGACAAGGAGATGTATGTGGAATCTAGCTTTTGGCGCTGCTTTAGTCTTGAAGCTTCAACATTACCTTGGAAGAAGATCTAACCATGTTACCTCTTTATCCACCGAGCGAATCAGGGGAGTATTTGATTTCATTCTTTTACCTTATTTACTTTTACATCTTGTTATTTGAACATTGGGGACAATGTTCATCTTAAGTGTAAGGGGGGTAAAGTACGATACCTTAGAGAATGCTATTACGCTTGATTTTTCGTTTGTTTAATGGTAGATGTGTAATAAAACTGAGAGAAATACCTGTTAAGGCAATTTTAGTGCCAAATTTAAAATTTTTTACAACATATAGGAGTGAAACTTTGGTCTTAATGAGCGTCTCACGGATAGGAGTTATATGACTAGCACAAAACCGTACCACTAAAAAATTTTCCACCCCAAATATGTGAGGTTCGCCCCTAGAATTGGTAGGAAAAGCATTTATGCTATGATGTGTGTACCGGTAGCACTTAGATTCTAGAACTTGCGTTAGGACCATTCCGAGGCCACAAGTGAGACTACATTCGTGTAGTTAGATTTACTACATGATTAGAGGCATTAGGATTAACCCATTGTTTTACACCTGTATTTTTGTTATAATTACATTGGCTACATTGGTCAAGTAATTCTCCCACACCCTTTGCGTTGTACTCATTTTTAGTACACGATACCCTAGTACACCCCCTCAGAGCCTATCTTTTCATTTCTAACTTTAAGCATTTTACTTAAAGTAAGAATTTGTTTACACCCCACTTAAATGTACACCCAAATCGCCTTAGCCTACCTTGTATGCACTTATTTTTAGTGCATTATTGTGACAACATTTGTTTAAACCCCAAGTTAATTATCTAATTGATTACATGGTTGCTAAGTCGAGTCATATCCTTGTACATATTGTTTTGGGACGATTGGGACTCATGGGTAAAGTACTAGTGTAATGGAGTAATGGGGAAGAACAACATTATTACCCCCATATGTGCTAAATATTTTAAAAGTACTCCAAGTGTTTCGATTATCTTAATTCGAGTCATTAGAATAGTTAATTGTAAAGTTATGTAAAAGTTCAAGTGTAAGGGGGATACAACCCCCCTACGATGTATTATTTTGGATGGTAGGGCAAGAGTGTATGCAAAAAAAAAAAAAAAAAAAAACATACGGACTACCATCCCGTTTCATTTTATGTTTATTTTATCTTTTTGTTATTTTTTTTTTCATTAGCTTAAGTCGAGTCTAGTCTTGGCTTAGCAACACCATATTGTACATGTAATTAATCAAGATCTTTAACTCGCCACCAGTAAAATATCCTTTATCCAACAAAACCGTGTTTATCATATCCCTACACCTAACGTTATAACCCGTTTAAAAGCCCTCTTTGATAGTTTATCTTAGGTGCTTACGCCTAGTGGAGGAGGTTTTTGATCCTTTCCCAAGCCTATGGTAATCTATTTGCTATGACAGGTAGTGAGAGATATTATTCATTTTCATTTATGAGATATACTTTTATGACACCTGAGAGATGTGACTATCTAAACACTACTTGTGAGGTGCTAGTCTGTAATCTTCGTGCTTATTATGATTAAAGTGGAACGACTATTTGTTGTAATTACTTTTATATTAGCGTTAAATGACCCCTAACTTGTATTTTGATTAGAATAAAAGCGCATTTGCTTGAGGACAAGCAAATCTCAAGTGTAAGAGTATTTGAAGAAGCGAAAAGTGTACTGCTTTTAGGGGGTCATTTAAGCCCTAAATCGTATTTATTTGATCAAATATTGCCCTAAATCGTTCCTTTTGTCATTTTAGGTACTTTGGAGAAGAAATCTGGAAAAGGAAGCATTTCGGACGTTTTTGGAGCATAAAAGTGAAGAAAACGACAAAGTCTCAAAATCGGCTGGAAAAGTACCTGTGACGGCGTCAAGCACCATTGTGACGCCGTCAACCCTTGACGCGCCAGAGAGGATTTTGGATGATTAAAAGGGGACGGCGTCAAGAAGGCCATTCAAGAAACCCTAACCGCGGCGAGGTGTGACGGCGTCAGCTCTATAACGTGACGCCGTCAGATCTGATTTTCTATATATATTCTCATAATTTTTAGTCAGAGTGTGCAACTTTGTGAGGAGAAACCCTAAGACGATTTTTCTGCTACTTTTAAGGGTTTTATACCCTTGGATCTCCCATGTTCAATTAAGATAAGTAATCAATTAATCATTCAATATGTCTATTTGTTGTTTGATTATATCTTGTTCTTGTCTTTTATTTAACATGCTAGGCTAGATTTATCTTGTGTTTGCTTAGATCTAATGAAACCTAACTATTGATTATTGGTTGTTGGTGTGTTATTAATTGTATTGGATGATTGTTTATCGATGTTAGGCTTAAGAAAACTGGCTAACCTCCTATACGGTAACTTGCTTGAACGTCTTAAGAAACATGAACCAATGCGTACTAAGGTTTTTATGGTTGTATTTAATGCATGAGCGAATTCTAGTGATCCCATGTTAGGAGCTTCTTAGCCGGCTCGACATAGGAGTGAAGTAGGAGCTTATAGAGTTGGGAAAGTACGTACGCCACCCACGATTGGTATTAAGGAATACACCCGTCATCCACGCAATTAATACACACTAATCAACCGGTAAAAGATAGTTAGGGAGTAAGGAAATCTAAGTAAATACATTTCTCTCCATATAAGTTCCACAACCTTTTTATTTTCAGTTATTTTATTTTATTTGCAATTGTAGTTATTTGGGTTAGTTGACTAGCAACTAATTCCGCCCACTCCTTCAAACCTGAGATTTTACTTGCTTTTATAAAAATAAAAAAGGGATAATTACTAAAATAGCCCAAAACCCAAATGGGATATTTCTACCCCGGTTGCCCTGGGCAATGCTCCCAGTTGCCCAAAAAAGGGCGATTGTTGCCCAAAAAATACACTGGAAATTCTTCGGTTGCCCCAAAAAATGCCGGTTGCCCTGGGCAACACAATTATTTTCGGATTTCGGGTTAGATCGGGAACCGCCCATTTGTGTTTGGGCTATTTTGGTAATTATAAAAATAAAAAAATAAAAAAAGAATCTTCCCTCACCCTTAGACCTATTAGAGTAGTTTTTCAATCCTAACGACACTATTCCCCTAGAGAATCATCAATCCCCCGGTACTTGCCACTACACTATACTACATCGGTCAGGTACACTGCCTGGTGGGGATTGCAAGCCTCTTGAGATCCCTCGCGAGGTAAAACCTGTTGTAAGGTCGCAAAACCACGCATCAACACACGTATCATTACCGACTAATATACATACCTTTATTTCATCTAGTACACATAATTAACTAGTACACATTCTCAAATAACATCTTATTCAACAACCATATGAACCTAGCACTCAAAATAACCTAATACCTTATTCGATAACTATAAGTAGCTAATACACATACTCACCTACTAGTTTAATTGAAAACAACTATAGGTGGCTAATACACAACATTTATGAGTATAAGTAGCTATCACACGTTTATATCTAATTATCCAATACACATAATCAACAAATACCTGATTTTCAAAAACAACCAAATGAAACTAAAACACATAAACATCCAATATATTATTTTCACAACAACTATGAAACTGATAGCTTATTTTGAAAACATCTGATAGCTTATTTTCAAAACTAATACACATAATCATCTAATCACTTATACAACTCACTCAACTCATACACATAAGTTAGGAAAGCAGCTTATACAACTTATTCAAGTCATACACAACATGTAGCTAGTACACATAAATCAACTGAATCACAACCCAATGATTAAAAAACGTACATTTTTAATAAGAAATACCTTGTTCGTCTTTACTATCTCCCTCAAGAGTTATATCTATTGTTTCATATTCCTCATTTTCTCTGCTTGGTCGTCTAATATTTGAAAACCTTCCAGTTCGTCGGAATAAGACCAAAAACCAGCAACTAATTGACAAACACTCTATATTGATTTGATAAAAAAAATAAAAAGACAAACAATATATCAATTACCAAGAATTATTTATTCTTCATTCCCGTTTTCGATCACTATGGGTTCAAAAATTGCCATTCTTCTTGTTTTTGATTGCAGATACACCTTCGCTTTCTGTATTTAAAGTAAAAATGTAGAACGAAAATCTAGGGATGGATGATTGATTCCTTGATTTTGGGGATTATGATTTTCGTGTTGAAAAGCATGGTATCCGGTATACTTGCGGTGAGGGGTGCGTTATTTTGGCTACCTAACCAGTTTATTGTAACTGATACCATAATGACGATCAACAAAAGATATAAGCTCGTTTAAAAAAACTGGTACACAAATGCCATTTGTTTTTCACTTAATTACAATTGTACTACTCATCTACTTAATCTCTAATCTCACCTATCATGTTTGATCCAACGTTCCACGTATGTATCTATTTTATCTATTTTAAGCTTGTACACCACAATAACGCCCCTATATATATATATATATATATATATATATATATATATATATATATATATATATTTGATATATGTATATATATATATATATATATATATATATATATATATATATATAGATGGGATATATTGAGAAGTGTTCTTAGAATGAGAAGGCTAGGAAGCCACCATATTGCGCTATGTGTCCTCTCCACCCCTCTTTTTTTAATAACTGTCAGGGTTATTTTAGTCTTTTACCTGTTAGATTATATAAACTCTTTTTTCTTTCATCCTTCTCTCATAAAAACAAACACAAACAACGAAATAAAAACACATACACAAACAGCAGCTAACTTCTCCTTCTCCACCGTATCTTCTTCTCTACCGGTTTTACACCGTCATCTGCAGCCTAATCCCCACCGTGGTATCCATCGTTATCTCCACCGTGATTTTTGAGATGTTGATTGACTATTCATCGTTAACTAATAACGAGTGTTCATCATCATCAACTAACAATGATTGTTCAACATCAACAACTAGTACAACATCAATGAATAATGATAGTAAGATCTTAATATTTTCTTTCATAATTGTTTTTTTGTTTATTTACTTTATTTTATGTCGAATAAGTTTCTGTTAATTGTTAGTGTATTTAGTTGATTCAAAACATTCATTCCATATGTGTTTGATAAAAAGTTTGAAAAACTATCTTAAAAACGTGTATATGAAACCTGCACACCAGGTGTTTGATAAAATGTCTACATTATATTTTGTAACTATGATGCACTATTTTTGTACTGTGATGCACTAGTTGTTCATAGACCTTGAGATAAACTTTTTGATTATGTGTTTGATAAAAGTTTGATGCACTGATATGGTTATATTGTTCTTCAATTCCATGTATATGATGTCACTGATTGTATTTTTTGCTCTTGTTCAGTATTTGTGTTGTTATTAATCTAGAAAACAATAGATACAAAATGTGTTATTTGTTGAATCACTTTCAAAAACTATAGGAGTTGGATTTAGAGTATATCAAGTTTTGCACTAGATCTGAAACGAATTTGAGAAAAAAACTAGATTAAAAACTAGATCTAGTTATATGTTTGATGCAGCAATTATGAAATAATGATGCAGTTGGTATACTTTGTGGCAAATTCATATATATTAGCTCAATTTTTGGTTAATTATTAGTAAAAAATTCATATATGTGTAGTTATATGTATGATGAAATTGTTATGAATTACTGATGCAGTAGGTCTTTATTTGGCTAATGTTTTTTGTTATTGTATTGGCACAAAAGGCAAGTATATGTAGTTCTATATGTGATGTAGTTGTTCTGAAATGCTGATGCAATATGTGTTCACTGCATCAACACTTCATTCTTTGTTTGAATTTAGTGTATTCAGTTGACCTAACTTGACTTTAGACATGTGATATTCATTATGAGTATTTAGTTACTTGATGTAGTTGTTTTACAATATTGATGCACCATGTGTTTTTTTATTGTTATTATATTCTGTTGACAGTAAGATGATGCTTAGACCTGTTAGATTCATTATTATGTTTTTTTTAATGTTTTTTTCCTTGATGCAGTTGATTTAAAACATTGATGCAGTAGGTGAATAAGGTTTCATTAGGTTATGCAATAGAATTGATGATCATGCAGTGGGAGCTTGTTCTGAACTTGTTTTTGCTCCAATTGATGAGATGTTTTCAGATAATGCTCACTCGTACCCTCGAAATTTCGTATAATCCCATTGGATCCCAAATCGGTTAGTTATTTATCTTAGATTTCTATATAGTCAACTTTTAAGTAATATGATTTAGGAGTTTCTATGTTATACATTAATATTACACATTTGACTAACTAATGTATGTTAATCAGGGTGATGGAAAAAATGTGTTGGATACAACACATAGAACACTAGACCTAACTTCTAGTCTAGACGTGAGCCCCGCAACAAACCATGTATCAACGGATATAGCAACATGCACAAGCACATGATTAGTATTAACCATCACCTTCTAGTTCCCATTTGAGAACAATCTAGCCAAAAGTGTGACTACAATGGCTCGTAATAAAAAGTTTGGCTAATATTTCATAAAAAGTCAGGAGAGATAAAAAGGAAAAGGAATTGGGGCGAGGATTTAGTTGAAGTGACAGCTTTCGTTCATTTTGGTAAAATATTGAAATAAAGTTGAAATTGGAAAATTGGCTATATAGATGGTTTATTTAAGTAATTGACTTACTTTTTAATAAAATGTTTCTGAATTATAATCAATATCTTTCTATTCATCATGAACAATTTACTGCATTTATGTTATTTTTTTTAGTGTATTGTGATGCAGTAGAATTTACATTTTGATGTAGTAGAATATACATAGTGATGCAGTAGAATAACACAGTGATGCACTAAAGTAATAAGTGGATGGCGTATAGTGTATGTGGAGAAAAGTGGGCCATAATTCCATGACATGTTCATTGAAATTGCCACCATCGAAATAAGGCAAGCAACCAGTAGAGCTAACAATAGCGACAAGAGCTGGTCTTAGAGGATGTACTCGTAAAGCCTAAAAGAATTATTTCAATTTTTTTTTAATTCACAATAAGTAATGTCTATATATTAAAGCATTACTTAGAAGACATGTTTTTGGTTCTAAGATGTATAACATTTATTATCAAACATCAATACAATAGTATCTCACTGTTTTTGAGATATACTTGGTATCTTTATGTTTTATGAATAATAGTTACCGCATTATGTTATTTTTTTAGTGCACTATGATGCAGTAAAGTATACATTTTGATGTAGTAACATTTACATTGTGATGCAGTAAAATATTCATTGTGATGAAGTAAAATTATATAGTAATGAAGTAAAGTGTTATTTTGATGCAGTAAAATTATATTGTGATTAAGCCAGTATGATAACATTGTGATGATGTTGTAGAACAGTATTTTGATGCAGTATAATTTTATTTTTATTTAGCAGTATGATAACATTGAGTAGCAATAGTGTGTATAACATTGTGATGTAGTAAATTAACATTGTGATGCAGTAAATTAACATAGTAATGCAGTAAAATTATATTGTGATTCATCAGTATGATAATACTTTGATGGAGTAATAAGTTAGCATTCTAATGCAGTAGAACAATATTGTGATGCAATATAATTTTAAAAATATTTATAACATTGTGATGCAGTAGATTCATACATTGTGATACAGTAATTTTACATCACTGTGATGCACTTGATATACACATTATGATGCACCACTTGTATACACTATGATGCACCAGTTGTATACACTGTGATGCACTAGTATTCTTAGTTGTTAGCATTATTTTTAGCAGAAAGTAATAAAAGTGATGGTCATTCTATATTTATGAACTATGTAACGATTGTATGTAATATGTAAGAGTCTAGTAATGGGCTATAGGAAGTAATCAATAGGCTACTAGTCTAGTCCATATAGGTTAAGTCTTATATAGTCAAATCCCAAAGTGAACTAAGGCCCAACCCAAGCCCTTAGGCGTTGGAGGGTATATGTAAGCAAAGAAGTCTAACTTATTTGTGTGCTTGTGTGTGTGTTCTAGTGTGTGTGATAATACAGAGGCTCATTCCATCTCTCTCTCTCACCCATCGATCATAGCCACTCCATCACCACTACCACCATGAACACCATCAAGTCGCCATGTTTATGTGTAGATTGTTGCTTAGAATGGGAGCCTACAATTGGCATCAGAGCCAAAGGATAGTGATGCATTCGCACTAGGTTTTAAATTTATAAACAAGAATTACCGATTAACTAGGAACACATTCGGGTAAGTATACCCTAGTCATTTGTAGTATAGGAGTTGGTAAGTCAAGGTCGTCCCAAAAGACTTGGTTTCACTCAAGTGTCGTTTGTTTATTTAAGCAAGTAACAAGTTAATGGTTATGATTGTCACGGATCAAACCAACAAGAAAAGCAATATGAGAACAAGCACACAAAGAACATACATCTTTGGCAATGATAACAAGTTAGTAAGAACTTGGTGTAAGCCTTATGAGAAGTTAGTAAGAACTTGGTGTAAGCCTTTACTAGCTTTAGGATGGTTAGTTTGGAAAACATATTATCAAAGGTAATCCTTACAACCACTTAGAACCAATAATAATTTAGTGTTTTATAAATCAAATGTGTATAAGCCTCAATCAAATGGTCATGTCATGAGTCTTATGCCTATAACAAGAAAGAATCCTTTCGGACCGTAGACTTTAATGTTATTACTTCTTGAAGTTCCATTTACTTGATTAGAACACATATTCAAAAGATGCCTTTCGACCCTTAATCTAAATTAAACTTTCACTTGTTATGTTTATTAAGTTTCTCATACAATCGTCACAAAGTACAAGACCAAAACATTCGTCAACTAATGAATTGAAATCAACCACTATTGAGAATCCTTGTATACCCAACAATGATTAATCAAAACAATAAACAGTAACAAGATTCAATTTAACCAAATATGATGTTATCAAACAAACACTAATTATTCCTAAACATCCTTTTATCAAAAGTTATCATATGAACCAAACAAGTATTAAGACATCATTCATAAGACAAAGCACATGTCAAGAATCACATAATCAACACAATCAAACAAACCAATCATGAATATTATTAAAAGAGAATATACCAAAGTTCATAAGATGAATCTTCCATTGCTCCATAGCTAATTACCAAGTCGACCCCCCCAACACCTCTAGAAAAGGGTGAGGGGCGGTTAAGAGAAATATTCTTAGAGTTTACATGAGAGTTATATGATAGATATGAAAGGTACATGAAAACACTAGCCAAATGGATCCTTTTATACTACTCTCAAAGCCTAGGATGATAAATGCTCCAACTTGGCCTCCAAGTGTCATTAAAATGACAGGAAATTGAGTTAATTTAAGCAAGTGATTGGACTTGTGCCTTAATGATACATAAATAAGCATTAAAAATAACTTGGAGAAGTCAGATTTTCCCAATCGATCAGATACGGGGCAATACTGATCGGTTAGAGCTCTCGTAAAAATCAAGTTTGCTCTATCTGAATCGGATGCGGGCTCTTACCGATTGGATGGAACCTTCTGGCCAGAAATGATAAGGACCAAAGTTGTAGATCTTTCTCTTAGCATTCAGTGGCCGCTTGAATCAACTAAATCCGAGTTCGTATGCTCAAGTTATGGCCAAAATGGTGAAGGTATGTCAGGAACAACGAGTCTTCCAATAATTCTTCATTTTAGCTTCTTTTCATCATTTCTTTTCTCGTTTTCCCTCTTGTACTTTATTCTTGAGTCTTTGGAACAATAACTTCATGAATTTATCTTTCGAATATATTCCAAGAGACTCGCTTTTGTCGGGACTTCTTCGTATATGCATAAATCTTCGTTTATTGATAATTTCTTCGTCTTTTTCTTCATTTTCCTGTACTTGAGCTTCCATGAACCTAAAATAGAAATTATACCTCATTAAGTATCAAAATTTCATAAAAGTGGTCAATATATATGCATAAAATCCATGATAACGCTCCTAAAAACATGTACAATTTGAGCGTTATCAGATAGTTATTGGTTAGATTTATAGGTTTGTTAGTTTCATATTGGCAGTTTTCGAAAATATAGTACAACGCGAGTTTTCGAAAAAACTATCTAAGTCTTAAATCTTAGAACTAGTGGTTAGATTAGTTAAAGGTTTGAACTTTCGAGTAGTTTTTGTAGTTATCTAGCAATTTATCTAAGTAAAACCCAAAAAGATTCATAAAAGAAGCTGTTTTTAGGAATTATTTGAAAGTTACTGTAGCAGAAAAGTTTTCGAAAAATTGCAATCTTCAAAAGTTTTTGAAAATTTCGAGTTTTCTCGAAATCTAGGTGATTGTACTTTTTAATTGGAGTTCCACTACCTAGCTGACGTGGCATTTCGAATACTTTTTGTTTCGAGTAATTTTGGTTGCGAATACTTTTGGCTTTTTGAGTAATTCTGGTTTCGAGTAATCCTATGTGGCAGTTTCGAGTACTTTAGTTAGTTGAGATTTCACTACCTTGGTGACGTTTCATTTCGAGTAAAAGTTCGGTGTTTCGAGAAATTGAGGTTTCGAGTAATTTTAGAGAAGTTTCGAGAAAAAACCGGTATTTTTAGGCAAGAACCTTTTCAACCTAAAAATTAGAGTTTCAAGAACTTTTCACCATCATTAGATACCTTTCTATTAACTTAGAACGTTTCGAGAAATTTTAACTTCGAGAACTTTTCACTTCGAGAACTATTGGGACTTTGTAACACCCCCAACTCGGATTATGGCAGCGGGACTGAGTTTGGGGTATTACTCGAGGGGTAGTGAGTCAAAATCTTAGATAAACGATCTCATAACGATACATTTTTAAATAAACACCACATTCAAATACAAAGTTCAACTTTAGAGTTCAAAAGACTCATAATACATTTAGCAGCGGAAAATGAAATAGTTTTGCAGCGGAAAAATAAAGTAGCTTGCAGCGGAAATTTAGATAGAAATAGCAAAACATAACCCACAGATAGCCATCCGGAACCTTCAGCCCTTCCTCGTGCACACTTCATAAATCAATTACCTGAGATTAAACATGCTAAAAAGTCAACACAAAGGTTGAGTGTAATTCATAGGTTTGAATAAATAATAGTTGAGCACAAGAATTTTAGTTTCGGGTGCCACATAATCAATCAGGATAACCTTCGTATATATTTTCGTTTAGATTTGCTAAGCTCATGACACACAATGCGTTAACCGGCACCAGCATTCCTGGCGTAAACCAATAACAACCGCGGAATTTCATAATCACAATATTTGCCCTCCAGTAGGTATCTTGCCAAATACCTAGGTACTCGAAATACAGTACACCCGTGTTGCCTAACTGGTCAACAGGAGTGGGATGGTCAATCCTATAGGCCTATAAACTATAATCGCGCTCACCCGCAGGTGATTAATGGTTCATGATCGAGGGACTTGCTTTTGGCAAGGAAGGTACTTAGCATTCATAGCGACAGTCAGGATATAGCATACAAATAAACAATTGTGCTCAGAAAATAGTAAGTTGCATGTAATCTCCCCCACGGGATTTATAAACAGTTAAAAGTATTAAAAGTGGGGCTATGAATCACACCTTAGCCACAGAGAGAATACGAGATACACAATCAGATGGGATGGCACAGCAAATAAACCTCAGCACAACCTAACCAATTAAATGACATAACTCAGATATAATACTCGAAATCATTTAATAAATAATACTCGTATAAAAGGTTTTTGTTTCAATGGCGTTTGAAAGAAAATACGTTTTAGTCTCGTGTGGAAGACAAGATAAGATAAAAGATGACAAGTCGGCGAAAATGAACGAACGCTCAAGAAGACGAGGGAAAGAGAAAAGAAGGAATACGAAAGAAAGAAATAAATTAGAAGAGAATAAATAACCAAACAAACGACATCGATAGATAGTTTCGGCTTTTCCCCGTTTTTCCCAACATAATTGTCATAATCGTTAAAACATAAGAGTTTTGAAAAGGTTTTGGAATACTTAATAAATCATAAGTAGTTTTAAGTTTAAAAAACATTTTACGAAATTTCGGCATGAAGTTCCTGTTTATAAAACATTTCCAAGTCATACGACTCATTCGAATATTCCAATTATTAACAAGTTTTACAAATTTAATATATAATTGGACATATCATTCATGTGAATATTAGTTGTTTAGTTTTATCGACCATTTTGTATAGTTCGGGTCCAGGTAGGTTAAACTCTTATGAGTCTAACATACCCTTCCGTCTCATGTACCAAAGGGTCCATAATGTCCAAATAACCAATACCGTAAATCCAATACGTCCAATCCTTGTCCATAACATATATCGTCACAATAATAATCCGAATCCAAGTCCATGTGTTGCAATAACCTCTTAACTATAATTAAACCTTGTTATTTATCGTTTCATAATCGTTAGTCCATTTTAAATAAAACTTAAGCCGAAACCGTAACCCGACACAAATAAATAACAACCACAACAATAATTATTGCCGTGACACGAAATGAGTCACGGCTCGACTCTACGTGAGCCATGAGGCTCTCAGCCTCAAACCAAACAAACCAAACGGACCCGATGTCAATTCCAAATCCATCTGAATACAACAACAACATTAATAACCACACTTTGCCACGACTCATAGTGAGTCGTGGTGAGACCCTTTGGGTCGAGGGGTTCGGCCGAGCACAACAACAAACCAAACGGGCTCAAAAATAAACCGAGTCCACAAACAACTATATCATCATCATCAAACATCAAAACAACAACAAAACAATAATATCTCATCGAGTCAACCGAGTGGACTCGGTGAGTTGACCGATTCGAGGTGAGTCGCGGCATAAAACATCCACACGAGGGTTTTTAACAACATTTAAACCATTTTTATAAAAAGGAGACAATTAAAATCGGATTTATTTAAAAATACGAATTAGGGTTTTGAAAACTTTTATCAAAAATAAAGATAGTAGGCGCGTGGGGGTTGTTTACCGTCAAGAGAAACGAATAGGAAGGTGGTGGTGGCTTGTGGTGGTGGCGGCGTCATCGGTGGTGGCGCGTGGGGTGATGTCGAGAGGTGTAGGGGCGAGTGGATGGTACGGGTGAAACGAGGGTGTCCCGATCTATCTTTTGGTGAAGTAATAGAAAAGTGGCCGGAATAATTTTTTGGTGACCGGAATATTCGCCGGAGGAGACGGCCGGAGGTGGTCGCCGGCGGTGGGAGTAGAGAGAGAGGGAAGAGAGAGAAAGTGTGGGTGATGTGTGTGTGTAAAATGAAATAAATAATTATTTTAGGGGTTTATATACTAAATGAAGAGGGGGTGAAATGAAAATATAAAAAGTGACGGTGGGAAGTGTAACAAAAAGAAGGAGGGACCAAAGTCGTCAAACTAGCAATACTTTCCGTCAAAACGGTTCGGGGCTCATTCGACATAGCAGACGGACTCGAAAAATTACGAAACTTGCGCCATTGTTCACGAAATATTTTTTTTAATCAAAACAGTTATAAATATGCAATACTTTCAAAAATCGATATTTTTGACACATACGATACGTTTCGTGCTTTCTAGGTTGTGCTGGTTCGCTAATTGGGACAATATTCTCGTTTCTCGTAATATCTCTCGTTTCTCAAGCCCAAACAAGTATAATGAAAAGTTTAAGTTCTCAGGTAATGCAAAGTTTTAAAATAATTGGCTAGAAAAAGATTTTGAAAATTACCAGGTGTTACAGCACATACATCATATTGGGAAATCCGTCCCGGATTTGAGTTCAACTTATCAGTCCCGGTTTCGAAGAGGTGAGGGTATTTGCGTTTGAATCGGTCCTCGCGTTCCCAGGTGAATTCGGGTCCTCTCTTGGAATTCCAACGAACTTTCATAAGAGCGATTTGGTTCCTCTTCAGTCGTTTGATCTCACGCTCCATGATTTCTATAGGCTCTTCAATAAAGTTCAGTTTCTCATCAACTTGAATCTCATCGAGTGGGATCACGGCTGTCTCATCGGACAAGCATTTCTTCAAATTGGAGACGTGAAATACAGGATGTACTCTACTGAGCTCAGGAGGCAATTCCATTCGATAGGCTACAGGACCAACCTTGTTCAGAATCATGAACGGTCCAATGTACCTTGGGTTTAGCTTTCCGCGTTTACCAAATCGTATCACACCTTTCCACGGTGAGACCTTTAGCATCACTCTGTCTCCAACCTGGAACTCTAGTGGTTTGCGTCTTACGTCCGCGTAACTTTTCTGTCGATCTCGCGCGATCTTCAATCGGTCTTTAATCTGCACAATCTTTTCTGTGGTCTCACGAACAAGATCCGGCCCAATGAGCTGAGCTTCTCCTACCTCAGCCCAACAAATGGGTGATCGACATTTCCGGCCATACAATGCCTCAAACGGTGCAGCCTTAATACTTGCATGATAGCTGTTGTTGTATGAAAATTCAACCAAAGGTAAATGGGTATCCCACCCATTTCCAAAATCAATCACGCAGGCTCGGAGCATATCCTCCAATGTCTGAATCGTTCTTTCACTCTGGCCATCTGTCTGCGGGTGGTATGCAGTGCTCATGTCGAGTTTTGTACCAAAGGAATCTTGAAGCGACCACCAAAAGTTTGAAGTAAACCTGCCGTCTCTGTCGGAGATGATAGATATGGGAGCTCCATGTCTCGATACTATCTCCTTCACATAGAGCTTTGTTAACTTATCCATGCCGTATTTTTCCTTGATCGGTATAAAATGTGTTGATTTCGTCAATCGATCGACTATGACCCATATAGCGTCAAAACCAGTTGCAGTCCTTGGGAGTTTAGTGACGAAATCCATTGTGATCCGTTCCCACTTCCATTCGGGAATCTCGGGCTGTTGTAGAAGGCCAGACGGTTTCTGATGTTCGGCCTTAACTTTTGCACATGTCAAACACCTTCGAACATAGTCAGCAACTTCAGCTTTCATATTCGGCCACCAGTACAGTTCCTTGAGGTCATGATACATTTTGTCGGATCCTGGGTGAATAGAGTATTTTGACTTATGTGACTCATGCATAATCAAGTCTCGCAGTCCTCCATGACGTGGCACCCAACTTCTTCCTTTATAACACAAAGTTCCATCCGAACGTCTCTCAAACTTATTTTGTATCATTCCTTGAAGGCTCTTATCCTGGAGACCTTCTTGTTCTACTGCTTCTTCTTGAGCACGGAGAATTTGAGCGGGAAGGTTCGAATTGATGGTCATAACTAAAGCTCGAACCCGTAGAGGTTTCGGTCGTTCCTTACGGCTCAAGGCATCAGCTACAACGTTTGCCTTTCCTGGGTGATATCTGATTTCACAGTCGTAATCACTTAGAGTTTCTAACCATCGTCGTTGTCTCATATTCAGCTCCTTCTGATCTAAGATATGCTGAAGACTCTTGTGATCGGTGTATACGACACACTTCGTCCCGTATAGATAGTGCCTCCATATCTTGAGTGCAAAAACTACTGTACCCAACTCTAAATCATGCGTAGTATACTTCTCCTCGTGGGTCTTAAGTTGTCGGGAAGCATATGCCATGACCTTCCCTCTCTGCATCAAAACTGCTCCTAACCCGTGATATGACGCATCACAGTATACCACAAAATCTTCTACTCCGTCTGGCAATGCCAAAATCGGCGCACTACACAGCTTTTGCTTCAGAATTTGGAATGCTTCTTCTTCATCGTCTCCCCATTCATACTTCTTATCTTCTGAGTCAATGCAGTTAGTGGTTTAGCAATCTTGGAGAATCCCTCAATGAATCTCCGGTAATACCCGGCCAATCCCAAAAATTGTCGGATCTCTGTTGCATTAGAAGGCGTTGGCCAATTCTCGATAGCTTCAATTTTCGCGGGATCCACATGCAACCCTTTGTTGTCAATCACGTGGCCAAGAAATTGTACTCTACGAATCCAAAAGTCACACTTAGAGAATTTGGCGTACAATTGTTCTTCCTTGAGTAATTTGAGAATTGTCGTCAGATGTTGCTTGTGCTCTTCTTCAGTCTTGGAGTAGATCAAGATATCGTCGATAAAGACTATGACAAACTTGTCCAAGTATGGTTTACACACTCGGTTCATGAGGTCCATGAATACAGCCGGTGCGTTTGTCAAACCAAATGGCATTACTTTGAATTCATAGTGGCCATAGCGAGTCCTGAACGCCGTCTTGGGAATATCCTCTTCCCGGACTCTAAGTTGGTGGTAACCTGACCTCAAATCTATCTTTGAGTAGTAATCTGACCCTTGCAGCTGGTCAAACAGATCATCAATTCTTGGTAACGGGTAGCGATTCTTCACCGTCAGCTTGTTCAATTCGCGATAGTCAATACACATTCTAAACGACCCATCTTTCTTCTTTACGAACAACACCGGTGCTCCCCACGGTGATGAACTAGGTCGAATGAAACCTTTATCTAACAACTCTTGCAATTGTTTAGACAGTTCTTGCATTTCGGTAGGAGCGAGTCGATATGGTGCACGAGCCACGGGTGCAGCTCCTGGAACTAAGTCGATTAGAAATTCTACTTGGCGAGTTGGTGGAAGTCCAGGTAAATCTTCAGGGAATACCTCAGGGAAATCGCGCACAATCGGGACGTCCTCGAGTCGCTTCTCCTCAGACTCTTTCTTGGACACTTGTGCTAAAAACGCATGACAACCTTTCTCGATATACTTCAGCGTCTTAATACAGGAAATGATGTTCAAACGGGTTCCACTACGGTCTCCGCGGACAACCAAAGTCTCGTTATCAAGAGGGATATGAATAACTCGTTCACCACAAATAATGCTGGCTCGATGCTTGGATAACCAATCCATTCCCACAACTACGTCAAAACTTCCGAGTTCTATGGGCATAAGATCGATGCTAAACGGATGATCTAGGAGGCTTAAGGTACAGTCTCGGATTACGGTGCAAGTATTAACTAGGTTTCCATTAGCTAGTTCAATACTATAGTTGGTGTCTAGAGTGGTAGGGGTGAGGTTCAGTAATGGCGAAATCTTAGAGGATATAAAGCTCATATCGGCACCAGAATCAAATAATACTTTAACATGAAGGTTGTTGAGTAGAAACGTACCGGTGACTACGTTCGGGTCGTTCTGCTGTTCTCCAGTACCCATCACATATGCTCTGCCACGAGCACCTTCAGTTCTTCGTCCATTACTCTTTGGGCACTCGTTCTTGTAATGTCCACGTTCTCTACACCCAAAGCAAGTTACAACCGGCTGTGCATTACTCCCTGTAGCCACAGCCTTTCCCTTATAGTTCTTAGCAGCATGACCAACCTTGTAGCATTTCTGACACCTCTCAGTGCAGGGTCCAGAATGATGTTTGTTTCACTTGGCACAGTATGGTTGATTCCCAGCATATCCTCCCACTTGAGCTGGTGCAGCTACATATGCTCTGACAGCCTCTTGGCGTCGGTTCTGCTGGTTGTGGTGATTGTTGTTACGGTACTGGTTATTGTTGTTATTTGGGTGATGGTTATGGTGAGAGTGATTGTGGTTGTTGTTCTTCCTGAAATCATCCCATTTCCTCTTATGATCAAAGTTGTTACCTTTCTGAGCAGTCCCATTCTTGATTGCTTGATCCATCAGTCGTTCAGCGATACGGATTGCATCGTCCAAAGTTTGAGCATTGTATGACGTCACGTTTCCTTCAATACATGTTGGTAAACCTCCAATAAACTTCTCAAGCAGCTTCTCATTATCCGGCACCATATGGGCACAAAAGACTTTCAACTCCTGGAATCGGCGAATATAGGTAGCAAGATCAACACCTTTCACAGCCAAGTAGTAGAATTCCGTATCCAATTTCCTCATATCACTGCGGGAACAGTACTTTTTCACCATCTCCTTCTTGAAATCTTCCCAAGACATACTATACGCTCTCTCCAACCCAATATCACTGCGATATGCATTCCACCAGGACAAAGCATGCTCCACTAAGCTTCCTGCAGCATACTTTACCTTACAGTCTTCCGGGCAATTACTCAACAGAAACACAGATTCCATCTTTTCAAACCATTGTGTTAAGCCGACTGCTCCTTCTGCTCCCCTGAAAGTAGTGGGCTTGCAGCTCATGAATTCTTTGTAGGTACAGGAACGTTTCTCTGGGACAGGTTGTACTCCTGTTTGCTCAACGTTCACTTGCTCCATATTCGCTTGTCCAGCATTCTGATTTCCAGCTCCTACTAAACCGGCAACAGCCGCAGCTATGCCTTCTTCGATTAACTTCCTGATTGCAGCCGGGGTCATTCCCTTAGGTGGCATAATTCTATCAATCATTACAAATGTACAACACTGTAAGTATTTTGATTGTCGTAACAGAATCATAACACAAAGGTAAATAATACAATGATAATTCATAGTATAGCGTTGATTCAACATCATAATAGTACATCACCAAAATACATCGTAGATTTGATACTCGTCATCAGTCTTGCAAGATATGCAAAACGACTACAAGTTTCTTATCAAATCTACTAACCGGAACTAGTCAGTTCAGTACGTACAAGGTAAACTGCTACTACAATACTAATCCACCATAATAAAATGATCAATAATCTCTACTGACGGTCTACTATCTCCTTATCATCATCTATCCGTCTCCTCATCATCCGGGTGAGGTACATAGCTAGGGTGTGGGTCCATCTCTGGACTCGTTGGTGCAAGGGGGTGATCAAAAGGTGTAACTGGTAACTGACCGGGGGAACTGACGAAGCCATAACACTTTACATGGAGTATCGGGACAAGTATAAAAATTTCTAGCCAACATGATTTCATATAAAAATGAAATAGTAATGAAAATCCAAATATATAGTAATAAAGAACTTACGAGTGAAGCGGCACGGAAGGCTGATGGTTATCAATTTCGAAAAACGTTTTGACTCACATGAAAATGTTTATAGTCGAGTATGACCTCGTTCTCTATAAAACCTTGTCACTGATACCATTCTGTAACACCCCCAACTCGGATTATGGCAGCGGGACTGAGTTTGGGGTATTACTCGAGGGGTAGTGAGTCAAAATCATAGATAAACGATCTCATAACGATACGTTTTTAAATAAACACCACATTCAAATACAAAGTTCAAATTTAGAGTTCAAAAGACTCATAATACATTTAGCAGCGGAAAATGAAATAGTTTTGCAGCGGAAAAATAAAGTAGCTTGCAGCGGAAATTTAGATAGAAATAGCAAAACATAACCCACAGATAGCCATCCGGAACCTTCAGCCCTTCCTCGTGCACACTTCATAAATCAATTACCTGAGATTAAACATGCTAAAAAGTCAACACAAAGGTTGAGTGTAATTCATAGGTTTGAATAAATAATAGTTGAGCACAAGAATTTAGTTTCGGGCGCCACATAATCAATCAGGATAACCTTCGTATATATTTTCGTTTAGATTTGCTAAGCTCATGACACACAATGCGTTAACCGGCACCAGCATTCCTGGCGTAAACCAATAACAACCGCGGAATTTCATAATCACAATATTTGCCCTCCAGTAGGTATCTTGCCAAATACCTAGGTACTCGAAATACAGTACACCCGTGTTGCCTAACTGGTCAACAGGAGTGGGATGGTCAATCCTATAGGCCTATAAACTATAATCGCGCTCACCCGCAGGTGATTAATGGTTCATGATCGAGGGACTTGCTTTTGGCAAGGAAGGTACTTAGCATTCATAGCGACAGTCAGGATATAGCATACAAATAAACAATTGTGCTCAGAAAATAGTAAGTTGCATGTAATCTCCCCCACGGGATTTATAAACAGTTAAAAGTATTAAAAGTGGGGCTATGAATCACACCTTAGCCACAGAGAGAATACGAGATACACAATCAGATGGGATGGCACAGCAAATAAACCTCAGCACAACCTAACCAATTAAATGACATAACTCAGATATAATACTCGAAATCATTTAATAAATAATACTCGTATAAAAGGTTTTTGTTTCAATGGCGTTTGAAAGAAAATACGTTTTAGTCTCGTGTGGAAGACAAGATAAGATAAAAGATGACAAGTCGGCGAAAATGAACGAACGCTCAAGAAGACGAGGGAAAGAGAAAAGAAGGAATACGAAAGAAAGAAATAAATTAGAAGAGAATAAATAACCAAACAAACGACATCGATAGATAGTTTCGGCTTTTCCCCGTTTTCCCAACATAATTGTCATAATCGTTAAAACATAAGAGTTTTGAAAAGGTTTTGGAATACTTAATAAATCATAAGTAGTTTTAAGTTTAAAAAACATTTTACGAAATTTCGGCATGAAGTTCCTGTTTATAAAACATTTCCAAGTCATACGACTCATTCGAATATTCCAATTATTAACAAGTTTTACAAATTTAATATATAATTGGACATATCATTCATGTGAATATTAGTTGTTTAGTTTTATCGACCATTTTGTATAGTTCGGGTCCAGGTAGGTTAAACTCTTATGAGTCTAACATACCCTTCCGTCTCATGTACCAAAGGGTCCATAATGTCCAAATAACCAATACCGTAAATCCAATACGTCCAATCCTTGTCCATAACATATATCGTCACAATAATAATCCGAATCCAAGTCCATGTGTTGCAATAACCTCTTAACTATAATTAAACCTTGTTATTTATCGTTTCATAATCGTTAGTCCATTTTAAATAAAACTTAAGCCGAAACCGTAACCCGACACAAATAAATAACAACCACAACAATAATTATTGCCGTGACACGAAATGAGTCACGGCTCGACTCTACGTGAGCCATGAGGCTCTCAGCCTCAAACCAAACAAACCAAACGGACCCGATGTCAATTCCAAATCCATCTGAATACAACAACAACATTAATAACCACACTTTGCCACGACTCATAGTGAGTCGTGGTGAGACCCTTTGGGTCGAGGGGTTCGGCCGAGCACAACAACAAACCAAACGGGCTCAAAAATAAACCGAGTCCACAAACAACTATATCATCATCATCAAACATCAAAACAACAACAAAACAATAATATCTCATCGAGTCAACCGAGTGGACTCGGTGAGTTGACCGATTCGAGGTGAGTCGCGGCATAAAACATCCACACGAGGGTTTTTAACAACATTTAAACCATTTTTATAAAAAGGAGACAATTAAAATCGGATTTATTTAAAAATACGAATTAGGGTTTTGAAAACTTTTATCAAAAATAAAGATAGTAGGCGCGTGGGGGTTGTTTACCGTCAAGAGAAACGAATAGGAAGGTGGTGGTGGCTTGTGGTGGTGGCGGCGTCATCGGTGGTGGCGCGTGGGGTGATGTCGAGAGGTGTAGGGGCGAGTGGATGGTACGGGTGAAACGAGGGTGTCCCGATCTATCTTTTGGTGAAGTAATAGAAAAGTGGCCGGAATAATTTTTTGGTGACCGGAATATTCGCCGGAGGAGACGGCCGGAGGTGGTCGCCGGCGGTGGGAGTAGAGAGAGAGGGAAGAGAGAGAAAGTGTGGGTGATGTGTGTGTGTAAAATGAAATAAATAATTATTTTAGGGGTTTATATACTAAATGAAGAGGGGGTGAAATGAAAATATAAAAAGTGACGGTGGGAAGTGTAACAAAAAGAAGGAGGGACCAAAGTCGTCAAACTAGCAATACTTTCCGTCAAAACGGTTCGGGGCTCATTCGACATAGCAGACGGACTCGAAAAATTACGAAACTTGCGCCATTGTTCACGAAATATTTTTTTTAATCAAAACAGTTATAAATATGCAATACTTTCAAAAATCGATATTTTTGACACATACGATACGTTTCGTGCTTTCTAGGTTATGCTGGTTCGCTAATTGGGACAATATTCTCGTTTCTCGTAATATCTCTCGTTTCTCAAGCCCAAACAAGTATAATGAAAAGTTTAAGTTCTCAGGTAATGCAAAGTTTTAAAATAATTGGCTAGAAAAAGATTTTGAAAATTACCGGGTGTTACAGCACATACATCATATTGGGAAATCCGTCCCGGATTTGAGTTCAACTTATCAGTCCCGGTTTCGAAGAGGTGAGGGTATTTGCGTTTGAATCGGTCCTCGCGTTCCCAGGTGAATTCGGGTCCTCTCTTGGAATTCCAACGAACTTTCATAAGAGCGATTTGGTTCCTCTTCAGTCGTTTGATCTCACGCTCCATGATTTCTATAGGCTCTTCAATAAAGTTCAGTTTCTCATCAACTTGAATCTCATCGAGTGGGATCACGGCTGTCTCATCGGACAAGCATTTCTTCAAATTGGAGACGTGAAATACAGGATGTACTCTACTGAGCTCAGGAGGCAATTCCATTCGATAGGCTACAGGACCAACCTTGTTCAGAATCATGAACGGTCCAATGTACCTTGGGTTTAGCTTTCCGCGTTTACCAAATCGTATCACACCTTTCCACGGTGAGACCTTTAGCATTACTCTGTCTCCAACCTGGAACTCTAGTGGTTTGCGTCTTACGTCCGCGTAACTTTTCTGTCGATCTCGCGCGATCTTCAATCGGTCTTTAATCTGCACAATCTTTTCTGTGGTCTCACGAACAAGATCCGGCCCAATGAGCTGAGCTTCTCCTACCTCAGCCCAACAAATGGGTGATCGACATTTCCGGCCATACAATGCCTCAAACGGTGCAGCCTTAATACTTGCATGATAGCTGTTGTTGTATGAAAATTCAACCAAAGGTAAATGGGTATCCCACCCATTTCCAAAATCAATCACGCAGGCTCGGAGCATATCCTCCAATGTCTGAATCGTTCTTTCACTCTGGCCATCTGTCTGCGGGTGGTATGCAGTGCTCATGTCGAGTTTTGTACCAAAGGAATCTTGAAGCGACCACCAAAAGTTTGAAGTAAACCTGCCGTCTCTGTCGGAGATGATAGATATGGGAGCTCCATGTCTCGATACTATCTCCTTCACATAGAGCTTTGTTAACTTATCCATGCCGTATTTTTCCTTGATCGGTATAAAATGTGTTGATTTCGTCAATCGATCGACTATGACCCATATAGCGTCAAAACCAGTTGCAGTCCTTGGGAGTTTAGTGACGAAATCCATTGTGATCCGTTCCCACTTCCATTCGGGAATCTCGGGCTGTTGTAGAAGGCCAGACGGTTTCTGATGTTCGGCCTTAACTTTTGCACATGTCAAACACCTTCGAACATAGTCAGCAACTTCAGCTTTCATATTCGGCCACCAGTACAGTTCCTTGAGGTCATGATACATTTTGTCGGATCCTGGGTGAATAGAGTATTTTGACTTATGTGACTCATGCATAATCAAGTCTCGCAGTCCTCCATGACGTGGCACCCAACTTCTTCCTTTATAACACAAAGTTCCATCCGAACGTCTCTCAAACTTATTTTGTATCATTCCTTGAAGGCTCTTATCCTGGAGACCTTCTTGTTCTACTGCTTCTTCTTGAGCACGGAGAATTTGAGCGGGAAGGTTCGAATTGATGGTCATAACTAAAGCTCGAACCCGTAGAGGTTTCGGTCGTTCCTTACGGCTCAAGGCATCAGCTACAACGTTTGCCTTTCCTGGGTGATATCTGATTTCACAGTCGTAATCACTTAGAGTTTCTAACCATCGTCGTTGTCTCATATTCAGCTCCTTCTGATCTAAGATATGCTGAAGACTCTTGTGATCGGTGTATACGACACACTTCGTCCCGTATAGATAGTGCCTCCATATCTTGAGTGCAAAAACTACTGTACCCAACTCTAAATCATGCGTAGTATACTTCTCCTCGTGGGTCTTAAGTTGTCGGGAAGCATATGCCATGACCTTCCCTCTCTGCATCAAAACTGCTCCTAACCCGTGATATGACGCATCACAGTATAACCACAAAATCTTCTACTCCGTCTGGCAATGCCAAAATCGGCGCACTACACAGCTTTTGCTTCAGAATTTGGAATGCTTCTTCTTCATCGTCTCCCCATTCATACTTCTTATCTTCTGAGTCAATGCAGTTAGTGGTTTAGCAATCTTGGAGAATCCCTCAATGAATCTCCGGTAATACCCGGCCAATCCCAAAAATTGTCGGATCTCTGTTGCATTAGAAGGCGTTGGCCAATTCTCGATAGCTTCAATTTTCGCGGGATCCACATGCAACCCTTTGTTGTCAATCACGTGGCCAAGAAATTGTACTCTACGAATCCAAAAGTCACACTTAGAGAATTTGGCGTACAATTGTTCTTCCTTGAGTAATTTGAGAATTGTCGTCAGATGTTGCTTGTGCTCTTCTTCAGTCTTGGAGTAGATCAAGATATCGTCGATAAAGACTATGACAAACTTGTCCAAGTATGGTTTACACACTCGGTTCATGAGGTCCATGAATACAGCCGGTGCGTTTGTCAAACCAAATGGCATTACTTTGAATTCATAGTGGCCATAGCGAGTCCTGAACGCCGTCTTGGGAATATCCTCTTCCCGGACTCTAAGTTGGTGGTAACCTGACCTCAAATCTATCTTTGAGTAGTAATCTGACCCTTGCAGCTGGTCAAACAGATCATCAATTCTTGGTAACGGGTAGCGATTCTTCACCGTCAGCTTGTTCAATTCGCGATAGTCAATACACATTCTAAACGACCCATCTTTCTTCTTTACGAACAACACCGGTGCTCCCCACGGTGATGAACTAGGTCGAATGAAACCTTTATCTAACAACTCTTGCAATTGTTTAGACAGTTCTTGCATTTCGGTAGGAGCGAGTCGATATGGTGCACGAGCCACGGGTGCAGCTCCTGGAACTAAGTCGATTAGAAATTCTACTTGGCGAGTTGGTGGAAGTCCAGGTAAATCTTCAGGGAATACCTCAGGGAAATCGCGCACAATCGGGACGTCCTCGAGTCGCTTCTCCTCAGACTCTTTCTTGGACACTTGTGCTAAAAACGCATGACAACCTTTCTCGATATACTTCAGCGTCTTAATACAGGAAATGATGTTCAAACGGGTTCCACTACGGTCTCCGCGGACAACCAAAGTCTCGTTATCAAGAGGGATATGAATAACTCGTTCACCACAAATAATGCTGGCTCGATGCTTGGATAACCAATCCATTCCCACAACTACGTCAAAACTTCCGAGTTCTATGGGCATAAGATCGATGCTAAACGGATGATCTAGGAGGCTTAAGGTACAGTCTCGGATTACGGTGCAAGTATTAACTAGGTTTCCATTAGCTAGTTCAATACTATAGTTGGTGTCTAGAGTGGTAGGGGTGAGGTTCAGTAATGGCGAAATCTTAGAGGATATAAAGCTCATATCGGCACCAGAATCAAATAATACTTTAACATGAAGGTTGTTGAGTAGAAACGTACCGGTGACTACGTTCGGGTCGTTCTGCTGTTCTCCAGTACCCATCACATATGCTCTGCCACGAGCACCTTCAGTTCTTCGTCCATTACTCTTTGGGCACTCGTTCTTGTAATGTCCACGTTCTCTACACCCAAAGCAAGTTACAACCGGCTGTGCATTACTCCCTGTAGCCACAGCCTTTCCCTTATAGTTCTTAGCAGCATGACCAACCTTGTAGCATTTCTGACACCTCTCAGTGCAGGGTCCAGAATGATGTTTGTTTCACTTGGCACAGTATGGTTGATTCCCAGCATATCCTCCCACTTGAGCTGGTGCAGCTACATATGCTCTGACAGCCTCTTGGCGTCGGTTCTGCTGGTTGTGGTGATTGTTGTTACGGTACTGGTTATTGTTGTTATTTGGGTGATGGTTATGGTGAGAGTGATTGTGGTTGTTGTTCTTCCTGAAATCATCCCATTTCCTCTTATGATCAAAGTTGTTACCTTTCTGAGCAGTCCCATTCTTGATTGCTTGATCCATCAGTCGTTCAGCGATACGGATTGCATCGTCCAAAGTTTGAGCATTGTATGACGTCACGTTTCCTTCAATACATGTTGGTAAACCTCCAATAAACTTCTCAAGCAGCTTCTCATTATCCGGCACCATATGGGCACAAAAGACTTTCAACTCCTGGAATCGGCGAATATAGGTAGCAAGATCAACACCTTTCACAGCCAAGTAGTAGAATTCCGTATCCAATTTCCTCATATCACTGCGGGAACAGTACTTTTTCACCATCTCCTTCTTGAAATCTTCCCAAGACATACTATACGCTCTCTCCAACCCAATATCACTATGATATGCATTCCACCAGGACAAAGCATGCTCCACTAAGCTTCCTGCAGCATACTTTACCTTACAGTCTTCCGGGCAATTACTCAACAGAAACACGGATTCCATCTTTTCAAACCATTGTGTTAAGCCGACTGCTCCTTCTGCTCCCTGAAAGTAGTGGGCTTGCAGCTCATGAATTCTTTGTAGGTACAGGAACGTTTCTCTGGGACAGGTTGTACTCCTGTTTGCTCAACGTTCACTTGCTCCATATTCGCTTGTCCAGCATTCTGATTTCCAGCTCCTACTAAACCGGCAACAGCCGCAGCTATGCCTTCTTCGATTAACTTCCTGATTGCAGCCGGGGTCATTCCCTTAGGTGGCATAATTCTATCAATCATTACAAATGTACAACACTGTAAGTATTTTGATTGTCGTAACAGAATCATAACACAAAGGTAAATAATACAATGATAATTCATAGTATAGCGTTGATTCAACATCATAATAGTACATCACCAAAATACATCGTAGATTTGATACTCGTCATCAGTCTTGCAAGATATGCAAAACGACTACAAGTTTCTTATCAAATCTACTAACCGGAACTAGTCAGTTCAGTACGTACAAGGTAAACTGCTACTACAATACTAATCCACCATAATAAAATGATCAATAATCTCTACTGACGGTCTACTATCTCCTTATCATCATCTATCCGTCTCCTCATCATCCGGGTGAGGTACATAGCTAGGGTGTGGGTCCATCTCTGGACTCGTTGGTGCAAGGGGGTGATCAAAAGGTGTAACTGGTAACTGACCGGGGGAACTGACGAAGCCATAACACTTTACATGGAGTATCGGGACAAGTATAAAAATTTCTAGCCAACATGATTTCATATAAAAATGAAATAGTAATGAAAATCCAAATATATAGTAATAAAGAACTTACGAGTGAAGCGGCACGGAAGGCTGATGGTTATCAATTTCGAAAAACGTTTTGACTCACATGAAAATGTTTATAGTCGAGTATGACCTCGTTCTCTATAAAACCTTGTCACTGATACCATTCTGTAACACCCCCAACTCGGATTATGGCAGCGGGACTGAGTTTGGGGTATTACTCGAGGGGTAGTGAGTCAAAATCATAGATAAACGATCTCATAACGATACGTTTTTAAATAAACACCACATTCAAATACAAAGTTCAAATTTAGAGTTCAAAAGACTCATAATACATTTAGCAGCGGAAAATGAAATAGTTTTGCAGCGGAAAAATAAAGTAGCTTGCAGCGGAAATTTAGATAGAAATAGCAAAACATAACCCACAGATAGCCATCCGGAACCTTCAGCCCTTCCTCGTGCACACTTCATAAATCAATTACCTGAGATTAAACATGCTAAAAAGTCAACACAAAGGTTGAGTGTAATTCATAGGTTTGAATAAATAATAGTTGAGCACAAGAATTTAGTTTCGGGCGCCACATAATCAATCAGGATAACCTTCGTATATATTTTCGTTTAGATTTGCTAAGCTCATGACACACAATGCGTTAACCGGCACCAGCATTCCTGGCGTAAACCAATAACAACCGCGGAATTTCATAATCACAATATTTGCCCTCCAGTAGGTATCTTGCCAAATACCTAGGTACTCGAAATACAGTACACCCGTGTTGCCTAACTGGTCAACAGGAGATGGGATGGTCAATCCTATAGGCCTATAAACTATAATCGCGCTCACCCGCAGGTGATTAATGGTTCATGATCGAGGGACTTGCTTTTGGCAAGGAAGGTACTTAGCATTCATAGCGACAGTCAGGATATAGCATACAAATAAACAATTGTGCTCAGAAAATAGTAAGTTGCATGTAATCTCCCCCACGGGATTTATAAACAGTTAAAAGTATTAAAAGTGGGGCTATGAATCACACCTTTGTCACAGAGAGAATACGTGATACACAATCAGATGGGATGGCACAGCAAATAAACCTCAGCACAACCTAACCAATTAAATGACATAACTCAGATATAATACTCGAAATCATTTAATAAATAATACTCGTATAAAAGGTTTTTGTTTCAATGGCGTTTGAAAGAAAATACGTTTTAGTCTCGTGTGGAAGACAAGATAAGATAAAAGATGACAAGTCGGCGAAAATGAACGAACGCTCAAGAAGACGAGGGAAAGAGAAAAGAAGGAATACGAAAGAAAGAAATAAATTAGAAGAGAATAAATAACCAAACAAACGACATCGATAGATAGTTTCGGCTTTTCCCCGTTTTTCCCAACATAATTGTCATAATCGTTAAAACATAAGAGTTTTGAAAAGGTTTTGGAATACTTAATAAATCATAAGTAGTTTTAAGTTTAAAAAACATTTTACGAAATTTCGGCATGAAGTTCCTGTTTAAAAACATTTCCAAGTCATACGACTCATTCGAATATTCCAATTATTAACAAGTTTTACAAATTTAATATATAATTGGACATATCATTCACGTGAATATTAGTTGTTTAGTTTTATCGACCATTTTGTATAGTTCGGGTCCAGGTAGGTTAAACTCTTATGAGTCTAACATACCCTTCCGTCTCATGTACCAAAGGGTCCATAATGTCCAAATAACCAATACCGTAAATCCAATACGTCCAATCCTTGTCCATAACATATATCGTCACAATAATAATCCGAATCCAAGTCCATGTGTTGCAATAACCTCTTAACTATAATTAAACCTTGTTATTTATCGTTTCATAATCGTTAGTCCATTTTAAATAAAACTTAAGCCGAAACCGTAACCCGACACAAATAAATAACAACCACAACATTAATTATTGCCGTGACTCGAAACGAGTCATGGCTCGACTCTACGTGAGCCATGAGGCTCTCAGCCTCAAACCAAACAAACCAAACGGACCCGATGTCAATTCCAAATCCATCTGAATACAACAACAACATTAATAACCACACTTTGCCACGACTCATAGTGAGTCGTGGTGAGACCCTTTGGGTCGAGGGGTTCGGCCGAGCACAACAACAAACCAAACAGGCTCAAAAATAAACCCGAGTCCACAAACAACTATATCATCATCATCAAACATCAAAACAACAACAAAACAATAATATCTCAGCGAGTCAACCAAGTTGACTCGGTGAGTTGACCGATTCGAGGTGAGTCGCGGCATAAAACATCCACACGAGGGTTTTTAACAACATTTAAACCATTTTTATAAAAAGGAGACAATTAAATCGGATTTATTTAAAAATACGAATTAGGGTTTTGAAAACTTTTATCAAAAATAAAGATAGTAGGCGCGTGGGGGTTGTTTACCGTCAAGAGAAACGAATAGGAAGGTGGTGGTGGCTTGTGGTGGTGGCGGCGTCGTCGGTGGTGGCGCGTGGGGTGATGTCGAGAGGTGTAGGGGCGAGTGGATGGTACGGGTGAAACGAGGGTGTCCCGATCTATCTTTTGGTGAAGTAATAGAAAAATGGCCGGAATAATTTTTCGGTGACCGGAATATTCGCCGGAGGAGACGGCCGGAGGTGGTCGCCGGCGGTGGGAGTAGAGAGAGAGGGAAGAGAGAGAAAGTGTGGGTGATGTGTGTGTGTAAAATGAAATAAATAATTATTTTAGGGGTTTATATACTAAATGAAGAGGGGGTGAAATGAAAATATAAAAAGTGAGGGTGGGAAGTGTAACAAAAAGAAGGAGGGACCAAAGTCGTCAAACTAGCAATACTTTCCGTTAAAACGGTTCGGGGCTCATTCGACATAGCAAACGGACTCGAAAAATTACGAAACTTGCGCCATTGTTCACGAAATAATTTTTCTAATCAAAACAGGTATAAATATGCAATACTTTCAAAAATCGATATTTTTGACACATACGATACGTTTCGTGCTTTCTAGGTTGTGCTGGTTCGCTAATAGGGACAATATTCTCGTTTCTCGTAATATCTCTCGTTTCTCAAGCCCAAACAAGTATAATGAAAAGTTTAAGTTCTCAGGTAATGCAAAGTTTTAAATTAATTGGCAAGAAAAAGATTTTGAAAATTACCGGGTGTTATAGACTTCGAGTAATTATTGGACTTTTGTTGAAAAGAAACCTAATAACCTTAAAAAAAATTCGATTAAACTTAAACACATTCTAAGAAACTTTAACCAACTTAAAATTGAGTAAAAGTTTTCGAGAACTGTTATCCTTCGAGAAATTTTTGTAAAACCGATAACACATCATCAATCCAAAATCAACCTACAAAATGTCAACTCAACAAGATATTTACGCAGCGGGTAATGAAAACCGTTCTCCTATGCTTGAGAAAGGTGGGTATCTTCAATGGCAAAGTCGAATGCTTCGTTATCTAAAAACCAAGCCTAATGGAAAACCTATGATCAAATCAGTTCTGGAAGGACCTTTTAAGCCTCAAAAAATCCAAGATCAAGGAGATCCTAACCTTACACCACCAGTTTTACCTCACCTTCATGATAAAACAGAAGCAGAATATTGTGAGGATGACAAACTTCAAATTGAAGCTGATGATCTTGCTATGCACTTAATCCAACTAGGATTGTCATGAGAGATATTTGCTACGGTAGATAGATGTGAAAGTGCTAATGCAATGTGGGAAAGAGTTCAAAGATTATGTCATGGAACTGAGATTGGTAAGCAGGATATGGAGAATAAGCTATTGACTGAGTTTGAGAAATTCACATGTACACCAGGAGAGACCATTGAATCTTACTATCATCGCTACTGTACTCTTATGAACGAGCTTACAAGAAACAAGTTGACTCCTTCAGTGATAGTTAGCAACATCAAGTTCCTTAACAACCTTCAAGAAGAATGGGGAAGATATGTCACTATAGTTAATCAAACCAAGGACTTGCATGCTGTGAACATTGATCAACTCTATGATTTCTTAAAGCAAAACTAAGCTGAAGCAGATAAAATAAAGAAAGAGAAGATGTTGAAGAATCACGATCCACTAGCATTGATTGCTAATACACCAACACCTATACCTACTTATAACACACATAAACCTTCGTCTTCCAATAACAACTTCATGCAACAAACACTTCCTCAAAACCACATTCCACAATTCATTCCACAATAACCGATACAACATTACCAAGTTGCAGACAACACAACTCATGATTGTGATGAAGACACAAAGGCCTTGATAGAAGCTTTTGACATGCTATCCAAAGCATTCAATGTTCGCTACAACAAACCAACTAACAACAACCAAAGGATATCATGAAATACTCGTAACAGGAAAATTGCACAACCGGGTATGAATATGGGTCAAAAAGGACACTTGGCTGCTGTTAATGGTAATCAACATGGATATGCTCAGGGTATGCAGATGGGTAATCCAAGGCAAAATGCGGGTCAGTTTGTTGGGAATCAGAGAAATCAGAATATGGGAAATCAGAATGGGAATGTTGCAGCTCATGTAATTAGGAATGTCGGAAATGCTAATCAGGGAAATCAGATTTGGTGTTATAACTGTAAGGGTATCGGACATTATGCTAGGAATTGCACTGTTGGAACAATCAGAAAGGATGCTAGATACTTTTAGGAAGCTTTGCTATTGGCTCAAAAAGAAGAAGCGGGGATACAACTAACTGCTAAAGAACATGATTATTTGGCACTAGCTGACTGTTAAGAGGATACAGAAGAAGTTAATGCAAACTGCATATTCATGGAAAACCTTCAAGTTTCATCTTATGACAATGAAGCAGTCACACCTCCCGTCTATGACTCAGATGGACTTTCAGAGGTACGTAACTATACCACATGTTATGATAATGATATATATGATATGTATACTCATGAGACACCACATTCTGTGATTACATAATCCGTTATGAACATATATGTGGAGGAAGAGATTGATAGCAATATTAATTCTAACACTCCAAATATGGATTTGAATGGAGTCTCAGAAACCCAGAATGTAGTGAATGATGAGCAAACTCGTGCTTACTTTGAATCATTAATTCATACATGTACACTAGAGACTAAGGAAGTTAAATTGAACAATCTCGAGTTAACAAACGCGAATGTCAAATTAACTAATGAGATTGAGAGACATAAGGCCAAAGAAATTCTTTACAAAGATAGCATGAAAGAATTTGAAAATTTTTACAATGACTATTTCTCTCAAAATAAAGATCTTCACAAACGAACCGTCAAATGGGCAATTGAAGAGATTTCTAAACTTAATACTCAAAACTCTAGTCAGACGTTACTCTTTAATCAGACGTTACTCTCTATACATGGTGGTTATACTGTGTTGCTTAATTTATAACTTCTAAATCAACACCAAAGAGAAGTTTTGTACAACAATCATCCTCTACTGTAATGGAAAACTCCATTTTTAAACGTGATACACCTGGTAGAAGATCTGGAATACCTATTTCTAATGTTGTTACCCAGGCTAAATGTAGTATGTTGAATAACGTTTTATTTAAAACAATAATATATTGTGTTTATATATTTCACAATATCTAAACCACCCGTAAAGAGAAGTTTTGGACAGGGCTCATCATCTTTTGACTCACATACAATTCATGACGGTAATATGTTTATAAACTATTTTTTATTTATTATAAATTGTGCTTAGAGTATATAGATTAATTATGTTTATATATTCTAAATTGTGGTAAGTCTATATCGATTAAATAACAGGATCTGGTCGACCATTGAAAAGAAATTTTGGGAATCAATCAACCTGTTTTGAAGCACATTCTACTCATGAAAATTCTAAGATTGATTCTTCCAACTTTGAGTCTCAGTCAGGTATTGTGTTTCTGAAATTCCATTATTTATTTTTTAAAATTTTCCACCCATAACAAGGGTATGTAAAAACAATTGTAGGTCTGAAATCTGGCCATAATCAACTAATTTATTTGTATAAATATATAATGGCTATAAATTATTGATACAATAATTTGTTTTATGTCTGTTACTAGGGAAAACAACCTCAAATGTTGAATCTAAAAGGATGTCCTACATTAGAAATCAACAAAAAGATTTGAGAAGTCCATCAAGAGGTATTATTGATATTAGTTTATTTAGTTTTCAATGGTTTTAAAATTATTAATACAATAGTATAAGAATAATATATTGTTTAATTGACAGGAACCATTAATCCATATCCAAATACAAATTTTGGATTCCAAACAACATCTTTGGATGTACCTTCACGGAGTGGAAAAACATATCAAAGCAAAAAATCGGTGATGCATACATCATCTTATGGAAGTTTTTCAACGGGTTTTCTATTAACATAATGATTAATGTCTATTTTGATTTAATTATATTGTATAAATTACATGGTGATAATATGTTTGTGTATTTGTAGGAGGGAATTCACGTCAAAAGAAAAACAATGGAAGCAGTATGTCCACTATTAGAAGTTCTACACCAGGTTTTTTGACAATGTGTGATTCATTATACACTGTGATTTTAATAGAGTACAAAATTATCATATGTTTTTGATTTTGCATGGTTAGTAATGAGAGAGCGAACAATGACTCTCATTAAAGATATCAACACGATGAATGTAAACATGGCCATTAAAGGAAGGTGCATCTCCGTATGGCATTCACACAAGCTTAATGAAGAACACGACCCTTACAGTCTTGATTGTGTTTTCCAGGATGAAGAGGTAACTTCAATTAAGTTAATAATTATTTATAATCATACATATTTAGTAAATATCCTTAATGTTTGAATTGTATAAATAGTCGAACCGTATTAAGATTTATATCAAAAAAGAGTTTATGTTTAAATTTGAGCCTATTTTACAAGAGGGTCAATGTTACATAATCTCTAATTTTGGAGTAGCAGAGAATGCTGGAAGGTTACCTTTGTTACCAAACCTTTGGAAAATTTCTTTTTATAAAGGAACCGAAGTTACCCGAATTGAGCACATGGATGACAACTTTGTTGGCTTCATTAATGAACCATTCTCAAGTATTCTTGACCCAGACAATGAGTATCACGAACATGATTGTGTTGGTATGTGTTTTTATAAAAACTATAAACAAAAGTTGATAATATTTTTAAATTTATTTGTACACTTTCAATAAAAAAATTATAAACTGATATTATCGGAACAATCGTAGCTATTGGAAAAATAGTGACCGTAAACAGTTCTGGTGGTCCTAAGATACGTAGGACAATTGTCATTGAAGACACTGAGTAAGTAGATTTATTAAATTTACATTTAATTCAAATAATGTATATAGAATAATATACATTTGTAATCATATATTGATTATAAGCTATGCTATGCAGATCTTTAAGAATTGATTGTACGTTTTGGGACAATTGGGCGTTAATGTGGAATGACTACGAAAACAAGCGTGATGAGCTTGGTCATATAGACATCCTTTTGATGTTGGGAAAAGTGAAATATTGGGATAGTTAGTTTTATGAATGTCTACTAAAATTTTGCCCACAAAAGTCAGTTATTTTATTCACGTTATTAGTTGTTTTAATTGTCTTTCTCTGTTACACAACACAGATAAGCCGGTAATTCATAACGCTTTATTTGGCACAAGAATATTTATAAACAGATATATACCACAATTAGTGGCTTTTCGGAAAAGGTAATTACATTGACGTTGTGCTATGTATGTTTTAATATGGAACTAAATACATGTTAAATTTATAAGAAGACTTACTTATACATCCCACAGATATGAAGAGCAAGAGGGATATAATGCAAGTGAATGTAGAATTGAAGATTATTCTCATGACAGACGTGCTGTTATGCCTATGGAATTCATGCAAGATTGTGTAAAGGGATTGGTTGGAATGATTCGTATCATTGAACATGTCAGATACAATTTATTCTTTTAAAGTTTTATGTAAAATATTTTGTAGCATTGATTTTAGACACATTAAGTAAAATAATGTTTGTATATGATTGTGTATTTAAATACAGGATTCACATTGTGTAGTTTATGCAACAGTGCAGAGTATACAATATGAAAGTGGATAGGCTTATACAGGTCGCAAAGCATGCAATACTAGAGTAACACCAATTGCTTCAAAAGGCAATTCAGGTACAAAGAATAAGAAACAACTGTGGTATTGTAAGAAACATGGAGAAACATATGCAGTTGCATCTAGGTATGTAAAACAACCTATATATATATATATATATATATATATATATATATATATATATATATATATATATATATATATATTATATATATTATATATTTAATCCTGTCCTAAAAAGAATACATATAAAACATTGCTAAGGATTTAAATACTTTACATTTGTAGGTTCAAGATCATTGTGCGAATATTTGATGAAAGTGGTACTACACAAGTTGTGATTTTTGACAACAGCGTGCACAAGATGATAAATATAACAGCATGGGAGATCGTGGAAAAAGAAGGCATGAACACAGACGAATACTTTCCAAATGACCTTAATCAAATTATTGGGATGAAATATCTTTTCAAAGTTTTATTTTCTGAATTTAACCACAACAATAATAGTCATATATATCGAGCGGAAAAGGTGACTAAATATATTTAATAACGGTGTATGTTTTCAAACAAGTTTATAATAATTGTTATGCGTGAATCAGAATAGGATGACGATGGCGTGATTCAAGGTTTGGAATATGACTCTGAGTGTTCAGATGATGAATTGCCAACACACTCTGTTGAGATGAATGAGGTATTGTACATTATATTTTTAAATAGGAATAGCAACCATTAAATTTTAACAAAAAAATACAATTTAAACTTTTATTTCTTTTGACAAAATGTAGCATGACCCAACAGATGACACTATTGATCCATCCGTAGATACAACAGATGACAGTCCAGCAGCGTGCGTTGATGCCACAGATGATATTGCAGATCCATTGGTAGAGCCTGTAGATGATACTCTAATTCCATCAGATGATGCAGACAATGGCACGCCAAGTCACAACAATGACGTTACGTCAATATTGGATGATAAATCACCAACAGATGAACATAATGAACATGTGTTGGAGAAATATAATTGATGTTAAAGAAGACTATGTTTGATGTTAAAGAAGTTTGCATTCCTATCAAATTTTTAATTTGTTTTTATATTTGAACAATTTATTTGCAATTTACAAATTCTTAGGTTTATGGATATTGTTATTATGTTTTTCTCAGACACTTCCTATTTGCATAAATAAATTTGCTTTTAAAAAAGCAATGGATATCATTTACAATTTTGCATGGTTATTTTTCCTTATTTATTGTTTTACAATTTTGAATGTTTAGTTTATTTTAATTTGAAATTTTGTAAATTAAACATAAACTTGTAGTTCATATGTTCCTACAATTATTTATATTAATTAATACAAGAATAATTATCCATGCCATATGTAAATAAATTTGAAAATTTTAAATATATTTTAGAATTTAACAACTTTTCAAAAGTTTAAAATTGATGATAATTTTTAGCTTATAATGTCAAATGAAGATAAAACAAATGATAATAAAGTAAAGTAAAGTAAAGTAACTCCCAATACCGTCTTCCACGGGTTATGGGTCTCAATACCGTCTTCCACGGTGTATGGGGGAGGTTGAGACGTAGACAGCCTTACCCCTACCTAAGGTAGAGAGGCTGCTTCCGGTTCTACCAAAGGTAGAAAAGGACCTCCAGCCTTGCAAGGGGTGAGGATCAAACCCTTGATCTCTGTCTCCAGAGGCAAGGGTGTTAACCACTTGATCCAACCTTGCTCTTTTTAAAAAATGTATCAAGATTAAATGATAATGATAATATGAATTAAATTAGCAAATCACCTAAAAATTTTAAAAAACATATCAAGATTAAATCAATTGAGCAACTAACTTTAACCATTTTAAGGGAATGATAAGCATAATTTAATGATTATATAACATCTCCATTTATGTTTCAAGGATAAATGTGTACAGCTTTAATATTTTACATTCAAAGTTTAACCTTACATCTTCCATAATTAATTATCAATTCATGTAACAATATTCTTGCCTATAAAACTTCTTACTTTACAGCCTTCCACAATTCACAACCAATTTTTAACCTCCATATTGTACTAATCATTGATCCGATAATGAGGAGAACAAGAAGTTCTACTGCAAAAGATGAAGATGAAGTAAATCATCCCAAGTAAGTTTAACAGGTTGCTGTCTAATACATTTTATATGCCACCATACCCATCAACACCATCCAAAACGATATTCGTAGGAAAAGTAGTTTTGTTCGGAGGTGACTTTCGACAAATCCTTCCAGTCGTTACAAATTGTTCAAGAAACAATGTTGTAAACACGGCAATAAACTCTTCATATCTGTGGGAACTTTGTAGAGTGCTACGGTTGACTATCAACATGAGGCTAGGAAAAAGCTCAAATAATTCCGAACAAAAAGAAATACAAGACTTTGCAGACTGGATGTTATCAATTGGAAATGGAACAATAGGAGGTAAAAACGATGGGGAAGCAACGGTTGAATTCACAGACGATATGTTGATTCCTAATTTCGAAGATCATATTGGTACGATAATAGAAGAAACTTGCCCACAATTGCTCGATAACCTTTATAACCTAACCTTTTTCCAAGAAAAGGCAATTCTCACACCAACTGATGAGCTTGTGGATATAATCAATGACAGAATGCTTCAACTACTTCCAGGAGACCAAAAAACATATCAAAGTTTTGACTCAATTGGTATTTCTAATGAGGACACGAATTTCCATGAGGAATTATACACGTGTAATTTTCTCAACAGCATTCGAATATCCGGGCTTCCGCATCATACTTTGAAATTAAAAATAGGCACACCTGTTATGTGCATGAGAAACATTGACCAAACAGCTGGATTATGCATTGGAACCAGGCTCCAAGTTCGAAGGCTCAGTACTAATATAACTGAAGCTAAGATTATATTAGGTGGAAGTGATGGTACTATTTGCACAATACCACGTATGGTTTTAAGTCTGTTAATGAAAATATCATCTAAAAAGCGTTATTTATATTTTACGATCTTTGCTATATTTTGTTAATGACAATTATAAATTTTATTTTTAGTAAAGCATAAATATAGTTAAGTCTTTTACATATATAGCCACAAGTTTTTCATAAACTCATAACATCATTTACATGCTACATATATGATCACTAGTATATACATGTTACATACATTTACATTTACATGTTACATTCATTTACATTTTATTTATTAATATGGAAAATGTACAATGACATCATGTTATGAATCACCTTGACATCTTTAGGAAATCTTGAAAATCATATGAATATCTTGGATTGAACTTCACTCAAAGTTTAGATATGAAAATATCTACGTGTGACAAATGGTAAATTTGCCCTAATATTTAATTCATAACAGTTCATTTAATATGACTAAATCACCAGATTAGGCCATTATATGATTATCACGGAAAACAGACCTGCACATTTTATCACCCAGAAATCTCACCAAGAACAGTGAAATTATCTTATCTCACATTTTACCCACTATATTGTAGTAAAAACGGGAGGTTATCCCAGTTTTACTCAGATTGACACCACACGCGTACCGATGTCTAAATGAACATAAATTAAAACTCAAGAATTATTGTAGATACATAAAACTCAAAAATAAATTCAAGTATTCTATAAACGTCCCTGAAAAATACAATGATGGTTCCGGGAAGGACCCGATTTTAACACAGTTTAGCGAGATGCGGGAATAATATACCCACTCTTTAATTTAACCTATCTCTAAATACTTAAAATAAAACCCAACCACTCACACTTATCCCAAAGTCAGTTGTCTTCTACCCTAGGTACCCTACCCTTTTTGTCCGTCCCTCCTTCTTCCCCAAAACACCAATCGATCTATCGCCATCCTACTTCCTGCCATCCCTTTCTTTTGACCTAGGTAATCCCTTTCGTTATCACAAAACTCGGTTTCAACAAAGTCAAACCTAGGAGACTACAATAGAGGTAGAAAGAACACTCAATAGGAAACTCCATTTCTCCTAGATCCAGAAGCAACTATGGAGTCATTCTCCATATCTATCTTTTTAAACCCATGATCGAAAAGAAGTCGAACCACACCTCAACAAACTTTACAGGAAAGTTCTGAAAACCACACAAGGAAGAACAAAGAGTTTGTGGCGATTGTGGTTCGGTTTGGAACAGTTGGGTTTTCGGATTTGGAGGTTCAATTGAAGATCATCATCCCTTGAATTCATTGTAAGGATTGAAATTGGTATCCAAACCTTCTAAATTCCATTCATTTTAGATTATCTATGTTAATCATAATTCGAATATAAATTAATTTAGGTTGTTGATTATTGAACTTCGGTTAGTAATTATTTGTCCAGAAGTTGCTAATTTTGTTGTAAGAATTCCTAGATATTGTTGTTGTTACTGTTCTGTGGCATAGGATATAGAACATCTAGTATTCATTATTTTGGTTTCATTTATGAGTCGAATAAACTAAATAGACCCTTAGGACTGATGAGGAAGAATTTGGCCGAATGGTTAATTGTTGGAATGATTGGGTGCTAGAACCGTTCGACATAAAAAGCTCTTTCAGTTTAAAAACATTGTCTAGGATGAGAGATATGATGGCCACTTGGTGTCGAGTAGGAACCACCCCAAACACGGTGTTTGAGTGGTGGACTTAAGCTGGGAATAACGCTGCACCAGGGAGGTTCTGGCTGAAAGTTCTTGTCTAAGTAGATACTTCCTGGCAGCCACCATGTAGGTGAGCTAGCCGAGGGATTGAAGGCTCAATACAAGCAAAGAGGATTACTTCACAAACCATCCCCGTACCCATCCTGTAGGACCTGAAAATGGGAGACAAGAACGAGAGTAGTTACTCTTGGGTTAAACCCTAATATACACCCATTTTGACCTAAGGATTGAATCCCAAAACGGGGTGAAAACTTACCCCATTCGGATCTATGTAAAGGGGTCAAATGAGGCATCCAAGAGACCACTCCTTGCTAGTGTTTCTCGACTAAGTCACTTAAGAAAATACACTTGTCATTAGATTCATCTCGAGACCTTATAAGGAATTAACCCTTTCACCGAAACCAGGATGATTTTGGCAAATAAAAGCCCCACTTGAGCTAGTTCTTTTTCATTGTTGAAACGTGAAGCTTAGGCCAAAACTAAACCGAGACTCCTAGCATTCGGAGTTGAGTAGTACTCAACCCAAAATTTTAAGCAAGAAGTGAGCTTCCTGGTTCCTTGCGATGTCGAATAAAAGGTCATGAATTTCCCAGGAAGAACACACATCAAGTCTGTTAAGACTTGAATGTTTTGTCCTTTTGTACCAGGCCAAAATGAAGATAGCCCACTCAGGATTCAAACTCTAGCCCAACTAAGAATTTATTTGTTTTAGTCTTCTAGGTAGTCTGCCGAGTAGTAACTGTGGCCCACCAAGCCCATGGTGATCACTGTCGAACGATCTCAGCCTAGCAAAAAACATGGGTTTCCCCCCTCCTCCTTTGCCATAGTTGGGCCGCAGCCCAACAGGAATTAATCAAATATAAAAAAATTGTTTACACATGTATATATACTAGTCGTCAAATGAAAATTATTATAGCCGATCACTTAGATTTCGCCTTACAACTATATATAATGTAAACATAAAAATTGGCATAAAAGGATACCAAATGTTATATACACACGCCCGTCACTAAAACATAAAACTTGATTAAAATTGAGACCAAATGGAGTTCTTACTATGTACAAAATAAAACTTACATGTAACAATACGCCTTGATATTTATTTGATCAATTAATAATCTCGTCGTTACTAAAAACTAGAAAATGAAATTTAACATAAACTTTACATAACGAGATCAATGTTTTTCCTAAACTTGTAAATTATAAACACAAGTCGAACTAATAGTAATAACTAGATAAAACTTGGTTTGTTTTTAGTAAACGAGATAAAGTAAATTTTTATTAAACCAACTTTATATTACAACTTCCTTAAAACATTTAACTAGTAAATAATGAACGTCACTTACGCTAAATCTTATTTCAAGAATCTATCTAACCAAATATAACGACTAAAATATAGATATCACATTTCAATTATAATCGTTCATTTCTTATCTTTCCAAATTCCGTCACTCAAGTTCCTATAATATTCGCGTTTCCTCATTACCGTACCTTTAGGTTATCCGTAGGACCAAACCTTACCATTTCTTAGGAAATTCCTTCATAAGCACAGTTGCCGCCACACAAGTCACAACAACATAAACACTTTAAAACATTGAAACTAAATCATGAAAGGACTTAAACTTAATACTTGAAACTAAGACATGGTTATTTAATCTAGGTTGCATGTTGGTGTCGTGCACTCTTTAATTTCACAGCTTTCACTGTTCAGGCCATTAAAGGTAAGTTTATAGCCCCTTTTTACTTATACTTGTTTTATATGAATAGGGTGGGAAACATGCAAAACCAGTTTTATGGACCATTAATACTGTTTTTACCAAAGTTAGCCTAAGACTCTAGAACCTATTACTATGCCCTCCTTCATGCACTATTAATTCCGGTTAGGAAGCGCGATTAATATGAATAGATCTATTGAGGTGACTCCCCCGTTCGGTTGGCCAGATGGGTCAATGCGGGCGTATATTAAGTTGGATTACGAGTGATTTGGGTTATGCACTCGCCAAGGGCCCCATTGTTATTATTGATGTGCTAGGTTATAGCACACTGAACCGTCGAGCTTTGGTTGCATGAACTTTGTGCTAGCGTAAATATAATATAAATGTGACATTTCAATGTTCACAAACTAAACTATTTGTCCAAATTTTGTTATAACTTAAACCTGTGAACTCACCAGCTTCTTGCTGACTTTTAGCATGTTTTCTCAGGTATCTGGATATATGCAAGTGTGGCAAGGTTTGGCAAGGCGGTAGACTTATACTATTGACCAAAGTGTTTTAACAAATGATTTAGACTTGTTTTTTAAGGACCATTAAACTGTCGAGCAAACTTGTAACATAAAGTTTGTTATAATTGAATTAATCAAGTTAATATATTATTACAAAGTGTGTAATTTGTTCTTCGTTACCTCGTGTTGTGATTTCCAGTTCAGTAGCACCCATGACTCTAATGCTTCCGCAAATTAGATTTTGGGGGTGCTACAGATTGGCATCAGATCCTAGGTTATAGAGAACTAGGTACATATAAACCCTAAACTATAACCACTTTTACAAAAACAAGTCCCTATGACCGCCATTTGCCTTGCCTACCATTTTGCTTGATATTTATTTGATTTGACTGTATGTTATAATTTGTGACTTATTTACATGATTAAGGGTAATATGAGTATTATATGTATATGTCTATATACACTTGACCCACACTAGTTATTACGAGTATCCCCCATATACTATACCATTTTGTCACAGACTATGTCTTCCCGCAACACCTCTCACACTTCACCAGACTCAAATGATTCCAGCATGCAGATGCTCCGAGATCATCATGCATCAAACCTAAACACTATTGAGCCTACACCACCTACCTCATCACCACACTCACCTCTATGTCAGAGGCTCAGAAGGAGCAACGACTCTTGTTCAGCAGAGGATGTTGGACAGACATTAGCCAAGAGTGCTCCTGCCAAGGGTAAAGAGATTGATGTTAATTTGGATTCGGGATAGAGCAGAGAGCAGTTGTGCCCCGAATCAGCATAGTACTGGAGGATGTGCCTAGTACTTTTGAGACTGGAGAGAGCTCAAGGAGAGCTCAGGATGAGACAAAGAATAGTATAGAGATATCACATTCCTCACTCCCAGCAGCATCACCAGCAGCTACAGAGACCAACGGTATCTCACAGATCCAGACCCCACTAGACTTACAGACTGACATACTAGGTCTCCACCCTGATCTGTTTAAAGAATTACATCCTGCTCATTTCGAGCAGTATGATGACGACTTCAGCAGACTCTATACTAAAACACACTCCAACAGTAGAGACATCCTTGACTTAGGTGACAGATCAGGTAGGATTGAACATACACAGGTGATAGCCCAAGAGGCAGCCCAGATGATGCATGAGAGGATGCTAATCCTCGAGGCTCAGGTTGCTACATTGTTAAGAGCTTATCAGGCACACCGTAGTAAAAACTTAGCATTAAGGACTCGCCTTGCTGAAGTCAAGGCGCAGCTTGGGGAGTACGCTTTTAGGTTCCGACACCTAAATAGGACCAGGAACCAGCCTTAGTTATAATCAGTAGTGATTCACTTAACTAAGTAGTCCTCAGTCAGTGTAGGATTTTATTATAGAGCATGTAATTTTCAAACCTTGTAATCAACTCTTAATCTATAATAAGCTCATTTTGTTATGTATTTCCATTATTAATTTAATCCTTTCCTTTCATAACCTACCGTAATGATATCCTTTTATATGATAACTATACCTCACCTTCCCAAAAAAAAAATCTCACAATTGTTCTTAGACAAATGACGTCTCCATTTAATTATAGACTATATTCTGCTAATAACCTGTAAATCATTTTGTCCATTTCTTTAAGCCACAAAATTCCCAAAATCCCAAAATTTACCACTTCACAAGGTCCCCAAAAATATGACCTCACTTGAAATTACCAATCATTTTATCTACCAAATTACCCCACTCCTTACTCGCAAATTAAACAAAAAATTTTCCTACTGTTCCCCAAATAATAAACCATATATTAGACACCCCATAAAATTCCTCGAAATATATTTCCCATTACCACCCTCACCAACAAATACATCCTCGTCAACTAAACTCAACACCCCTTTCACCAAGTCTAAACCCTAGTTCAAGTGATACACAAGAAACAATCCTTGCCGCAAGGTAAATCGTCTGCTTCCATTCCCAAGAAACCCAAAGGATTACATATAATGGAAATACGAGAATTAGGCAATCGTACTAGTAAAAACAAGAACCAATTTAACCTAGATATCATAGAAGTTTGTCTTGCCCCCTATTACGACCTAGTTCGATAGGAAGCCCACAACTCTCGACTGTCGTCAGACAACCCTACCGATTAACATCTCATACTATCTCCTTTCCAATTCTGACCCACCCCAACATTAATCTAACCAATCTTTAAGTTTGATAGCTACTAGGTATATTGTAATCCCGTAGGCGACTAGAATACATTATGGCTCTATAGCAAAAGTGTTAAATGACCACAACGGTTATATTCAGACTCCTAAATCTTCCTCCTGTACAGACACAACACATTTAAATGAACGGACTGGTCAATTGCTAGTAGCAATCAACATGGTCCTACCAAAACAAAACTCTAAGCGCCAGATAATCCACGTACTACTAAGCTGACCGGTTGACTGCTAGCAACAGTCAACATCGTCCTTTCAAGACTGAAATCTAGAACTACGAGACATTACCCACAAAACCCATAAATTTTGGCAGTATCCCCGGTATACACTGGGTGTCATAATGCCCCATCATAAACCTCCATGGTAGGAAAAATTTGTCCATAAGACTCATAAGATTCTAGCCACAAATAAAGGACCTCTTAGCAAGAACGAATAATAAGTAAACCATAAAACCATTAAGAACCCGGAGATTTACTAGAATTGACTAGTGACCTAATAGAAACCCCAAGACATCACGAAATGATCCAAACCCCTATCGTAAGAGTAAATTGTCTAGCCTTTCAATAGACCCTTAGGATTACAAACTGACCTAGGACAAGGAGTTTTATCAACGCATTATTGATCACCAAAACAAACCTCGGAAGACTAATCGAACGCCATCACCCAGACTATAGATGTTGGCATGACATGCTTTGATGAAGTTCACCGAAATACGAATTATTATCTCTAGCCCTTAAAACACAAGGCCCTCTAGGAGTTTAGACTATAAGACTATGACATCTACGGTAAGACTTAAACCCTAAGCAAAAACCATTTAGAAGCCGCAAGATACCGAAGGATTACTCATACACAGTTCTCGCTAGAAAGATATCTCCCAGCATAGTGTCTGACCGACATATTCATTTCAAACCATTGACCAAAAAATTTAGGACGGGATATCTCACGAACAAGACTTGAAGTAGATAGTATATTTAAGAATATAAGCTTCGCTTGCTACTAGATTTCAAGCTTTACCCAGATAGGCAACTAAAGTATACCCTAGGATGTTAGTAGGGATACAGACCCCAGTTATACCTCCTCCGATGATTTTCCCAAAATGTGCGCTATCAATTGTAAAACACATATAAACTCCCTCTTTTGTTTAAGATCTCATTCATCCTCATCTTTTATGGTATAGATGACTCCTACAAGAAGGATAGCCAAGGCCACTCAGGGTCAACCTATTGCTGCCACTATTCTAGCTGAGAACGGAGTGAATCTACTTATCATAAATCCAGCAATGCTAGACATATTAGTTAATCATCGTGTGACAACAGCACCAGCTGCAACAGAGGTCAACAACACGACTACTAAGATAAGAAGCTCAAAACTTAAGGACAACAGCATCCGCAATTGCACTTATCGGGAGTTCTGAAAGGCCAAGACTGGAGGTCTTAAGGGAACTAAGGGAACTATTGTTATGATTAGATGGATTGAAAAGCTGGAGGCAGTGTTTCGTGCACGTAGTTGTGCGGAGAAGGATAAGGTTAATTATGCATCACTCATCTTCACAGATGTCGCTCATATCTGGTGGAACTGCTATTTAAAGTCTACAGGCATGGATACCGCATATGCAATGCCTTGGGAAAGTTTTAAGGAAATGGTGCGCAGAAAGTATTGCTCCTACAGCAAAATCAAAAAGTTAGAGGAAAAATCTTGGAATCCCGAGGTACGAGGTGCCAACGCTACTGTATACCGCCAAGGAATGACATCAATAAGCCCTGAGATGGTTCGTACAGACGCTCGATTTTGGGAGAGATACCTAGGAGAATTTCCCCCTTACATCAGAAGTAATGGCATTACCTTCAGGACCTCTAATCCCCAGGAACCCATGGATGCGGCCAATAGGCCAAAGGATCCAGTAGTCAGGATTAATGCCGAGAAGGTGGCTGACAACAAGAGGAAGTGGAGAGATTACTTCAAGAATCACGGTAGTACTAGTCCAAACAAATGGCAAGAAGTGACCAAAGCCCATGCTACAAGCACCAGCATAAAGATAGGGTACGCTGGAGCGCTACCCAAGTGCGGCATGTGCCCTTTTCATCACCATGGACCTTGCCCCGCTGAGTGTGGGAACTGCCTAAAGATCGGACACAAATCTAAGGATTGCAAGGCTCCCACCCTCGTGATGGACCCAAATGTCACAATAAGCTGCTATGAGCGTGGAGTGATAGGGCACTTTCGGAGTGAATGCCCAAAGCTGAGGAACCCGAATGAAGGAAGAACTCGTGAAAATGCATACGCGATAGAAGGAGGAGAATTTAGCCAAGACCTCAACAACGACACTGGTGATGACAATGCTTAAGGAGAGAGTTCCGTCGAGTATTTGTACCTTCTTAAAGGACATGTTGTATCAGTACTTTGTATGAATTTCTCCGTGATGACTTCTTAGCTTTTGAAATCAAGATTTATGATAACTCTCCTCCTATCCCCATCACATTTGAAGTTGTTAGTTAATTAGTACATTCTTGGCATATGAGGTGGTGCACCTTTAAAAACCTGTTGTGATTCTGAACCCATAGAAACCCAATACCATGGTAACTAAACTCGGCATCGCATCATTAGTCCTCAACTAAACATAGCCTGATCACCTATGTTTAGTTCAGGAGGATCATGCCATGATGGGAATAGTCATCGTGAAAATTCCTGCTCTCTAGAACTTTCAATACATATCTCGACCATCGAAATTCAACTGCCTCTCACCAAACCTTGAATTCACATGGATATGTGAAAAATAAAACCAAAACACTAGAACCTTCAAAACCCCAACCCCATCGGGTATTTCTAAGTGAAAACCGAGGACGGTTTTCGTTCCTAAGACAGGGAGAATGTGACAAATGGTAAATTTTCTCTAATATTTAATTCATAACAGTTCATTTATTATGACTAAATCACCAGATTAGGCCATTATATGATTATCACGGAAAACAGACCTGCACATTTTAACACCCGAAAATCTCACCAAGCACAGTGAAATTATCTTATCTCACATTTTACCCACTATATTGTAGTAAAAATGGGAGGTTATCCCAGTTTTACTCAGATTGACACCACACACATACCGATGTCTAAACGAACATAAATTAAAACTCAGGAATTATTGTGGATACATAAAACTCAAAAATAAATTCAAGTATTCTATAAACGTCCCTGAAAAATACAATGATGGTTCCGGGAAGGACCCGATTTTAACACAGTTTAGCGAGATGCGGGAATAATATACCCACTCTTTAATTTAACCTATCTCTAAATACTTAAAATAAAACCCAACCACTCACACTTATCCCAAAGTCAGTTGTCTTCTACCCTAGGTACCCTACCCTTTTTGTCCGCCCCTCCTTCTTCCGCAAAACACCAATCGATCTATCACCATCCACCTTCCTGCCATCCCTTTCTTTTGACCTAGGTAATCCCTTTCATTATCATAAAACTCGGTTTCAACAAAGTCAAACCTAGGAGACTAAAATAGAGGTAGAAAAAACACACAATTAGAAACCCCATTTCTCCCAGATCCGATAGCAACTATGGATTCATTCTCCATATCTTTCTTTTTAAACCCATGCTCCAAAAGAAGTCGAACCACACCTCAAAAAACTTCACAGGAAAGTTCTGAAAACCACACAAGGAAGAACAAAGAGTTTGTGGCGATTGTGGTTCAGTTTGGAACAGTTAGGTTTTCGGATTTGGAGGTTCAATTGAAGATCATCATCCCTCGAATTTATTGTAAGGATTGAAATTGGTATATAAACCTTCAAAATTCCATTCATTTTAGATTATCCATGTTAATCATAATTCGAATATAAATTAATTTAGGTTGTTGATTATTGAACTTCGGTTAGTAATTATTTGTCCAGAAGTTTCTAATTTTGTTGTAAGAATTCTTAGATATTGTTGTTGTTACTGTTCTGTGGCAAAGGATATAGAACATCTAGTATTCATTATTCTGGTTTCATTTATGAGTCGAATAAACTAAATAGACCCTTAGGACTGATGAGGAAGAATTTGGCCGAATGGTTAATTGTTGGAAGGATTGGGTGCTAGAACCGTTCGACATAAAAAGCTCTTTCAGTTTAAAAACATTGTCTAGGATGAGAGATATGATGGCCACATGGTGTCGAGTAGGAACCACCCCAAACGCGGTGTTTGGGTGGTGGACTTAGGCTGGGAACAACCCTGCACAAGGGAAGTTCTGGCCGAAAGTTCTTGTCTAAGTAGATATACCCTGGCAGCCACCATGTAGTTGATCTAGCCGAGGGATTGAAGGTTCAATACAAGCAAAGAGGATTGCTTCACAAACCATCCTCGTACCCACCCTGTAGGACCTAAAAATGGGACACAAGAACAAGAGTAGTTACTCTTGGTTCAAACCCTAATATACACCCATTTTGACCCAAGGATTGAATCCCAAAACGGGGTGAAAACTTACCCCATTCGGATCTATGTAAAGGGGTCAAATGAGGCCTCCAAGAGACCATTCCTTGCTAGTGTTTCTCGACTAAGTCACTTAAGAAAATACACTTGTCATTAGATTCATCCCGAGACCTTATAAGGAATTAACCCTTTGACCGAAACCAGGACGATTTTGGCAAATAAAAGCCCCACTTGAGCTAGTTCTTTTTCATTGTCGAAACGTGAAGCTTAGGCCAAAACTAAACCGAGACTCCTAGCATTCGGAGTTGAGTAGTACTCAACCCAAAATTTTAAGCAAGAAGTGAGCTTCCAAGTTCCTTGTGATGTCGAATAAAAGGTCATGAATTTCCTAGGAAGAACACACATCAAGTCTGTTAAGACTTGAATGTGTTGTGCTTTTATACCAGGCCAAAATGAAGATAGCCCACTCAGGATTCAAACTCTAGCCCAGCTAAGAATTTATTTGTTTTAGTCTTCTAGGTAGTCTACCGAGTAGTAACTATGGCCCACCAGGCCCATGGTGTTCACTGTTGAACGATCTCAGCCTAGCCCAAAAACATGGGTTTTCCCCCTCCTCCTTTGCCATAGTTGGGCCGCAGCCCAACAGGTATTAATCAACTAAAAAAAATTGTTAACACATGGATATATACTAGTCGTCAAATGAAAATTATTATAGCCGATTACGCAAACATGTTTTATCAAAACTAATATATATAAATATATATATATATATATATATATATATATATATATATATATATATATATATATATATATATATATATATATATTATATATATGAAACTTGTGTTGCCGCGACTTAAGAATCCGCCTATTATACAATTGGACCATTTAACTAATATATGTCACTTAGATGTCGCCTTACAACTATATATAATGTAAACATAAAAATTGGCATAAAAGGATACCAAATGTTATATACACACGCCCGTCACTAAAACATAAAACTTGATTAAAATTGAGACCAAATGGAGTTCTTACTATGTACAAAATAAAACATACAGGTAACAAGACGCCTTGATATTTATTTGATCAATTAATAATCTCGTCGTTACTAAAAACTAGAAAATGAAATTTAACATTAACTTTACATAACGAGATCAATGTTTTTCCTAAACTTGTAAATTATAAACACTAGTCGAACTTATAGTAATAACTAGATAAAACTTGGTTTGTTTTTAATAAACGAGATAAACTAAATTTTTATTAAACCAACTTTATATTACAACTTCCTTAAAACATTTAACTAGTAAATAATGAACGTCACTTACGCTAAATCTTATTTCAAGAATCTATCTAACCAAATATAACGACTAAAATATAGATATCACATTTCAATTATAATCGTTCATTTCTTATCTTTCCAAATTACGTCACTCAAGTTCCTATAATATTCGCGTTTCCTCATTACCGTACCTTTAGGTTATCCGTAGGGCCAAACCTTACCATTTCTTAGGAAATTCCTTCGTAAGCACACTTGCCGCCACACAAGTCACAACAACATAAACACTTTAAAACATTGAAACTAAATCATGAAAGGACTTAAACTTAATACTTGAAACTAAGACATGGTTATTTAGTCTAGGTTGCATGTTGGTGTCGTGCACTCCTTAATTTCACAGCTTTCACTGTTCAGGCCATTAAAGGTTAGTTTATAGCCCCTTTTTACTTATACTTGTTTTGTATGAATGGGTGAGAAACATGAAAAACCAGTTTTATGGACCATCAATACTGTTTTTACCAAAGTTATTGCGCAGTTTGCCTAAGACTCTAGAACCCATTACTATGCCCGCCTTCATGCACTGTTAATTTCGGTTAGGAAGCGCGATTAATATGAATAGATCTATAGGGGTGACTCCCCCGTCCGGTTGGCCATATGGGTCAATGCGGGCGTATATTAAGTTAGATTACGAGTGATTTGGGTTAAGCACTCGCCAAGGGCCCCATTGTTATTATTGATGTGCTAGGTTATAGCACACTAAACGGTCGAGCTTCAGTTGCATGAACTTAGTGCTAGCGCAAATAGAATATAAATGTGACATTTCAATGTTCACAAACTAAACTATTGGTCCAAATTTTGTTATAACTTAAACCAATGAACTCACCAGCTTTTTGCTTACTTTTAGCATGTTTTCTTAGGTATCTGGATATATGCAAGTGTGGCAAGGTTTGGCAAGGCGGCAGACTTATACTATTGACCAAAGTGTTTTAACAAATGATTTAGACATGTTTTTGAGGGACCATTAAACTGTCGAGCAAACTTGTAACATAAAGTTTGTTATAATTGAATTAATCAAATTAATATATTATTACAAAGTGTGTAATTGGTTCTTCGTTACCTTGTGTTGTGATTTCTAGTTCAGTAGCACCCCATGAATCTAATGCTTTCGCAAAGTAGATTTTGGGGGTGTTACACCATGTTAGATTTGGGAAATATATTTTGAGATTTGCTCTCAGGCTGCCACGAAACCAAACAGCATAACGGACGGATCCTTATTTTTGGATCCGTCTCATCCATGGTTTGCAATGGCAGTTAGCCTATAAATAGCAATCCACACATTCATGTTTTAATCATCACTAATAAGCATAAATAACATCATACATTCTTTCATTCATTACTAACCCATTCATATTACATATTTCATTCTTAGTGATCTTTCTTTTGTGGCAAAGAGATCAAAGCATCACAAGCTTCAACAAAGTGTTGCAAGACTTGTTAGATTAGTCATAGTGTGAATATGTTGTTTTTCATACATCATTGTTGTACCATACAATCATATACCTCTGTTGTGATCGGTTAGTATTTTAGTCCTCAAAATACATAGAGTATCGGGAGTGGTTGTGCCTTTGTAAAAGAACTCGGTATTTAGCTTTGTACTAGAAAAAGTGTAAACGACGTGTGTAAAGGTTTTCTCCGCCGAGAAGGGAGCTTGTTTCTTAGTGAAGAAAAATGCATGAGTTAGAGGCTCGAGGAGTGGAGTAGGGCAAGAAAGAGAGTCCTTGTTGACCGAACCACTATAAACATCCGTGTTGTGGTTTGATTGTTTCTTTCTTTACTTACATTGTTTATATTGTTTATTATTTGCATTAGTTGAAATCATGTTAAGTTTTCAAAGGAAAAGAATTTTAAAAACGGTAAAACTATTCAACCCCCTTTCTGGTTTTCCTCAATTGGTATCAGAGCTATGTTTTAGACTTTCAAAATATATTGTATTTTAAAACTTGAAACGATGGATAGATTTTGAAAATTTCAAAGAAGGGCAATCTATGCAAAGGCCACCTCTATTTGAACCAAATGATTTTATATATTGGAAAGACCGCTTTGAAACTTATGTGAAGTCAAAAGACATAGTTCTATGGTATATTATTATTGAGGGTGATCATAAACCTATACTAAAAGATATATCAAGTGGTCGAGATGAGGATACTTTACTTACTCATCACAATGATGAGCAAAAGAAGTTGATTGCCAAAAATAATGAGGCTAAGATGATGCTCTACAATGCTTTAGCTACGAAAGAATATGAAAGAGTCTTTATGTGTAAAACTGCTAAAGATATTTGGCAATCTTTAATTATCACTCATCAAGGGAACTCACAAGTCAAGGATAACAAAATTGATCTTCTTGTTCAACAATATGAACAATTTGTTATCCCTGATGATGAGACCATTGATAGTGCATTTGCTAGGTTTAATACTATCATTACTTCTCTTAAAGCACTTGATGAATCTTTTTGTAGTAAGAACTTTTTCAGAAAATTTCTTAGAGCACTCCATCTGAAGTGGAGAGCAAAGGTGACGGCCATTGAAGAATCCAAGGATCTTTCAAGCATGTGACTTGACGAGCTAATAGGAAATCTCGAAGTTCATGAGATGGTAATGGAAAAAGATTCGGAGATAGTTAAAAGCAAAAAGGACAAAGTCAAATCCATTGCCTTAAAAGCTAGGGTAGATTCAAGCGATGATGAAGAGTCTAGTTCAGGTTGCGAAGATGAAGAATATGCCATGGCCGTAAAATATTTCAAGAAGTTCTTTAGGAGACAAGGATAGTTCGTAAGACAACATCGAGATACAAGTCATCTAATAGGAGAGTGTCCTAAGCCAACCAAGAACAAAACTCAAAGAGCCTTTGTAAGTGGGGCTTGGAGTGATAGTGAAGACGATGATGACGAGCCTAAGAATGATGAAGTTGCCCTCATGGCTCATGGCTCAGACGAGGTACATTCTAACTCATCGTATTCTTCTATTGATGATGACACCTTGCAAAAGGAATATAATAATTTTTTTGAACTTAGCCTAAAAATTATAAACAAAAATAAGTTTTTGAAAACCAAAATGGAATTTCTAGAAAACGAAATTTATGAGTTAAAGGAAAAAGTTAAACGATTAGAAAAAGGTAAAGCTATTGACGAAGTATATGTTTCATGTCAAGAGCTTAAACTAGAATTAGAAAAGCTTAAAATCACACAGGATGCACTTATCAAACAGAACTCTAAGTTCAAAAGGTTTGATAAAAATATAAGTTGTGTAGATGAGATAATGGAAATTCAAAAATTACCTCATGATAAAACTGGATTAGGCTTTATGAAACTAGGAGACTTAAGTAGTTTTAAGAAACAAGTCGTAGAAGTATAAGAAACTGTTCCAACAGTTTCAGAAACCCATGGATCAGACGGAACCAAATCCTTGTTTTCGCCAGTAGTGGAGAAAGGATCTGTGGGAACTGTTGCTGAACAGAAAGCTAGTACACCGGCTCGTACAGAGTTCGTTAAAGTCACAAGGAAACCAATTTCTAGCTCAACTGTTAATCAACAAAAACCAGCTATTACTATAGGAATAGGACAAGCTAGAAATGAATTTAGAGCTAAAACTACTCAACAAAGACCTAGGACGACTATTCCCAAATGCCCTTTTCCAAAAAGTAACTACAACACACAACCTCATTATCAAAATAGTTGGAACACAAACTTTTTTAGGAATTATCAAAGTCCCAACTACATGTCATGGAACCCATACCCACCATTTTCATACATGAATCAAGTTAATGGGATGTTTAACCCAAATGGACCCATGAGATATTGGGGACCAAATGCTTGAGTTTTTCTATAACTTAGGTATGCTTGAAAGTCAGTTTGGAACCAGACGAGTGGATAAAAGACAGCGGTTGTTCAAGGCACATGACGGGAAACAAGAGCCTTTTATCAACCTACCAGGAATATGATGGAGGTAATGTTACTTTTGGTAGCAAGCTGAAAAGAAAAATTGTCGAAAAAGGTACTATCTCTCATGACTCTCTCACTATTGATGATGTTGCTCATGTTGATAACCTAGGTTTTAACTTACTTAGTATTAGCCAACTATGCCGTAAAAAGTATGACGTCATTTTCAGTGAAAACGAAAGTAAAATACTAAAAGACGGTATAACCATAGGTAAAGTTTTTTTGAAAAATAACGTTTACGTTATGAAAATAGATAAAACATCTAAAGACAAACTTTGTCTTACCTATCTAAACGACAAATCAACTCTTTGGCATAGACGCTTAAGCCACGCCAATATGAGACTAATCCAATATCTATCATCTAAGGAACTCGTTAGGAACCTACCCAAGTTAAAATATGACCAACACTTTTGTGATGCTTGCAAAATTGGGAAACAAGTTCATAATAGCCATAAGGATAAAAATATGGTGTCTACATCTAGGTGTCTAGAACTATTGCATATGGATTTGTTTGGTCCATCCGCTATACAAAGTTATGGAGGAAACTTCTATACTTTGGTCATAGTAGATGATTATTCAAGATACACTTGGACTAAATTTTTGAAAAGTAAAAATAAAGCTTTTGACAAATTTGAAGTTCTTAGTAAGAAAATTCAAAATCAACTAGGAAGTAGCATTGTGTCAATTAGAACAGACCACGGTCATGAATTTGATAATGAAACTCAATTTGGAGCTTTTTGTGATGCTAATGGCATAACACATAACTTTTGAGCTCTGCGTACTACTCAATCAAACGGTGTAATAGAACGTAAAAACCAAACACTTCAAGAAATGAGTAGAACAATGCTAAATGAACAAAACATACCACAAAAGTTTTGGTGTAACGTCGTTGACACATCCACCTATATCTTAAATAGAGTTTTAATAAAACCATTTTTGAATAAAACTCCATATGAACTTTATAGAGGCAAAAAGCCTACATTAGGATACTTTAGAGTTTTTTGAAGCAAGTGCTTCATTCTAAACACTAAGGATTATCTCACCAAATTTGACCCAAAGTCTTATGAAGGTGTGTTCCTTGGATATTCGCAAAATAGTAAAGCCTATATTGTTTTGAACAAAGAAACCTTAAGAGTCGAGGAATCATTTAACGTAACATTTGACGAAAGTCCACCTCCCTCAAAGACATCACCTTTGGTAGATTATGACTTAGTTGAAAGTCAAATGGTTGAAAACCAAGAAAATCTAGACAATGATAAGGAAGATGAACCTTTAAATAGAGAAATAATCAATGTCAAAGAATCTAAAGTCATCCATTAGATAGTGTCATAGGAGAAATTAATGAAAGAACCTTAAGATCAAAAGTTCAAAATTAAAGTAATTTCTTTTGTTTCATTTCAACCATTGAGCCCAAAAATATAAATGAGGCTATAAAAGATGAATCTCGGGTTATAGCGATGCAAGAAGAATTAAACCAATTTGTTAGATATGATGTTTGGACATTAGTTCCTCAACCAAAATGTCAAACCATAATTGGAACAAAATGGGTCTTCAGAAATAAAATGGATGAAAATGGTGTAATGTCTAGAAACAAAGCTAGGCTAGTAGCTCAAGGCTATAATCAACAAGAAGGTATTGACTACGATGAAACATTTTCTCCGGTTGCTAGGCTCGAGTCAATTAGAATATTACTTGCTTACGCATGGGCACATGACTTTAAATTTTTTCAAATGGATGTCAAAAGTGCATTTCTTAATGGTTTTATTAATGAGGAAGTGTATGTCACACAACCTCCCGGCTTTGCCGACTTTGAAAAACCAAATCATGTCTACAAAATTAAAAAAGCTTTATACGGACTTAAGCAAGCACCAAAAGCATGGTATGATCGACTTAAGACATTCCTAGTTGAACATAAGTATACCATGTGATGCGCGTGATGTGTCGTTGCGGTTTAGCAGTTTTAATGCCTACTCAAGTTTTAAATTTATATTTAGCCGACTTATCAATAACACACACACTTAACGAGCAGTGTACCCGGTCAGTATGAAGATAATGGTAAGTAGAGTGTCGATCACTAAGAGTGGAACGTATAATCTCGTTAATCTAATCAGTATTTTAATATCCTAACGCAAGGGGGTTTCAGCCTGAGAGACTGGCACAGTTTTGTTTGCAATTAAATAATAAAATAAACAATAGGCACGAATCAGCAAGTAGCACACACGTACACAGATAGATACTAGAGACAATAAGAGGGCTGTCCTTATGATTAAGTAGATTGTCACTTGTTTTATTGATAGCTTTATATGAAGTGTATGTAATTAACCCTTTCTCGTTGGTCCTATTCTTATCGGCGAGTAAACCCTTAATGACGACTTATGTCTAAAAGTTATTCCTAAGTGATCAATTTAGAAACAACCGTGGGAGCCACACCTTGTCCCGCAGTCGGGTGCCCGCAAGCCACTAATAAACACAGAGGTGGTCAATGCACTAATAAGTAGTAACCAAAGACATCAACATATAAACTTTAATTGATGGGAAAGCAAGTATTAAAGGGAGTGCAATCTTTCCGTTGTCACATTACACAAGCCACCAATCCTGATGAATTAAAGTTTGCTAAAACAATAAAACAAAACTACTTAATGAATTAAATACATGCAGCACCTTCTTACAGCTCTTGTATCTTCGATTTGGGTGTGTCTTGTGCTGCCTCTTGACTGAATTCGTCCTTCTCTTCTGTTCGGTCTTTAGGTTTTCGAACTTTCGAATCTCTTTAATGCGTCTGGTCTACGTGGTATTTATAGTTTGTGTCTGAGGAAAGATGCGGCGCATCTACTTAAGTAGATGCGGCGCATGTACTTAACTTCGCGTGGGGTCCAAGATTATAATATTCAGGAATATTCGTACACCGCCAGAAGATGCGGCGTAACTCTTTATTAGATGCGGCGCATGTCTTCTTGTATCTTGGATCGTATCTGGTGACATCTTGATAGAGATGCGGCGCATGTTGATAGTGAGATGCGGCGCATCTGGAGCAGATTAGTCTTGATCTCCTTCATTTCAGTAGACTCTTCACTTTATGCACGTTTTGCTCCATTATTAGTCCAAAATCGCCAAGTTTCACCAAATGCTTGTTTTTACCTGAGAATTACAAAAGTAAACGATTAAGTATCAATCCTCATACATAATATAGTAAAACAAGTCAAATTAATAGGATAAATGATAGTAATAAAATGTACTTATTTGAGTTCATCAAATATCCCCCCACTTGAACTTTACTTGTCCCCAAGTAAACCTTAGATTAAATCTCATGAAAATGTATCCTAAAAGATGTTAGGATTTATTTTTATATTTAAGCATGTATTCGTTTATTTCATAATCACACAACTAAACACTTAACGAATTAGAAGTAAAATAAAATAAGTCGATAAAAGCAAATCTAATCGTTTAACTGTCCAGTCGCGACGAATATTCTATCATAAGCTTGGCAAGTATACACATCTCCACCACTAAAGCTAAGGAATAACAAGTCTAAAGCGGTAAAAAGGGTTTTTAGGCTTAAGGGTTAATTATTCTCTTTTCACTATCGATCTCAAATTCCAGAAAAGGCGACAAAATCACAAATACATGATCGAATCCACGAACACGATACTTGCAATTGCTCAAATCCTTAACTCGAATAGGCTAAAGATAGGTCCAAACTTCACCAATAATAATATATCAAAAAGGGCGACAAAATCATAAATACATAGCCGAATCCACGACTACGATACTTAAGATTGCTCAAATCCCTAATCTCAATAAATCAAAGGTTCGGTTGGATAAAGAACAATACAGGGTATGGATAACATTTGGGATATAAATTGGTGTAAAAATAAAAATAAAAATAAACAAAACAAATAAATTAAAATCCTAAGTGTGGTTAATCACTATCCCAACCATCCCATGAATAAGACTCATATCATTGAATAACTCACGCTTTAACACTTGAAACACACGCTTTAGGTAGACACGAATTATACTCAACAAAATCTTAATCAAAGAATAATCCTTAATTGGCATTCCCATAACTGCCAATTCCCATTCAATCCATAGATATAGTACAACAAATAGTGGCCATATGAACCACTTACATAACTTTACATCGTTGGCTTAAAATAAACATCCAACTCTTTTTTCTTTCTTTTTCTTTTTTTCTCATTTTTTTTTTTTTTTTTTTTTTTTTTTTTTTTTTAACATCAACATATACATAGATGTGTAAAATTTCACCACATCACTACAACTTTCTTTCCGGATAATTTTTTTCATACTTTTCATAACTTCAGAAATAATGGTAATAGTGAAAGTAGTAAACACACGAAAAATAAATTCTAAAATATACAATATTTACTTTCACTCCAATTGCATTGTGCAATTTCCCGACCTAACCATAGATAATGAATTACGCACGCGAACACAGGTAATGTAAGGAAACACACTCTGCCTATAGCAATTAACCAACCACGGACTTTAATCTACAGGGTAGGCTAAGGTTTAAGGTGTAACGAAACATTTTAAACATAGGTGTAAGAAACGAAAGGAATGGCTCTGAGGGTTTTTCTAGGGGTATCTTACTCTAAAAATGAGAGTAACAAGAGGGTTTATACGGGGGTTAACTAACCAGTGTAGTTAGTTAATAACACATAACATATAAAGGCTATTTGGTGTAATCCTAGAATTTTTACCAATTTAGACAAGTCATTCCAATTATATAAATAATACTCATTATGGTGGTCTCGAATAGTATACAAGCCAAGTTCTAAAGTTTACAAGTCACCGGCACACTCATAGATTTGTGAATTTTGGAAAAATCACAATTTTTGAAAATAACGTCATGTGTGCAGTTATGCAACTTAGATCTTAAACAAAAACATGCTAAAAAATTTTTAAGTTTGATATATTAAGCACATTTTAAGCATAATTTTTGAAAAAGTTTAGGACAAGTAAGTGTTAAGTGTTCTAATTCTCCTATCCCCCCACTTAAGTTAAACAACGTCCTCGTTGTTTGTATAAAAGGTTAAAAACTGGAAAATAAAAAGAATTAGAACAGAAAAACTCCCCTGAGATTTGCTCGGTATGATCCTCCATTAGTGTAAGAGCAAAAATCATCTTTCTTGTGGATTAGAACGTTAAAGCTTCATACTTGATGTATCCACAGAAAATTCAGAAAACTATAATACCACCAACACTTTAAAACACACCTAAGATAAGAAAGGTTCAACTTGCATAATACATTAGTAGTTAGGAAAAATAAAACTTAAAAAAAAAAAAAAAAAAAATTAAAACTGAAAATCATCAGGTCAGTCGATGCGCCGTATCTTATTGAAGAAGATACGCCGTATCGAGCCTGGAATTAATACGGATCAGAATAAAGATGCGCCGCATCCTTAACCAGGGATGCGCCGCATTAAAATAAACTGATAAATAGTTTTAAAGTCGAAAAATAAAAAATGCAGAAAAATAAAATAAGATATGACCATTCCAGAGGATGCGTCGCATCTCAGGACTGAGATGCGCCGTATCTTCGTGCGGCCTGGACTGAAAATAAAACAAAATAAAGGATAGGATGCGTCGCATCTGTTTAAACAGATACGGCGCATGTAGTAACCAAACAGACTGTTAACAGTCTGTTGCAAAAATGACTTGTTCCACGGTCTAATCTCATACGTCCTCTCGTATTCTCGTGCTGAACTTAATGCCAGTCTTCGTCAAACATAGCAAGAAATATAAACTGAAACATTAAACATAAGCATAAGAATAACGATAAGTACAATCCAAAAAAAAATAATAATAATGTGTGGAACAATATCATTAAAACAAAAGGGTAAGATCATGGGTGAGCGGTGTCGTCCGGATGGGTCCCAGAAGTGCTGGCTCCATCAGTCCTCTGGCGGACTCTGCGCTCGTACGTACGTGCTACTCCCGTAACCTCAGTACCATCAGGACGGGTGTGGGTGATACCCTGATGCTCTAATAGTCTGCTCACACTCCTGACCACCCACTCTAAGTCTCTCCTCAGTACCATCACCTCTCCCTCGACTGCGTCGAGTCTCTGAATCACGGTGCGTGGGGGTACTGGTGCCTGTGGCACCTCCTCGTCGGCAGGAGCAGCAGCCGGAGGATCCTGAGGTCCTCCCTGCTCCGCCTCCGCCCCTGCAGCTCTGGCGGGCCCTAATGCTGCCCAAAAGTGGCCCCCAGCAGCCACCTGGCAGATCGCCAGTCTAACCAAATAGTCTCTATCGATAACTGGGAGACGAGCCACCACAACCTCCAGCCCCGCTGGAATCTCCGCTCCAATAACTCGAAACAAAATGGCGGGCCAGCCTCGAAACAAAATGCCCGCCAGTCATGTGGCTCCTCCGATCTCTCCCAGCAGCTGATCGGTGGAGGTAGTGTGCCAAAAAGTGGGGGATGTTCACCGGCATCCCCTCATCCATGCTCCTAAGTAGGAAGAGGTCCAGAGTGGTCACCTTTTCAGGCGACTGACCCCTCCCAGCAATAGTAAGTGCAATCAGCCTGTGACACAGCCTCCTCATCGGCTCCCTGATCAAAGTATATGAGGGGGTGGAAGTAGTGATGTCGCCCCCCGAAGAAATCCTGAACCAATAATCACTGAATACCCCTCTGTCAGGGACAACCCGTAAACTCTCAGCCCAGTACCTGGCAAACCCAGCAGATCCAAGCTCCTCCTCAGTGTGTAGACCCAAGGCTAAAATAAACTGCCTCATCGACATCTGCCTGTGCACACCTCCTAACCTGAACACCAGAGTGTCAGCTGTATCAATCTCCACATCCGTCTCTCTGTAATGAATAGTGCTAAAGAACTCCAGCATGAGCTCCCTAATCAGAGGCTCGTCAACCCTAAACAGTCGCTCCCAAGCACTAGACCTGAACTCCACCTCATCATCACCTCCAACAACAACCATCTCCATACGACGCTGTAAGCTCGCAGCTGCATGTCCACCACCGATCAATCCCACATCGTCAAAATTCAGAACCTGGACTCTAAATATTTTCTTGAAGTAAACTGAGTCAAGCCTATGCAAATAATCCTCTAGAGTGCCATCAGTAAGTCCCATGTTCTCGAATCGTAACCATTGGTGCCTTTGTGCGATATCTGGTAGTGTCATCTGAAATAAACATTCAAAGTCAGTAAACAGTCTGCAAGAAAGGTAGATACGGCGCATTTGATTAAATCAATGCGGCGTATCTATATTAAGTATAAGAGATGCAGTGCAAGACAACAGATACGGCGTATTGAGATGCGTCGTATCTAGATTAATCAATACGGCGTATCTAAAATTTTAGCAATTTTGAAATAGGTCGTTACGCCGCATTAATCAACCTAGATGCGCCGCATCTAAAAGCATATCAGCATAAAATAAAGGGTTAGGCACGTTTTTCAAGAATCCGTATCCGTGACGTAAACTTCCACTAAATATCACAGTATAATATTCTCCTTATATCAGTTCAATCAACCACAGCTAATTTACCTTCCCGCTAAATATTCAAAATCAAACCCAAAACCTAAATTTTCGGTCGATTCAATTAGTGCCAAATTCGATGTCCAAATCTAAAATTAACTTAGGGGAAATAATTAATTCCAAGTTCTAATCATATCCCTATATCGTTTAAGCGCGAATCGATTCAATCCTATAAACCCTAATTTTCGTATTAATCAAAATTAAATCGAAATGTAACAATTACCTTAGTATTTGTGATTAGGAGAACGTTTTAATGCTCGGATTAAAGGCGGATTGAAGAAAGATGATCGGATTTTGAGTATAATTTTAGTGCGTGTTCTTAACTGTGTGTATTTATGCGGCGTATTCCCGTCGTATTTATAAGGCGACACGATGCGCCGTATCAGAAAATTGGGATGCGCCGTATCGACGGAGATCGATACGCCGTATCTGTTTAATAATTCGCAAACTGTTTTTAATTAAAATAATAGATACGCCGTATCTTCAAAAGAAGATGCGTCGTATGGCGTTAACGTTTAGAAAAAAAATTTTATCAAAACAGATACGCCGTATCTACAAAAGCAGATGCGTCGTATTACTTTATCGCTTAGAAAAATTTTCTTGTTAAAAACAGATACGCCGTATCTTGGGGAAAAGATGCGTCGTATCGAATTAATTAAACGCGTTGTATTAAAAAAAAAAATTAAACGCAATACGCCGTATCTGAGAGATCAGATGCGCCGTATCGTTTGATTTAGCACAGTACAACGATAGCAGAACAGAAAAATACGAAAAATAAAAATAAAAATTAAACACACGAAACAAAAATAAAACACACAAAAATAAAAACAAAAGCAAACAAATAACACACAATACAACAAATATGCAAAATAGTACAATGATGCAATTTAATCTAATAAAAAGAAAAACAAATCAAGATACACCACGAGTATTTTAATTAGGTTTTTCTATTAAAATACTAAATCAAATTAACAGATAATAACAATTCACTCCCCGGCAACGGCGCCAAAAACTTGATGCGCGTGATGTGTCGTTGCGGTTTAGCAGTTTTAATGCCTACTCAAGTTTTAAATTTATATTTAGCCGACTTATCAATAACACACACACTTAACGAGCAGTGTACCCGGTCAGTATGAAGATAATGGTAAGTAGAGTGTCGATCACTAAGAGTGGAACGTATAATCTCGTTAATCTAATCAGTATTTTAATATCCTAACGCAAGGGGGTTTCAGCCTGAGAGACTGGCACAGTTTTGTTTGCAATTAAATAATAAAATAAACAATAGGCACGAATCAGCAAGTAGCACACACGTACACAGATAGATACTAGAGACAATAAGAGGGCTGTCCTTATGATTAAGTAGATTGTCACTTGTTTTATTGATAGCTTTATATGAAGTGTATGTAATTAACCCTTTCTCGTTGGTCCTATTCTTATCGGCGAGTAAACCCTTAATGACGACTTATGTCTAAAAGTTATTCCTAAGTGATCAATTTAGAAACAACCGTGGGAGCCACACCTTGTCCCGCAGTCGGGTGCCCGCAAGCCACTAATAAACACAGAGGTGGTCAATGCACTAATAAGTAGTAACCAAAGACATCAACATATAAACTTTAATTGATGGGAAAGCAAGTATTAAAGGGAGTGCAATCTTTCCGTTGTCACATTACACAAGCCACCAATCCTGATGAATTAAAGTTTGCTAAAACAATAAAACAAAACTACTTAATGAATTAAATACATGCAGCACCTTCTTACAGCTCTTGTATCTTCGATTTGGGTGTGTCTTGTGCTGCCTCTTGACTGAATTCGTCCTTCTCTTCTGTTCGGTCTTTAGGTTTTCGAACTTCCGAATCTCTTTAATGCGTCTGGTCTACGGGGTATTTATAGTTTGTGTCTGAGGAAAGATGCGGCGCATCTACTTAAGTAGATGCGGCGCATGTACTTAACTTCGCGTGGGGTCCAAGATTATAATATTCAGGAATATTCGTACACCGCCAGAAGATGCGGCGTAACTCTTTATTAGATGCGGCGCATGTCTTCTTGTATCTTGGATCGTATCTGGTGACATCTTGATAGAGATGCGGCGCATGTTGATAGTGAGATGCGGCGCATCTGGAGCAGATTAGTCTTGATCTCCTTCATTTCAGTAGACTCTTCACTTTATGCACGTTTTGCTCCATTATTAGTCCAAAATCGCCAAGTTTCACCAAATGCTTGTTTTTACCTGAGAATTACAAAAGTAAACGATTAAGTATCAATCCTCATACATAATATAGTAAAACAAGTCAAATTAATAGGATAAATGATAGTAATAAAATGTACTTATTTGAGTTCATCATAAGTATACCATGGGACTAGTAGACAACACTCTTTTCACTAAGAAAAAGGAATCACATATTATCATAGTTCAAATATATGTGGATGCCATCATATTCGGATCAACTTGTCAAGAGTTATGCGGTGATTTCTCAAAAATCATGCATGACGAGTTTGAAATGAGTATGATGGGAGAACTAAACTCTTTCTTAAGACTCCAAATAAAACAATTAGAAGATGGGATATTCTTCAACCAATCTAAGTACATCAAAGATATGCTTAAGAAATTTGTTCTTGAAGATTCCAAACCTATGAAAACACCTATGTCCTCGGAAACTAAACTCACAAAGGATGAAGAAGATGAATCCGTAGATAGCACGAAATATAGAGGAATGATTGGTAGTCTACTCTATCTCACGGCTAGTAAACCCGACATTATGTTTAGTGTTTATCCATGTGCTCGCTTTCAAGAAGATCCGAAAACATCCCATCTTGAAGCCATAAAACGTATTTTTAGATACAATAAAGGTACTACACACTTAGGATTATGGTATCCCAAATGAACGGGAATTAAAACCATAGTGTATGCCGAATGGGACCATGCCGGTGAGTATGTCGATAGAAAGAGTACAAGTGGTATTTTTACTTTTGTTAGGCATTGTCTTACCGCATAGATCTCAAAGAAACAAACGGCTCTAGCAATCTCAACAACCGAAGCCGAGTATGTATCTGCAGGAAAAGCATGTCAACAAGCACTTTGGATGAAACAAGCTCTCGTCGACTATGGGATTCAACTCAACAACGTCCCTATTCTCTGCGACAACAAAGGAGCTATCGACCTTAGCAAGAATCCAGTTCAACATGCTCGAACAAAACACATAGAAATTCGTCATCACTTTTTACGCGATAATGTTCAAAAAGGAAACATCTCAATCGAGAAAGTATCCTCAGAAGACAACATTTCTGATATCCTAACAAAACCTCTTAAGAGAGAACCATTTAACCTTCTTAGACTTGGTTTAGGATTAATGGAACCAAATATGTAGTTAAAACTTTAGCTCAAACCTTAGATTAACCAAACACGACAAAAGTAACCAAAAACTAAAATAGTCCCGCGGAACCCTTCAACAACAAGGATGGAACCAAATATTTGGTTCCACCCCATCCGTGGGTTCCTGGGTTGGTTTTTAAAAATATTAAACAAACACTCCTTTTCTCATTCCCACAACACACAAGAAACTCAAAATCGCCCCATAGCACACCATTCTCAGAACTTAGGTCATCTCCTTCAACTAATTTGTGCTCTAATTCACACTATAAGTATCCCAACTATATTTACACTCCTGATCTGAGTCTAGGATTTCTATTTCTTGCACAAAACCAAAACTTTGGGATTATGCATCTTTTTGATTAATCATGAAGCATATTTACTCAATTACATAACAAATCATGTTTTCCATAGTTAGGAATTGCATCTTGTAGGACATTATAATAATTCACTAAAAACCCCATGTGAATTTTTTTTGTAAAAAGGTTCTCACTATTAGGAAGAATGATTTTCACATTGTTCATACAAATCCAAACGTTATGTTTAAAACATCATTTGCATAATGTCTCTTGAATGCTAAAGGAAATACATAACTAATATGTATTTCCGGGTACATTCAATCGAAGCTAAATTAAATTAGGAGCGTCTGGGTTATCTCTCATTTTGTTATAAAATTTGCTAAATGAAATTTTCATGCATTAAAAGGAGTCGAGATAACCGCACCTCCACATTGTCCCCATATAGGCACACACTAGAACATCATATCTAAACTTTTGTTAGTTTTAACTAAACTATGTAATTTTTGTATCTAGGATAAATCATGCCTCCCACGACCTTCTACGATCACAAGGACACCCTAAACTATCTTCCAAAACACCATTAGACTAAGGGACTTACACCGACACAAGTAAAAATGTTTAAGGCCTTAGAGAAAAGATATGTTCACGAGGGTAGAATCGTAGACCCTTCCTTTCTAGAAGGAACCAACATTCGCCAACAACTAGCTACCATTCACTTTGATTGCCTCTTGGACATTAACGAACCAATTTGTCCTAGATTTGTATTAGAATTTTATGCTATTGTTGTCCTTAGCTCAAATTATTATGGTCTCATCTCCATTCAATTCAAAGTAAATCAAACTGACTTCAACATACCCTTAAACCAATTTGTAGAAGTCCTTGGAATTCTGGGTGAAGGTACTTGCCTTTATTCGGATAAATGGTCTTTGTCAATCCTAGATTCTATTGTTGATCGTATGCCTCCATACGACACTCCTTTGACCCCAAAAGAGATAATCCGAGACCATCTCTTCTTTCCTGGAACTTCCAACACTAGAACCACATGACAAGGAAATGAAGTCAATCGAGACCCGTTTAGCATGGAGCTAAATGAGCTTAGGACACAATTTAAGAAGTGGGAAGAAATTTTTAGAGCCAATATCTTATGCACCATAGGGAATCGAGACCATATCAATGCTTGCCTATGCTACATGCTTTATTGCGTGTCAGCACATCAACCTTGCCTACTATGTGACCAAAAGGATGGCCGACATACCAATGTTAGGAACCACCGCTCTTCCATACGGGATGCTTCTCACCTGTCTGTTTAGAGCCTTTGCACCTATCCCTCCAAATCCTAGAGGTTTTTGCCCCGACTAATCCCTCATTCCCTACACATTTGTACCCTTGAGTGACAAGAGAGTAGCCAAAACAAAAAGAAAATGTCCTCATCCACCTACCTCCTCATCATCTTCACCTATGAGCGAGGCTGATGGACTCCCAAGTTCTAGGCTTCCACCTCTAGAATATATGCAACAACTTCCACCCATTGAACAACAAACTGAAGAGTTCAAGCAAACGAGAGAGATGTTCAAATGTATCAGGCAATTCCTAACAAAGATCAATAAGAAACTAGATAGGCAATGAGAGGTTTATGAGTGTTTGGTACAATTGATTTTAAACAATGATGTGATGTGTTTTTATGATTGTAGGATATTAACTTATCATTGAACAAAGATGTGAACTAATGTTGTCATACAGGGCGATAACATTTTGATGTTATCAATTTTCTACTCTTAAGCCACTATTTGGCATAACTTCTATTATTAGTAAGTTCATTAGCCCTGGTTTGATCTATATGCTTACATGTGTTAATACCTATTTTGTTGTTATTGTTCAATCACAACTAATTAATTACACATGTTTTAGGAAAATTTACGGGATTTGAACGGGTTTCGGGCTTTCAAAAATGCCCTCTGTTTACTTTTTTTTATTAGCGGATATGGCGGAGCCAAAATATTGGTTCCGTCCGTCTAAGTTTTTGGTGCCGCCAAAAACTGCCTGACGGATCAGGCGAAACCAAATTTTGGGTTCCGCCTGTATAGTCGTTTGGTTCCGCCGTATAACAGCTACATTTTTAAATTTTCGATTAATCTAGTACTCTAGTTCACTTACTCTTGCCGTTAGGATACTTTTACTGATAATACCTCACATTAGGATCATCTTAGATCACTTAGAACAATAGGAAAAACATTTCCCACCAAAACTTGAAATTTCAAAAATTCTCTCAAGTTACCTTTCTCAACCAAGCAAGGATCCCTCAAAATGGTTCCTTGCCATCCGTAGATCAATCACATCATTAGATTTCCCACTCACTACTATGTATTAACTGCATATCTTCTTCATCTCACTCAACTCAATCTCATTAGATTGACTTTGTTGATTTGATATGCTTCTCTTCCACTTCCAAATCATTGTAGAACATCAAATCCTAACACACTCTTCCATAAACCTTGGAGTCTATAAATTGGAAGCTTTTAGATGATCATTTCTCACATCTTCACTATCACTTCTAGTAGCATTTCTGCATATCTCAACCTTCCTCTTCAAAATGACATAGTCAAACAACTCCTCATCAACATCCAGACCACATAGAAGAACTGCCAGAATGAGTGTTAGACCATGTTGCTTTGTAAATCTCAACTCCTTATCCTCAGAATCATCACCACTAAACATCTCATCTCCAATTGACAATGAAAACTTCCTCACCTTGGCAACTCCAACACCACCACATATCATCATCACCACCTACCAAAACACCAGTAGCCACCACACCACCTCCCTCACCATCTCAGATAACAAGATCACCATCACCTCCTCAATTACCTAAACTTCAACCAATAGAGTTGTTTGCCACACCACCAACCTCTCCTCACCCCTACTTAGAAACCTTGGAAGACCTTCCACCTAGATCCACCAATCCACCACCAATGCCTTTTGAGGTTGAACCTTCACAATAAGAACCACTATTCTTCCATCCTATCTATATGGACATTCATGGCGCTCTCTACCGTGATCAAGCTCCACCACAACAACCCTAACCTCAAACTTTCTCAGGAACCTCCATACTCCAAGGCATTGACAAGCCAATGTGGATTAACCAACCATAAACTCAAGGTGAAATAAATGAGGAGCTTGACCGCCTCTATGCCTTTTCAAATATGGTGGATTCCAACCTCAATGAAGCAATGGATCTACAATCCACATTTCTTGCATCCATCATGTCTCCACCAAACCCCAACCAACAATCAACTCATGCTTCACCACCTCCACCACCACCACCAACAAACGAATCAAACCTACCACCCAACTTCCCTCGCCATGGTTGCCCCATGTGTGAGCGAACCGCCCATCTCACTCAACGAACCAACATTTTGGTTCATGTGTTACAAAATTAGATGAGGTTCATCTTGAACCGTATCCTCGAGTGCCTCAACGCTATTTCGCACCCACCTCAATAGATGCTCAAACAAGGAGCCTTTTATCTTAAGATTTTTTTTTTTCTTTTTTAGGATTTTTATTTTAGGACTCTTTTTCTTTCTAATTCCATTCATTTCCTTTGTAAGCATCTCTATTTGTGACTCTTGTCACAAATAATTTTCCAATGAAATATGTTTTGCTGATGTTTATGTGTGGATTGTGATCACTTATTGTGTATTATATTTAGTTGGTTTGAACTATTATAACTAACCTTTTTTTTTATAGCTCTCATTATTCATGCATCATTATACTTGGTTGGTTTGAACCATTTACAACTAACCTTTATTTTGTAGCATTCTTCATCCTTGCATCATATACTTTGGCACCCTAACAAGGTGGAATATTGACCAAGGGGGAGTTAATCAAGAACTAACCTTTGTTTTTATAGATTTCTTCATTCATGCATCATATACTTGGCAATCCAACAAGGGGGAGTAATAACCAAGGGCCCTGCACTGCATTCCGCTATGCATTTCTTCTTTTTTTTGACAAAAAGTGGGAGATAATATTAAACTCATACATCACATGTTTTATACAATTTAAAATGCTTAAATTGATTTTAAAAATTGCATAAAACTAGTTTAATCTATATTTTTAAAAGACTTACACTCTATTTATTTCATTACTTAAATATAAACTTTATGTTTTGTCCTCAACAAAAAGGGGGAGGTTGTTAATAGAAATATCGTCTAAAAAATGTTATTTATATTTTACGATCTTTGCTATATTTTATTAATGACAATTATAAATTTTATTTTTAGTAAAGCATAAATATAGTTAAGTCTTTTACATATATAGCCACAAGTTTTTCATAAACTCATATCATCATTTACATGCTACATATATGATCACTAGTATATACATGTTACATACATTTACATTTACATGTTACATTCATTTACATTTTATTTTTAATATGGAAAATGTACAATGACATCATGACATGCATCACCTTGATATCTTTAGGAAATCTTGAAGATTATATTAATATCTTGGATTGATCTTCACTCAAAGATTAGATATGGAAATATCTTGGCTAGATTTGGGAAAGATATTTTGTGATTTGCTGTCAGGCTCCCACGGAACCAAACAGCATAATGGACAAATCCCTATTTTTGGATCCGTCCCATCCGTGGTTTGCAATGGCAGTTGGCCTATAAATAGCAAGCCACACATTCATGTTTTAATCATCACTCATAAGCATAAACAACATCATACATTCTTTCATTCATTACTAACCCACTCATATTACATATTTCATTCTTAGTGATCTTTCTTTTGTAGCAAAGAGATCAAAGCATCACAAGCTTCAACAAAGCGTTGCAAGACTTGTTAGATTAGTCATAGTGTGAATATGTTGTTTTTCACACATCATTGTTGTACCATACAATCATATACCTCTATTGTGATCGGTTAGTGTTTTAGTACTCAAAATACATAGAGTATCGGGAGTAGTTGTGCCCTTGTAAAAGAACTCGGTATTTAGCTTTGTACCGGAAAAAGTGTAAGCGACGTTTGTAAAGGTTTTCTCCGTCGAGAAGGGAGCTTGTTTCTTAGTGAAGAAAAACTATCGAGTTAGAGGCTCGAGGAGTGGAGTAGGGCAAGGAAGAACTCCTTGTAGACCGAACCACTATAAACATCCGTGTTGTGGTTTGATTGTTTCTTTCTTTACTTACATTGTTTATATTGTTTATTATTTGCATTAGTTGAAATCACGTTAAGTTTTCAAAGAAAAAGAATTTTAAAAATGGTAAAACTATTCAACCCCCTTCTTGTTTTCCTCAAAGTCCTTCAGATAGAAAGATGCCTTTTAAATTTAACTGTAGACAGTTCCCAGTATCGCCATGTTTCGTAATGACTGTTAATAAAAGCCAAGACCAAACATTGATGCAGGTAGGGCTATTTCTTCAACGTCCAGTGTTCTCACACGGTCACCTTTATGTCGCAATATCTAGAGTCAAGAGCAAGAAAGGTTTGAAGATCCTTTGTTGTGACGAGGATGGAAAATACGCAAAATCAACCACGAACGTTGTGTATAAAGAAGCATTGTTTCGCATTTAAATAAATATTAAATTACATACATTATCAATTACGACCAAACATTCCCATTCAAGGTTTCGTTTTAGTTACAGATTATGAATGAGACATAAGGATTCAAATTTGATTATAAAAAAAAATGTATTTTGCTGTACCATAACAAACATATCTTTCCCAATAACAAGTTCAGTAGAACATCATCACAGATTAAAACAAAACATAAACTGTTATGATACATAGCACCTTAACATGTTCCCAAATCAACAACCTATTCGAATTCTTAAAAGTTTTGCTATAGTTAAAATATATGATCCATACTACAATATTAAGCAGTACTAATCAAAATTACCTTCATATGTCTAATTTTCATAGATAGAACCAACAAAAGAGTTAACCTACCCATATATACCCCTAAGAAAAATATTTGGAATAACGTCTTCTAAACAAAAGCTGATACGATGTCATGATAAAGCTAACAAACGTGGAAGACTAGTATTTCACTTTCTTCACCTTCCACAACAATGTTAACAAGTTTGAACCGCAGCAATTTTCCCTGCCTGAACCCAAACATGTTTACAAATGCCCTGAAGTTCCCAGTCAGCTTCACTTGCTGTTGCCTGTTTATTCTTTTAGAATCATTTATCGTACAAACCTTCACATGAAACCTCTTATCATCATGCAGCAGAAATGCCTGTCTGTATGTCTGCACGTGGTGAGGGCCAGAGAACTCCACCGGTACAGTCTGTTGTGAATATAAAATTCTTCAAACAGCAGCAATTAACAAAATTTAACAAATTAAAATCAATTAAATTAAAAATATTACTACGTATTCCGTAAATACTTACCGCATGGTAAAGTTCCAAGACAATATTGTGACAAACGGTAATTTTTCCAATAATATTTTAATAATAAATGTTAATTTATTATTACTTAACTGTTAAACTAAGCAATTATGTGCTTACATAACTATTACGGGAAGCAAACCCGCACGCGGTAGCGTATAGTAACTCAACAAAACTATTTAATCTCACCAGAAACAGTGAATTTTACACTTTCTCACATTTACAGACTATAACGTAATAAAAGCGAGAGGTTATCTCACTTTTCCTGAAAAGAGATACCACACGCATACCGACACCTCACTAGTAACAGTTTAAATATCACGATTTATTTTAGAGTCAATAAATTTTATTTTTATGCCATAGTGCTTGAAACTCTCGATTGTGGTACTCGGGGAGTGGAGTATGTTGAAGAAGAGCTTCGTAGCCGAACCACTATAAATCCCTTTGTCTCGGTTTGATCTTTTCATCTCTACTCTTTACTTTCATTACTTATTATTAGTTAGATTAGTGTGTAGTTCATATTGGTGTTGTTTGATTGCACATAAGATTCGAATCAAGGTTTCCAATACTAAAGTTTGAAAGAAGTTTTTAAAAGAACTTAAAAACTGGCAAAACTATTCAACCCCCCCCCCCTTCTAGTTTTCCACAATTGGTATCAGAGCCAGGTTAGTCAAGATTTTAAAGTAAATTGTATTTTAAAACTTGAATCGATCAATGGATTCCGACAAATATCTAGAAGGGCAATCTATGCAAAGACCACCATTTTTTGAAACCGATTGTTTTATCTATTGGAAAACAAGATTCGAAACATATGTGAAATCAAAAGACATTGATGTTTGGCATATTATTACCGAGGGTGACTTTCAACCGATTCAAATGAATCCAGAAACTAAAAAGGATGAAATTGTTTCTTATGATAAACAAAGTGATGAACTAAAAAGAAAACTAGCCAAAAATAATTAGGTTAAATTGATGATTTACATTGCTTTGGCTAAAAAGGAATTTGAAATAATTTTCATGTGTAATACGACAAAAGATATTTGGAAAACTTTGTTAGTCACTCACCAAGGTAATAATCAAGTCAAAGAGAACAAGATAGATCTTCTTGTTCAACAATATGAACAATTTTCCATTTCGGAAGATGAGTCAATAGATAATGCTTTTGCTAGATTTAATACTATTATCACTAGTCTTAAAGCTCTTGATGAAGGTTACTCTAGCAAGAATTATGTTAGGAAGTTTCTTAGGGCTCTACATCCTAAATGGAGAGCAAAGGTCACCGCTATAGAAGAGTCAAAGGACTTGGCTACATTGTCACTCGATGAACTAATAGGAAACTTGAAAGTTCACGAGATGATAATCAAGAAGGACTCCGATATTGTCAAAGGCAAAAGTGAGAGAGTTAGATCTCTAGCATTGAAAGCCAAGATGGAGTTTAGTGATGAGGAATGTTTGAGTTCCGATAGTTAAGATGAAGAATATGCGTTAGCGGTTAGGGATTTTAAAAAGTTCTTTAGGAGAAGAGGTAGGTTCGTTAGGCAACCTCGTGATAAAGAGAAGACATCACAAAAGAACCAAGTTGAAAAGAAAGGGACAAGTGATAGGAAATGCTTTAGGTGTGGAGATCCTAATCTCTTCATAGGAGAGTGTTCCAAACCACCGAAGTCCAATAACCAATGAGATTTCATAGGAGGCTCTTGGAGTGATAGTGGTGAAGAAGAAGAGAAGAAGCCCAAGGACGAAACATGCCTAATGGCTAAAGCTTCTCATGAGGTACGTTATGACTATCCTGATTATAGTGATGGTAACTCATCAATAGATGACAAGTTGACAACACTCTAAATGATGAATATAATAAACTATGCGAAATTAGTTCTAAAATTTTAGGTAAAAACAAATCACTAAAATTGAAATTGCATGAACTCGAAATGCAAGTTTTAGAACTAAAGGATCAAGTCAAAAGACTTGAGAAAAATAAAGAAGTAGACGCAGGATGCAAGTCATGCCTAAGCCTTCAAGTAGAAAACGAAAAACTCAAAGAAAATGTATTTAGGATCATTAGGTTTGAAAAAGAAACAGATAATTATTTGACAAGTAAAATGAAACAAGTAGAATTTGTCAAACCCACAAGTTCTGTCAAAACATCAGACGGCACCACTAAAGGTACGGACGGTACCATTAAATTTAATAGTACCGTGGTATCGTCTGATACTGGAGACAGAACAGAGTCAAATTTGAAAACTCATTCAAGTCCTAAACCAAGTCACATAGTTGTAAACGGTGCCAAAATACCCATTGCTAGCATAGAGGAAGCCAAAAGATTTTACAAACCTTTGTCAAACCCCGGGCTTGGTTTTGTAAAACCTAACACTAGGTCTAAGACTCCTCCACCTAGAAAAACAAATGTTCCCAAACCTCGGTCAAGAACCCCTCTACCGAGAGGTAACTCTAAAAGACAAAGTTATTCAAGTAACTATCCGGTAACTTGAAATAACCGTCAACTACAGAGTTACTTACCATGGGAAATTTGTCCTCCGTTCCTACATCCTAACCAGATGTAACTAATGCATGGGATGTTTAATGCTAACAACTTCGGACCCATGAGATATTGGGGACCAAATGTTTGAATGTTTGTCTTATTCAATAGATATGCTTGGGAATCGACTTGGAACGGGATGAATGGGTCAAGGATTGTGGATACACCAATCATATGATGGGTAACTGAAGTCTTTTCTCATCATACAAAGCATACAACGGAGGTAATGTCACTTTTGATAGCAAACTTAAGGGCAACATTATAGGCAAATGTACGATCACTCAAAGCTACTTAGGATTTAACTTGCTTAGCTTTAGTCAAATGGTAGATAATAAGTGTAGAGTTATATTCTCCGAAGAGGGTAGTAAGATCATTAAGGATGGTAAAACCATAGGCAAAGGAATTAGGAGAAATGGCTTATTTGTTATGAAAATCAGAAATAAGCCTCAGGATAGGATGTGCTTAGCAACCATAGATGACAACTCTACTCTATGGCATAGGAGATTAGGTCACACCAATATGCGATTAATATAATCACTAGTATATAAGGAACTAGTTAGAAACCTACCTAAGATTAAGTTTGATCAACACTTTTGTGACGCTTGTAAAGTTGGAAAACAAGCTCATTCTAGTCACAAAGCTAAGAATATGGTCTCGACCTCTAGATGCCTAGAACTTCTTCATAAGGACTTATTTGGTCCATCCGCCGTACGGAGTTACGGAGGAAACTACTATACCTTAGTGATAGTTGATGACTACTCTAGGTATACTTGGACTAGATTTCTTAAGAATAAGACACAAGCTTTTGAGCAATTTGAAATCTTTAGTAAGAAAGTCCAAAATCAACTAGGATGTACAATAGTTTCTATTAGGACGGATCATGGTCGGGAATTTGATAATGAAGTGCAATTTGGAGCATATTGTGATGCTAATGGTATTACACACAATTTCTTGGCTCCACGCACTCCACAATCAAATGGGGTAGTTGAGCGGAAAAATGTACTCTACAAGAGATGAGTAAAACGATGTTGAATCAACAATCAATTTCGCAAAAGTTTTCGTGTAATGCAGTGGACACCTCAACTTACATACTTAATAGGATTCTAATTAGACCTATGTTAGGAAAAACACCATATGAAATCATGAAAGGTAGAAAACCTTCTCATGATTATTTTAGAGTGTTTGGAAGAAAGTGCTTCATACTAAACACTAAAGACTACCTCACCAAGTTTGACCCAAAGTCTTACGAAGGTGTTTTCCTAGGATACTCCCAAAATAGTAAGGCCTATGTAATCCTAAACAAGGAAACAATGAAAGTCGAAGAGTCACTCAACGTTACATTCGATGAAAGTCCTCCACCAACTAAGACATCACCCTTGGTGGATGATGACTTAGATGAGGATGAAGCCATTAGAGTTAATGGCAAGAAACCCTTAGAAGATGACATTGAGGATGAAATAGTTGAAGTTGATGAGGTTGTCAACATTAAGGAATCCAAGAACCATCCCATTGAAAATGTCATATGAAACCTTAACCAAAGAACCCTTAGGTCACAATCCCAAAACAAAAGTAATTTCTTTTGTTTCATATCAACCGTAGAACCTAAGAATGTTGGTGAAGCGATTAAGGATGAAAGTTGGGTATTTGCCATGGAAGAGGAACTTAATCAATTCACCGAAAACGAAGTTTGGGATTTAGTACCTCCTCCTAAGAATCAAAACATCATAGGAACTAAGTGGGTGTTTAGGAATAAACTCAACGAAAATGGCGTCGTAACTAGGAATAAGGCAAGGTTGGTAGCACAAGGCTATAACCAATAAGAAGGAATAGACTACGATGAAACCTATGCACCCGTAGCTAGATTAGAATCTATTAGGATACTCCTTGCTTATGCTTGTGCCTTAGACTTTAAGTTATACCAAATGAATGTGAAAAGTTCATTCCTAAATGGTTATATCAACGAAGAGGTATATGTTGCACAACCTCCGGGATTTGTTGATTTCGAGAAACCGAATCATGTCTATAAACTCAAGAAAGAACTCTATGGTCTCAAACAAGCTCCCAAAGCTTGGTATGATAGACTAAAGGCATTCTTGATCGAACATGGATATACCATAGGAGTGGTGGATAACACACTTTTCATAAAGAAATGTAATTCACATCTCATCATTGTTCAAATATATGTCGACGACATCATATTTGGCTCAACTTGTCTAGAACTGTGCATTGATTCCTCTAAGATCATGCGTGACGAGTTTGAGATGAGCATGATGGGCGAATTAAATTTCTTCCTTGGTTTACAAATTAAACAAATAGAAGATGGTATCTTCTTTAACCAATCTAAATATAGTAAGGAGATGCTTAAGAAGTTTAGTTTAGAAGAGTCTAAGCCCATGAAAACTCCCATGTCCACGGAAATAAAACTCACGAAAGATGAAGAAGATGAGTCCATGGATAGCACTAAGTATAGAGGTATGATACGATGTTTACTATACCTCACGGCAAGTAGGCCCGATATCATGTTTAGTGTATGCCTTTGTGCTCGCTTCCAAGAGGATCCCAAAACCTCACACCTTGAAGTGGTTAAGCGTATATTCCGATACATTAAAGGCACTATACACTTGGGATTATTTTATCCCAAGGGGACCGGTGTAGAAACTGTTGTTTATACCGACTCTGATCATGCGGGAGATTATTTGGATCAAAAAAGTGTGAGCGGTGTTTGTACCTTCATGGGTTGTTGTTTAACTTCTTGGTTCTCCAAGAAACAAACGGCTCTTGTTATCTCCACGACCGAAGCTGAGTACGTAAGCGTCGGAAAGGCATGTCAACAAGAACTATGGATGAAACAAGCCCTTAATGATTATGACATCCATTTAGATGGCGTCCCCATTATGTGTGATAATAAAGGTGCTATTGACTTGAGTAAAAATCCCGTTCAACACTCCCGTACTAAACACATCGAAATTCGTCACCACTTCTTTCGCGATAATGTTCAGAAAGGAAATATTTCTATTGAGAAAGTTCCTTCTCAAGACAATATCGCCGACATCCTTACCATACTTCTCAAACGAGAATCCTTCAATTACCTTCGTCTAGGTCTAGGAATGATGCAACATATTCCATAAATCTTATGACTAGTTTCCCCTCGTCAAAAGAATTTATTAGGTATAAATTCTTTCCTTGTGTCAAAAAGTCTCACTAAAACAGCTAGACTTATTTGTCAAAAATCAAAATGGGAAAAAAATTCATCTCATCAGATCACGGCTCCACTAAAGGTGGCACGACACCGTTAAAATTTAACGATACCGTAGAACCGTGTATCTGATACATTCCGTATTTCATTTCTCTTTTTCCCACATTACCAAATTGAAACCTTCCCAACTTCTGCAACTGCTGTCTAAACCAAACCTCACAACCCAAAATTCAATTACACCGCTTCAAGATCATATTCAAGACATTGATTTTCAAGATTAACAATCACTTTCACCTTTTCAACATAAAATTGTAAGTTATCTTACTTTAATTCTCTTTAATTTTGAGTCTAGGGTTTGTTCATACATAAAAATTGAATTGGGGCTTTTTAATTTTTGAGTATTTATTAGACAATATGTGATTCCCTTAACATAGGATTTTCATAAACCAAATTAAAATCACATATTTTCCTTAATTTTTTTTAGATGAATCATGTCTAAGAAACTGCCAATTTGAAGTCATCAACACTCAAATTTTTCAAAACCCTTGGCACCAAAACATTGAAGTTACCAAACACCCCAATTCCATTGAATTTACCAAATTAATGAAAGGTTTTTCGTGCATTGTTGATGCAAATTAAAAATGTTTTCTCATGCATACATGATCTCACGAATATTGATCGAATAACATAATCAATATGTACTCTTAGACATATTTGCTTGAGCAAAAGTAAATTTAGGAGTGTTTGGGTAATCTCATTATTTTTTTTTAAATTCTAGAGTCGAGATTACCGCACCTCCACATAGTTTGCATACAGGCACACACTAGGCATGTGTTCTCAATGCAACTATTCTTAGTTCTAATTTTTCCTAAAATTTTCTTATAGGAAACAAAAATGTCTCATGAATATGATTTTGATCATCTTTTAACCGATACTTATACACCCGAAATCTCCCGTGAACCCACAACACTCGGTAACCACATTTGTGCCTATGTCAATCTTGAAACCCGTCAGTTTCATGAAGGCCGTGTCATTGATCCATCCCTAGTTTACCATCGGGACATCAACACCTCGTTTAGAGTTATAGGATTTGATTGTTTACTTCACATAAACGAGCACATTTGTCCTCGTTTTGTGTTGGAATTCTTTCGACAAGTTGAACTCGTACGGAACGAGGATCAATCTTTGTCAATTTGGTTTTGGGTCTGAAATTTCAAATTCGTCCTAACTCTTGAGCAATTTGCTCAAATCCTTCGAATCCTCAATCATGGGCAATGTGCCTACACTGAAGATTGGTGTCTTGAGTCCTTCTTCAACTATCGTGAAGAAGATAGTCCATACTGTTCCTACATACCCTCTCCAACCAAACTTACCAAACTCATCCGTACTCACAAGTACTCCTCTTCTTACCCAAATCCAATGAAAATTCGTTTGGATGAGGTTCGTCATGAACTACTTTCTTGGGCGGTCATCCTGCGAGAAAATGTTCTAAGTCTAACAGGAAATCGTGAGCAACTTTTGGCGTGTTGTGCTCATATGATTTACTGTCTCCTAACCCAACGACCTTACAATCTCGCATACTTCTTCGCTAAGCGAATTGTCCATCACAAGGGTAACAAAATTAAATTGATACATTATGGGATGTTCCTAACCCGTCTCTATCACCCATACCTCAGTGGTCCTCAATACTCACTATTTGATCCCGTCATGAAACCCCTAAATGAGTCATATGTCTCATCTATTCTAATCTCTGAATCCTCCACCCACTATGCACCCTTTGATGATCCAAATCATGAGAATGAGATGCATGCTCAAGACGAGAGTGCGATGAAAATGAGAGAAAGCTCAAGTCATAAGTAGTTATGAGGGGATTAACATATCTATTCGAATTTATCTATAATAGAATATATTAGGAATTAATAATCTTTGTCATCTTGCATGCTTAATTTATCACCTTGCATGAATAATTTATGTGATATTTGGATGATAGCTTATTTTGTCACTTATGCTTGCATGCTTATGATTATCTTGGAAAATTAAATGATAACCTTTATGTGCTAGATATAGCTTAATATGAGACATATTAGGCAAATAAATCCGTAGTGATTTGAGGCACTATCATTTCCAGGAACTAGTTCCCCTAGAAAACATCCCTCTAGCTGCCTAGAACTAGCTTGCACAGGAAAATCCGTGAAAACAGTGTCATGGTACCGTTAAATAGGCCACAGTACCGTTAAATTTAATGGTACCTTGTGATGTTTAGAGGAACCGTGTACCTGTTTGATGAATTTTCACTGTTCCTCCTAAATTCCTGCAACCCTAACCTCAAACCTGCAAGCTCATCTTGCACTTCATCTTTCTAAGATTCCCTTGCTACACCATAGGACACTCCTATCCACTTTAATTTAAATTTCACCCATCTTGCCTATATAAGGCTTCACCTTTGCAAGATCATCTTGCACTTCATCTTCAACATCACATCACACACACACCATGTCCTCCACACAAGGATCCACCACTCATATCTCAAAGAAACCTAGAATAACCATAAGACCACCAACAAGACCACAATTTGTGTATCTTACAAAGGATGATGAAGTAACCACACCACCTTCCCAAGCTACTCCCAACTCACCATCTCCACCTTATGCACCTTCCAAAACATCCTCTACCTACACAACATCTTCATCATCTCCTTCCTTGAACACCATACCATCCTCAATGGACTACACACTCTCACCCATAACTCCATCGGACTATGCCATGCCAACTCCATCTCCAACCAACTCACCACCACCTCCTTCCCCTATCATGGCTTAACCCATTCAACCTCATCCCTTTGATCTACATAGTGCTAATTGCCTATGTTGCCTCCACAACAGCAACCTCATCTTCTCCTTGAGAGACGAAATTCACTTCATGTTCTCCTATGTGGAACATCTTTTGACACTACCACCCCCCCCCCAAATGGTGCCACCATCTCCACCACCTACTATCCCACAAAACTAAACATGTTCATGTTTAGTCTTCAATAATAAACCTTTAGGACCCCTCTTGGAAATGAAGCTTGCCTCTAGTCATTAGGGATTTATTGTCTCCTTTTATGTTTATTATGTAGTCATACGCATGTATGACATTTCTTTTCTTTTATGAATGAATGTATCCTTTTATGTGGGTATTTTATTATTGGGGGTCTTGGTTACTTAGTCATTTTTGTGGTTGGATATTAGTCATAAGTGCTACATGTTAGAACTTTGCTTTCTAACTTTGTTTTGTAGCACAAGTCATTGCTCGATTCCTTGGTGTCCTCCAAACGAAGGGGAGTATACATCAAGGGGGAGCCTTAGCAACCTTTTTGCTTCAACAAAAAGGGGGAGAAATGGGAGTAAACTCATTAAAAACTTGTTAAAATTAGTTTAACCTAAAATGAGTTTATGTTTTGTCATCATCAAAAAGGGGGAGATTGTTGATGCAAATAATGTTCTAAAAACGTTATTTCTATCTTTCGATAACTTCACGTTTTGAGGATGACAAAATGTGAAATCACGTTACGTTAAAATTAACGTAAACAATTTTTTAATCTTAAGATCCCGTTTCTACACAAATCACTCTAGAACAAATTTACAACTTCACTAATGATCAAAGAAGTAAATTTGGATTTAAGACTTCACATTTTTATGTGACAAAACATTTTCTTCAAAAATATACTTTACAAATTATTTTTGAATAATTAAGAAATGTTTTAATGGAAAAATAAGTTTAAAATACATAAAAGCTATTTTCCCCCCCAAAATCAGCTCCAAACTTCCCCAAATAAGTTTTCACCAGAAAAGACAAAAAATTAAGCGTCTTTGTCTGACACGGCTCCACGGTTCCACTAAATTTAGTGGAGCCGTGGTTGATTTAGTGGAGCCGTCCCCCTATAACGATCAGATTTTTTCTGCCAATAAATACCAGCCCACTTCACAAATTTTCTTCACCCTTTCTCACACAGAAACTTCTGAGTTTAAATCTCTCACACAATTTTCTTTTCTTGATCATTTAGTTTAGTTTTTCTTTTGTTCAAGAGTGATCCAATCATCCAACTTAGAGATCCTCTTCATTCCTCTTCAATAGGAAGAGAAGAACACAAAGTATCCAAGTTGATACAAAGTGTTGTCATTCCTCTTCAAGTGCAAGAGAAGAAGTCAAGGTATCCAAGAAGATACAAGAGTTGAAGTAGTTGTTAGGTTTCTTGTAACATTTGTTACATCCTTGTTGTATCATAACATACATCAAGATCATTTTTCTTTTGTGAGAGTGTGAGTGAAGATCATTGTGATCTTATTGAGATAGTGAATATCTCTTGAAGCCATTGGGCTTGTGTGATTGATCAAGAAGATCAAGGGTCAATAGGATAGTGTTAGTCAAGTGAGTGTTGTTCATTGTGATCGTGTCGAGATCTTGGAGATCTCTTGAAGCCATTGGGCTTGAGTGATTGATCAAGTGGACCATGGTAGATTGGTGCTAGCTAAGATTAGCACTCGACATCTAGCTTAGTGTCGGAAATAGTATAAGCGACGTGTACGGTTTTCTCCGCCTGAAGGGAGGTTCTTGACATAGTGCTTGAAACTCTCGAGTGTGGTACTCGGGGAGTGGAGTAAGGCGAAGAAGAGCTTCGTAGCCGAACCACTATAAATCCCATTGTCTCAGTTTGATCTTTCCATCTCTACTATTTACTTTCTTTACTTATTATTAGTTAGATTAGTGTGTAGTTCATATTGGTGTTGTTTGATTGCACATAAGATTCGAATCAAGGTTTCCAATACTAAAGTTTAAAAGAAGTTTTTAAAAGAACTTAAAAACCGGCAAAACTATTCAACCCCCCCCCCCTGCTAGTTTTCCACAGTAATGATTAAGATACACTACTTGCATCTTACTGAAATAACCTTCTCTTAAAATTTATAGCAAAAATAAATAAAAGCAACGTGCTTAAAAATATTTTCCCATTAACAAACAACATCAAAATTATAATTAACTTCCTCTAAAAAATACACACACGTAAACTAATATCAAAAAAAAAAAAAAAAAAAAAAAAAAAAAAAAAAAATAATACTTAATTTTCTCTTAAAAATTCTGAATCATAAACTAATATCCTTAAAAAAAACGGCCATAAACATAATTTTACAATAACTAAAACCATTCATATTATAATTACAACTCATGCGTCATACTTATAATTCACTTTCTCTAAAAAATTCCCACCCGTAAACTAATATCCTTAAAGATATATATAATAAAAAATAAAAAACGGCTTCCTTTAAAATAATACTTAACTTTCTCTTGTAATTCTATTAAAAAAAAAATAAATAAATAAAAAATAAAAATAAAGAGTACGTCTTTAAACATAATTTTACGATAACTAAAACCATCCAAATTATAATTACAAGTCATGCCCGCCCATCGGGCGGGCTTTAATGTCTAGTTTATATATATATATATATATATATATATATATATATATATATATATATATATATATATATATATATATATATATATATATGGTAAAGATACAATGAGAAAGGCCTTATAATGAAAAGGATGGGAAGCGATCTCAACCTTTGAATTTACCTTGCAAGATGAAAAAAGCGGAGTGCCCTTTTGTAAATAATATAAATTTGAGGGGCAAAGATGTAGTAATGAAAATCTAGAAGGGCGCTAATATTCATTCCCCCAATTCACTCTCTCTTCCTGTTCCACAAAAACCGATCATATCACTTCTTTTCTCTCTCTTTCTCTCTCTCTCTCTCTCTCTCTCTCTCTCTCTCTCTCTCTCTCTTCCACTTCAAAAAAAACCCTAATAATTTCTAAACCAAATTTATTGACTATCGAAGCAATCTACTGCATCACTGATGGTTATTACATCGATTTGTTAGGGTTTGGATAACCATTCAAAAACTTACTGCATTGATGATGGTTAAGATGAACCTACCAAATCTTTCACAGCCTTGTAAGTTTTTAAATGAACTCAAATTTTGTTACTACATCGATTTATTAATTTTGATTTGCTAAAATCGTGTTTTTGTCGATTTGTTATGATTTATGTTTTAAGTATTGTTGTTTGTGCGATGTACTAGAATGCGAATTATAACGCAGTAGTTGTTTTGTTTTCTTGTATTAGGATGTATACAAGGTGTTTGATAAAATGTCTCAATGGGACTTTATAACTATGATGCAATAACTTTACATTCTGATGCACTAATTTTGAACTAAGATGCAATAGGTGTTTAGTTGTCAGGTGTAAGGATGAAATATGCTAAAAGTAGGTTATTTTATGTGTGTAAATTTTTTTGTATGCTTGGTTGTGCGTTTGATGCACTAGAACTTGAACTGAGATAGTAGGTATTCAGTTGTCGCATATAAGGATGAAGTAGGCTAAGCGTAGGTTGGTTTATGTGTGTAAATTTGTTTGTATGTTTGGTAGTATGTCTGATGCATCGGAATTTAAACTGAGATGCAGTAGGTGTTCAATTATCACATATAAGGATTAAGTTGTTTAATGTGTGTAAATGTGTTTGTATACTTGGTTGTATATGTGATGCGCTAGAAAATGAACTATAATGCAGTATGTGTTCAATTGTCACGTGTAAAGATAAAAAAGGCCAAGCGTAGGTTATTTTATGTGTGTAAATGTGTTTGTATACTTGGTTGTATATGTGATGCACTGAAATTTAAATTGAAATGCAGTAGGTGTTCATATGTTTTTAATGATGAATTGATGCAGTAGGTTCTTATCTATGGCATATAAGATTAGATTAGGCCACCTGTAAGGTGTATTACATGTCAAAAAGTGTATGTATGTGTGTTTGCATGGATGATGCATTTGGTGTAATGAAGTGATGCAGTAGGTACGTGTTAGTAGCATATAAGGTTAGATTAGGTTAGACGCAGTGTCTTTTATTTTTCGACCAATGCATATTGTGTTTTACTTGTCGAAAAGTAGTTGTGTGTGCATTTGAATGCATGATACAGTTGCTGTAAAGAAGTGATGCAGTAGGTTATATTTTGTGTGCTTAATGCAGTTGATCTATTGAAGTGATGCAGTAGGTTATTGTTTATGTAATTTAATGTCACATTAGGTTAGGTTAAGTGAGATTTATGTGCTTAAAAAGTTTTTTATGTGTGTTAGAATAATTAATGCAGTTGTTGTATTGAATTGATGTAGTAGGTAGATGTTAGTTGCTTATAAAATTAGATTATGTTAGGCTGAGTGAGATTTATGTGCTTAAAAGATATTTTATTTGTGTTTGAATGATTAATGCAGTTGGTGTAAACAAGTGATGCAATAGGTAGATGTTAGTTGCATATGAAGTTATATTAGGTTAGGCAAAGTATGTTTTATGTGCTGAAAAATGTCTTTGTGTGTCTTTGAATGATATTGATGCAGTTTTTGTAAACCAGTGATCCAGTGGTAGATGTTAGTTGTATAAGAGATTAGATTAGGTTAGGCTAAGTTTGTTTTATGTGGAGAAAAGTGTGTGTGTGTGTGTGCGTGCGCGCGCGTTTAAATGCATAATGCAGTTGATGAAAACAAGTGATGCAATAGGTAGATTTTAGTTGCATATGAGGTTAGATTAGGTTAGGCGAAATATGTTTTATATGTCAAAAAGTGTTTTTGTGTGTTTGTGTGCTATCGATGCATCTGGTTTTATGAATTACTGTAGTAGGAATTTGTATGAGGGGTATGAGTCTAGGTTAGGTTACGAGCATAGCGTTTTAGTTTTTGAAAAGTATTTGTATGTGCGTTTATGTGCTATCGATGCAGTTGTTTTGATTAATAAGTGGACTTATATGTGGGGTATGAGTCTAGTTAGGTTACGCACAGAGATTTTAGTTTTTGAAAGAATTTTTTGTTGTTTGGTGTTTGATGCAGTGGCTTAATGAAGTATGCAGTTGGGATTTGTATGTTGGGTATGAGTCTAGTTTTGGTTGTGCAAGCGGTTTTATTTTTGAAAAGTGTTTTTTCTGTGTTTGTGGGGTTATCGATGCAGCTGGCTTATGAATCAATGCAGTTGGGATTTGTATGTGGGGTATTAGTCTAGGGTTTATGGTATGCGCAAAGCGTTTTAGTTTTTGAAAAATGTTTGTGTGTGCTGTTTGTAAGTATTGATGCAGTTGGTTTTTAAAATGCAGTAGGAAATTTGTATGTGGGGTTTGAATCTAGTTTAGGTATACGTAGAGCGTTTTAGTTGTCAATAAGTGTTTTGTGCGTGTTTGTGTGCTATCGATGTAGCTGGTTTAATGATTAATGCAATGGAGATTTGTTGTGTGACTTTGAGTTAGGTTAGGTTATGCGCACGGAGCATTTTAGTTGTCAAAAAGTTTTGTGTGCGTTTGTGTGCTATTATGAGTGTTTAGTATTAAGTAGATAGTATCGCATTTTGTTGTAAGTTAATTGTGTGGTTTGTGCTATAATGCATAAAGTATGCAGTATCACTTGGTTTGTGCATAATGTTCTATTTGTGGTTGTGAGTTTGATGACATATTTTTTAATATAAGATATGCAATTATGCATCTCCTTATGTATAATGATATCTAATCAATTGTTGTTCATTTGTGATATAATATAGTGCACATTCACTGTTTAGTGCGTCATAGTGATATATCTAGTGCATCAAACAAATTACATTAATGTAACAATATATCATAATTTTCACAGATTGAATCATTTTTTGACTACCTGGAAAGAAAATCGCACCCAAGATGCTATGAGTTTTTATTTGCCGATCGTAAGCATGTTGAGTTGCCTTGGAGGACAACCTATAATTCTGTCGACTGTGGAATATTTGTAATGAGGCATATGGAAACATATGTGGGTCAAGGTATTTTTTTGGAAGAGTTGAAAAAGAAGGACATGGTCAGAAAGCACAATTAAAGATGTTGCTCGCCAAGGACTTGGCAAAGATCATACTTATGATTTGTAATGAGGAACAGGCAATGTTATTGAAAGAAGCAGAAGCATACATGAAGAAGAAGCATACATGAAGAAGAAACCAAAAAGTTCTAAATTTTTAACAATGCTAGAGTAGATGAAGATTTGTGGAAAAGATTTAATGAAACCGTAATCAAGACCATTGATGCTTAATTATTCACTGAATGATTATTGTGCGGGGATAACTGAAGATCTTTAGTTTTAAAACTTTTGGATGTTGAAAATATTTTTTACTACTTTTGTATTACTATTTGTTTGATACTAAAGTAATTTTACTGCATCACAGTGTTATGTTTAAAGGATTACTTTTCATTGTATGATGTACCTAAAAGTTTATGTCTGCATCACAGTTGTTGGGAATTAAATGTACTAAGACTTAGTACTGCTAGAAGATTACATTAACAGTACAAACTTCTAGTGTATTACTGAAGACTGCTGAAGAACAACTAACAGTACAAACTATCAAGTTAGTACTGCTAGTATATAAATGAAGGTACTGCTGCATGATAAGGCTTTAGAAGACGTGTAGAAGATAAGTATGTAATAGATTGTATGTATATCATAATTAGTTAGAATTATACAGGTAGATAATTATCTTGTAAAGGACTCCTTGTGATATAAAAGGAGGTCCTAGGTTAGATCAGATATATATGTTTTTGTTAAGATTCAAGGTCATGGTAACCCTATTGATATTGAGATCACTTGTATTATTGCTTAATAATATTGAATCGTTTAGAGTTACTTTCTGTGTTCATTGTTTATAAAACTGTGTTACTGTTACATCAATACAATCTTCTAAGTGTTATCAACTAGATTCCGCATACTTGGTAATATAACCTCAAAGTATCCTAAACACATCCTCAGGGTTATATCCTCTCAAGTGGTATCAGAGCTAGGTTGATACTTTGTTTTAGAAGAAAAGATTATGGACATGGAAAACACACAGACCAACATGGCTGCTAAGTTGCCTATGCTGAAGCAAAACGATTTTGAGATGTGGAGGCTTCGAATCGAACAGTACTTCCAAGTGCAGGACTATGCACTCTGGGAGATCATTGAAGAAGGAAACTCTTTTAAACCTTCAACATCTGTAACAACAGTGTATTGTGAAGAAAAGACTATTGTGAATACCTCTCCAGTAACTGCAGAAGAGAAGCTGCAAAAGAAGAATGATGTCAAGGTTAGGAGCTTGCTGATGATGACCATTCCCAATGATCAGCTCTTAAACTTCAGCAAATACATGGATGCAAAATCCTTGTTTGAAGCAATCACTACTCGGTATGGTGGTAATGAAGCCACCAAGAAGACCCAAAAGACTCTGTTGAAGCAGAACTTTGAAAATTTTAGTGCTACCAGTAATGAGTCTTTGGATCGTATGTTAACAGATTGTAGAAGATTGTTAGCCAACTGGTTGTGCTTGGAGTTGAAATCCCTCAGGAAGACCTAAACTCTAAGTTCTTAAGGAGTTTACTTGCTAAATGGGCTATGCATGTGGTGGTTTGGTAGAATAAACCAGATATTGACACTATGAGCCTCAATGATCTATACAACAACTTTAAGATTGTTGAATAAGAAGTGAAGAAATTTGGAGGTACCAACTCAAGCTCAAGCTCTGGGAATATGGCTTTTGTGTCATCTCCCAGTACTACAAGTCCAGATGAGGTGAAAGTGGCTGCAGGAGTTAGTACTGCTAACCCTAGTGTTAGTACTACTAGCTCATCAACTAGTACTGGTATTCTGAGTGATACTACATATTATGCATTTCTGACCACCCAAAACAATGGGTCTATGCTGTAACATGAAGATTTGGAACAGATTGATGATGATGACTTGGAAGAGATGGATCTCAACTGGCAGATTTCACTTCTCAGCATGAGGGCTAAGAAGTTCTATCAAAGGACTGACAAGAAGATCAATGATGCGCGTGATGTGTCGTTGCGGTTTAGCAGTATTAATGCCTACTCAAGTTTTAAATTTATATTTAGCCGACTTATCAATAACACACACACTTAACGAGCAGTGTACCCGGTCAGTATGAATATAATGGTAAGTCGAGTGTCGATCACTAAGAGTGGAACGTATTATCTAGTCATTCTAATCAGTATTTTAATATTCTAAGTTAACTATACAACCTAATCTAATGCAAGGGGGTTCAGCCAGAGAGACTGGCATGTTTTGGTTGCAATTAAATAATAAACTAAACTAATGAGCACGAATCAGCGATAGGCATGCACGTACACAGATAAATACTCGAGACAATAAGAAGACCTGTCCTGATGATTAAGTAGATTGTCACTAGTTTTAGTGATAGTTTTATATGAAGTGTATGTAATTAACCCTTTCTCGTTGGCCCTAATCTTATCGGCGAGTAAACCCTTAATGATTACTTATGTCTAAAAGTTATTCCTAAGTGATCAATTTAGTAACAACCGTGGGAGCCACATTCTCTTCCGTAGTCAAATGCGCAGGCCACAAATAAACACAGAGGTTATCAATGCACTAATAAGTAGTAACCAAAGACATCAACATATAAACTTTAATTGATGGGAAAGCAGTTTTAAGGGAGTGCAATCTTTCTCGTCACATTACACAAGCCACCAATCCTGATGAATTAAAGTTTACTAACACAATAAAACAAAACTACTTAATGAATTAAATACATGCAGGACCTTCTCACAGCTCTTGTATCTTCGTTCGGGTGTGTCTTGTGCTGCCTAATCGTCTGAATTCGGCCTTAGGTTTCTGTGGTCTTCGTACTTCGTATATATTATGCCCCCGAAATTCGTCTGGTCTTGGGGTATTTATAGTTTCTGTCTGAGGGTAAGATGCGGCGCATTGACTTAACTTCGCGTGGGGTCCAAGATTAATATATTCAGGAATATTCGTACACCGCCAGAAGATGCGGCGTAACTCCATTCTCAGATGCGGCGCATGTCCTTTCTGTCTTGGATCGTATCTTGTGAAATCTTGATAGTGATGCGCCGTATGTAATAAGCAAGATGCGGCGTATCTGGAGCAGAATGTCTTGATCTTGTACATTTCAGTAGACTCTTAACTTCTTGCTTGTTTTGCTCCATAATTAGTCCAAAATCGCCAAGTTTCACCAAATGCTTGTTTTTAACTGAGAATTACAAAAGTAAACGATTAAGTATCAATTCTCACAGATAATATAATAAAACAAGTCAAATAAATAGGATAAATGACGGTAATAAAATGTACTTATTTGAGTTCATCAAATATCCCCCCACTTGAACTTTACTTGTCCCCAAGTAAACCTTAGAATTAATCTTATGAAAATGTATCCTAAAAGATATTAGGATTTATTTTATATATTAAGCATGTATTCATTTTTGTCATAATCACACAACCAAACACTTAACGAATTAGAAGTAAAATAAAATAATTTGATAAAAGCAAATATAATCGTTTAACTGTCCAGTCGTGACGAATATTCTATCATAAGCTTGGCAAGTATACACATCTCCCCCACTAAAGCCAAGGAATAACAAGTCTAAAGCGGTAAAAAGGGTTTGTAGGCTTAAGGGTTAATCATTCTCCTTAATCTCTATCGATCTAAAATTCCAGAAAAGGCGAAAAAATCACAAATACATGATCGAATCCACGAACACGATACTTGCAATTGCTCAAATCCTTAACTCGAATAGGCTAAAGATAGGACCAAGTGATCTTCACCAATAATATTATATCAAAAAGGGCGACAAAATCATAAATACATAGCCGAATCCACGACTACGATACTTAAGATTGCTCAAATCCCTAATCTCAATAAATCAAGGGTTTGGATAAAGAATAATATAGGGTATGGATAATATTTGGGATATAAATTGGTGTAAAATGAAAAATAAACAAAACAGATAAATTAAAATCCTAAGTGTGGTTAATCACTATCCCAACCATCCCATGAATAAGACTCATATCATAGAATAACTCACGCTTTAACACTTGAAACACACGCTTTAGGTAGACACGAATTATACTCAACAAGATCTCAATCAAAGAATAAACCTTAGTTGGTGTTCCCATAACTGCCAACTCCCATTCAATCCATAGATATAATATACAACAACCAGTGGTGATATCGACCACTTAACACAAAACTTTACATAAGTTGGTCAAAACAAACTTCCAACCTTTCCTTTTTTCTTTTTCTTTTCTATTTTTTCGAATTTTTTTTTTTTTTTTTTTTGGAACATAAACAAAGATGTGTAAAATTTCACCACATCACTATAATGATAATTCTGGATAATTTTTCCATACTTTTCATGACTTCAGAAATAACGGTAATAGTGAAAGTAGTAAACACACGTAAAATAAACTCAAAGATATACAATATTTACTTTCACTCCAATTGCATTGTGCAATTTCTCGACCTAACCAAAGATAATGAATTACGCACACGAACACAGGTAATGTAAGGAAACACACTTTGCCTAAAGCAATTAACCAACCACGGATTTTAATCTACAGGGTAGGCTAAGGTGTAAGGGTGTAACGAAACATTTTAAACATTGGTGTAAGAAACGAAAGGAATGGCTCTGAGGGTTTTTCTATGGGTATCTTACTCTAAAAGTGAGAGTAACAAAAGGGTTTATACGGAGGTTAACTAACCAGTGTAGTTAGCTAATAACATATAACATATAAAGGCTATTTGGGTGTAATCCTAGAAATTTACCAATTTAGACAAGTCATTCCAATTATATAAATAATACTTATTATGGTGGTCTCGAATAGTATACAAGCCAAGTTCTAAAGTTTACAAGTCACCGGCACACTCATAGATTTGTGAATTTTAAAAAAAAATCACAATTTTTGAAAATAACGTCATGTGTGCAGCTATGCAACTTAGACTTTAAACAAAAACATGCTAAAAATTTTTAATTTTGATATATTAAGCACATTTTAAGCATAATTTTTGAAAAGTTTAGGACAAGTAAGTGTTCTAATTCTCCAATCCCCCCACTTAAGTTAAACAACGTCCTCGTTGTTTGTATAAAAGGTTAAAAACTGGAAAATAAAAGAATTAGAACAGAAAAACTCCCCTGAGATTTGCTCGGTATGATCCTCCATTATTAGTATAATAGCAAAACTCATCTTTCTTGTGGATGAGAACGTTTAAGCTTCATAATAGATGTATCCACAGGAAATGCAGGAATCTATAATACCACCAAGACTTTAAACACACCTAAGTTAAGAAGGTTCAAACTTGCATAATACATTAGTAGTTAGTAAAAATAAAAATTAAAAATTAAAATGAAAATCATCGTGTTAATCGATGCGCCGTATCTTATGGAAGAAGATACGCCGTATCGAGCCTGGAATAAATACGAATCAGAATAGAAGATGCGTCGCATCTTTAACCAGGGATGCGCCGCATTAAAATAAACTGATAAAAAGTTTTAAAGTCGAAAATAAAAAATGCAGAAAAATAAAGTAAGATATGACCAGTGCAGGAGATGCGTCGCATCTTGGGATTGAGATGCGCCGTATCTGTTGCGGGCCTGACTGACTCGACACAGAACAAAATAGTAAAAATTTTCCGGGTTGTCTCCCGGTCAGCACTTGTCTTTATTCCAGAGTCTTCAAGTTAGACTCACGTTCAGCTCTTTATTCAGTTCTTGTCACGGTCCATCCTTCTTCCTTCATCCGAAAGATGTTCCCGTATAGCTTTGCAACGTTTTCTTCCGTTCGACTTAATCTAGTATAACTCTTGGTCTTCGTCGCAACATATTCCTCATCTGGTCCCAAAGAGTATTTGATGATTTTAAATTTTTCAGAAATAATCATGGGTGGCTCATTATAAGGGATCCCAAGTAGTTGACATTTTCTTTTGATGAATTCTTCTTCGTCTTTATCAACAAACTTAAAATAAGGATCCTTAATCAAATAGTTATCAAGTTCATCAATTAATGACTTATTGTTATCATCATCTTGAATTGCCTCCCACTCTCTTTCCAATTCCCATTGTAACCGTCGACTAAGCTTCATGTAATCATCAAATTGTTCATGCACCCATTCCCAGAAAGTAGTATTCGATGTTCCCTTTAGCTCTTTCAAGTATTCAATTCTACCCTTTTCTTGCAAAGCCTCCGCTTTTTGTGGGCAGTCTTCAACATTATCATACCACTCATAGTCTTCAAAGGTTACATCGTTTCCAACCCGTTTCATCCCAATTATACTTCCCCCATTACAGGTTCCGTCACTCTTATAATCACAGGTCGGCCAAACACTACTCCCATCCTTGAAAACGAAAGGTGTACAGGTGTGATTAATGTGCTCAAATTCCCATGGTTTATCCCAAACCCATGGTATTTGGTCATTCCATTCGTAGTACCAGGTGTTTTTGAAATCATCATAAGTCTTGAATCCTGGTAGATCTCCAGTTAGCACATCATCGTCGACTTGAAGAAGGTAATTAAATTCTTTGAATTGTTTGCACAAGGGTGTCTCATAATCGAACACGTCAATGTCTATTCTGAATAATTCTTCAATGCCCTCATTGATTGTTGAATCATGAAGTGACGACCCATAGTCGCTCTCTACTTCTTCGTCTTCTCCTCTCATCCAATATACCCATAATGCATCTTTAGTAGCTCGATCCATGCTCTTATGGTTATTGAACTTACTAGCCAACCAATCTGAAAAATCAACATTGTTAGGATCGTGGTCAACGTCAAAGCAAGCTTTACCAATCATTTTCCTCCTTATCTCCATGAACTCGTTAAATTGCTCCCTAAAACTCCGTGTCAACCATGAGGTCACAATGCGTTTGATTTCACTCACAGGAGCAAATTTAGGATTACCGTATTTAAGTTCAAGCCATTCTTTGAGGGAGATGTCCATCAACCTTACCAACCTGCCGTGAAATAGTAACTCCGACACAGCATAAATTCTTTCATCGTCTAGATAGTTCTCATTTAATCCCCAGCATTGTTCGGAATAAGGCATGTAAGAAATTTGCATAGGTTGGGTATTGCCTCCACCACAGCTTTTATTGCTTGAGTTCATGAATTCAATTTGGAATTTCCCATCATTCTCTTCAATAGTCGTCCAAGATAATCCCTTACATTCAATGATGGGCCATAAGAGTAACAATTCATCTTCAGTGTAGCTCATTAGTAAACCATAAGAGAATATCCCATCTTCAATATTGCATAAGCGCTTGAATTCCTTATAAGTAGCTTCAAGAGGGGTTTCCCAAGAAAATAAATCTGCATCAATCATGAGCACATCGAAGTTGACATCATCAAAAACTTTCACTTCGAAGGAATCCGGAAGCATGAGTTCCTTAGCAAGATATCCGTTCACTGATATGTCTTCCATAGCAAAACCTGTCATCATAGGTAAAATTTTCAGTAGGATTTGTTCGCTAGAAGAGAAATTAACGAATTTAGAAACGGATATAAGAATAACTGATATCTGCAGATGATGCGCCGTATCCAGAAAGTTGGATACGCCGTATCTTATAATCGTTAAAATTTAATCAGACTTTATTCAGAAAATAGATACGCCGCTTATTAATTTAGAATGCGCCGTATCAGTTTTAATTATCAAAAATCGATATACTTATTTAAAATTAAATGCGTCGTATTAACAAAAGTTAATGCGCCGTATTTTCGTTGCGTTTCAAAATACAAGATTTTTGATTCAGAAGATACGCCGTATCGACAGAGATCGATGCGTCGTATCTGTTTAATAATTCGAAAACTGTTTTTAATTAAAATAATAGATACGCCGTATCTGCTAAAACAGATGCGTCGTATCGCGTTATCGCTTAAAAAAAATTCTTATTAAAAACAGATACGCCGTATCTTAGGGAAAGATGCATCGTATCGAATTAATTAAACGCATTGTATTTTATAAAAATTAAACGCAATACGCCGTATCTATGAAAATAGATGCGCCGTATCGTTTGAATAAGCTCAGTACAACTATAGCAGAACACAGAAAATACGAAAAATAAAAACTAATAAAAACAAACCAAAATAAACACAAATTAAACACACAAAAACAGAAAATATGCAAAAATAATACAATGAATGCAATTTAACTAATATACAACAGAGTTAGCGGTTAGATTAAAAATTAAAAAGAAAAACCTAATTAAAATACTAATCAGATTAACAGATAATAACAATTCACTCCCCGGAAACGGCGCCAAAAACTTGATGCGCGTGATGTGTCGTTGCGGTTTAGCAGTATTAATGCCTACTCAAGTTTTAAATTTATATTTAGCCGACTTATCAATAACACACACACTTAACGAGCAGTGTACCCGGTCAGTATGAATATAATGGTAAGTAGAGTGTCGATCACTAAGAGTGGAACGTATTATCTAGTCATTCTAATCAATATTTTAATATTCTAAGTTAACTATACAACCTAATCTAACGTAAGGGGGTTCAGCCTGAGAGACTGGCACGTTTTGGTTGCAATTAAATAATAAACTAAACTAATGAGCACGAATCGACGATAGGCATGCACGTACACAGATAAATACTCGAGACAATAAGAAGACCTGTCCTGATGATTAAGTAGATTGTCACTTGTTTTATTGATAGTTTTATATGAAGTGTATGTAATTAACCCTTTCTCGTTGGCCCTAATCTTATCGGCGAGTAAACCCTTAATGATTACTTATGTCTAAAAGTTATTCCTAAGTGATCAATTTAGTAACAACCGTGGGAGCCACATTCTCTTCTGTAGTCAAATGTGCAGGCCACTAATAAACACAGAGGTTATCAATGCACTAATAAGTAGTAACCAAAGACATCAACATATAAACTTTAATTGATGGGAAAGCAGTTTTAAGGGAGTGCAATCTTTCTCGTCACATTACACAAGCCACCAATCCTGATGAATTAAAGTTTACTAACACAATAAAACAAAACTACTTAATGAATTAAATACATGCAGGACCTTCTTACAGCTCTTGTATCTTCGTTCGGGTGTGTCTTGTGCTGCCTAATCGTCTGAATTCGGCCTTAGGTTTCTGTGGTCTTCGTACTTCGTATATATTATGCCCCCGAAATTTGTCTGGTCTTGGGGTATTTATAGTTTCTGTTTGAGGGTAAGATGCGGCGCATCTAATAAGTAGATGCGGCGCATTGACTTAACTTCGCGTGGGGTCCAAGATTAATATATTCAGGAATATTCGTACACCGCCAGAAGATGCGGCGTAACTCCATTCTCAGATGCGGCGCATGTCCTTGCTGTCTTGGATCGTATCTTGTGAAATCTTGATAGTGATCCGCCGTATGTAATAAGCAAGATGCGGCGTATCTGGAGCAGAATGTCTTGATCTTGTACATTTCAGTAGACTCTTATCTTCTTGCTTGTTTTGCTCCATAATTAGTCCAAAATCGCCAAGTTTCACCAAATGCTTGTTTTTAACTGAGAATTACAAAAGTAAACGATTAAGTATCAATTCTTACAGATAATATAATAAAACAAGTCAAATAAATAGGATAAATGACGGTAATAAAATGTACTTATTTGAGTTCATCAATCAACCTTAGTAGTAATGATACTGCTGGTTTTGACAAGTCGAAGGTGGAGTGCTTTAACTATCACAAATTGGGGCATTTTGCCAGAGAGTGTAGAAGACCCAGGCAACAAGATAGCAAGAGTAAAGGGTATGAAAGCAAGCCAAAGGCAGTGGAAGAAGCTGAGACATCTTCAAAGGCTATGGTGGCTATTGGTGGTCTAGGCTATGACTGGAGCTTCATGGCAGATGAAGAGGACGCACCAGCTGAGATGGCACTTATGGCCTTCTATGATTCAGAGGTACTTTCAGCTAAAAGTTGTTCTAAAACTTGTACTGCTCTTAAAGAATATGAAACTTTAAAGAAACATTATGATTAACAGAGGATTGAATTAAACCAAACAAACTACAATTTTTCTAATCATAAAAGAGGTTTAGCAGTCCTAGAAGAACAAATTGTACATTATTAGAATAATGAGTCTGTTTTTACAGAGGATATATCTGTACTAAGTAGAGACTTGACTCTTAAAAATGCTGAGATTAGTTTGCTTAAAGCTGAGTTAGATAAAATCAATAAGGCAAAAGATAATATTCAATTAACTTTGGACACTTTGGAGTATGCATCAAAGGGTGTTAATAAAATAATAGAGTGTCAAATGGTTAATAAGGCTAAGTCTGGGTTATGGTATAAAACATGTCCACCTCCTCATAAAGGAGTACCTGCACCCCCAGAAATAGACTTGGAATACACAGGTCTAGTTGTGTTTCAAGAGCCAAAACTAAAATATGGTTGTAAGGCTAAAGAAAGTATTAAAGTAGATAAACCCGATGTGTTGAATGAGCCTTTTGAGAGTGCAAGTGACACCTCTCTTACTGAGGACAAGGTGTCAACTGATAGGAACTCAGATGCTCCCATCATTAAAGATTGAGAATCTGTTGATGAAGATCAAGTTGTAGCTAAACCTGATGTAGTAAAACTAGAAGGGACTAATGTTCCACAGGTGGTTAAAACTGAAACTGTTAAACCTACAACAAATGTAAAACCATCTAGGAAAACAGTTAGGTATTATGAGATGTATAGGTCCACAAGCAAGCCTAGAGGTAACCAGAGGAACTGGAATGACCTCAAGTCCCATCAACTAGGAAGTGACTTTTTTCATATATAACAAGTCTTGTTTTACTTGTGGTAGCTTTGACCACCTAGAGGCTTTTTTTCATAACCATCATGGGAGAAAGATGGTTACAAGGAACAATAGGGTGATTGGGAACATAAGTCATTGGGTAAACTCAAACAGGTCTCAAACTCACCCTAATGATAATAGAATGACTCCTACGGAACTTTTATTGAAGTCTAGCCTCAAACCAATTAGTACAGCTTGACCAGCAGTTAGTACTGCCAGACCATTTAAAACTGTTTACCCTAAACCAGCAGTTTCAAGTGCAAAACCAACTTTTAAATATGCACAACAAACTATTAAAAGGCCTATTCACAAGAAAGCAATGTTTCAAAACAAACTATGGAACTCAAAAGTTAAAACTGCCAGGCCAGCAGTCATACTAGACACATAGTATTGGTCAGCCTAAAAACACTGCTTGGGATAAAAGGGAAAATGTTGTTAAGGCCTCAGCATATTGGGTATGGAGACCAATCAAACCCAATGGTGAATCAATTGTATTAAAGAGATTTGACTATATTGATGCACGAGGCAAACCCAAGTCAATGATGGCTTGGGTACCCCAAGGAAACTAATTTCCTTCTTTTATGTGCAGGGACATTCACAGGATGATGAGGAAGATCAAGCTTATGTATATAGTGGAAGTTCCAGGCACATGACAGGCAACATGTCCTATCTTTCAGACTTTTAACCTATGGATGGAGGATATGTTACCTTTGGGGGAGGAATAAGTGGAAGGATTACTGGTAGAGGCACATTGAAAACCGGTAAATTAGACTTTGAAGATGTGTATTTTGTGCAAGAGCTTAAATATAACTTTTTTAGTGTCTCACAAATGTGTGACAAAAAGAACAAGGTTCTTTTTACTGACACTGAATATCTTGTGTTTTCCCCAGAGTTTAAGTTACCTGATGAAAGTCAGGTGCTACTTAAAGTTCCAAGAAAGGGCAACATGTACAGTGTTGATATGAAGAAGATTGTTCCTATAGAGGCTCTTACTTGTCTTGTTGCAAAAGCCACATTGGATGAGTCCATATTATGGCATAGAAGACTTGGTTATGTCAATTTTAAAACCATAAATAAAATTGTTAAAGATGGTTTGGTATGAGGCTTTCCTAAAAAACATTTTGAAAATGACCAAACTTGTGTTGCCTATCTCAAAGGCAAACAACAAAAGGCTTCTTGTAAGCCCAAAACCCAAAACTCTATCTCTCAACCTTTGTTTATGCTGCATATGGACTTGTTTGGTCCTATAATTGTAAGTAGTACTATGCATAAAAGGTATTGTCTTGTAGTTACTGATGACTATAGTAGATTCACATGGGTTTTCTTTTTAGGATCTAAGGATGAGACACCTAGCATTCTTAAGACATTTATAACTGAGATAGAAAACTTAGTAGATAAGAAAGTAAAAGTTATCAGATGCGACAATGGGACAGAGTTTAAGAATGGAGTTATGGATGATTTCTGCAAGGAAAAAGTTATTAAGAGAGAGTTTAGTGTAGCTAGAACTCCTCAGAAGAATGGGGTTGCTGAAAGGAGGAATAGGAGACTAATAGAAGCTGGTAGAACCATGTTAGCTGACTCTAAGTTGCCCATTATTTTTTGGGCTAAAGCAGTTAATACTGCTTGTTATGTGCAGAACAGGGTTTTGGTAGTTAAACCTCACAACAAGACACCATATGAACTGTTTAGGGGTAGAACACCTGCTTTAGGTTTTCTAAGACCATTTAGGTGTCATGTAACTATTCTCAATACCTTAGACCATCCAGGAAAATTTGACGGCAAATCAGATGAGGGTTTCTTGGTTGGGTACTCATTAAATAGCAAAGCCTTTAGAGTATACAACACAAGAACAAGGAAAGTAGAGGAAAACATGCATGTTCAATTTCAAGAAAATAAATCTAATGTTGCAGGTGAAGGTCCAAAATGGCTATTTGATCTTGATACTCTAACCCAGTCTATGAACTATGTGCCAGTTATTGCATGAACTTTTTCTAATGATTTTACTGGTTCAGAAGGGGATGTTGCAACAAATGAAGCAAGCTTGGGAAAGGAGAAAGATCAAGATCATATACTGATGCCAATATGGAACAGAGTGGATTCATCTTCAAAGAATGGTGAGCCTTCTACTGATGAAGACAAAGAAGGTATTGAAGATGGAAACAATGAAGATGGAGCTGAAGAACATGAGAATCAAGAACACAGTACAGCTGAGCCTAAAGTTGGTACTGCTAGGCAACATAATCATACTGCTGGCTCATCAGGTCCTACTACTGATGATTTCTCAGAAGATGAAGTGGATATCAACAATTTGCCACTTACATATTCAGTTCCCACTACTCCAAACACAAGAATACATAAAGATCACTCCCTAGACAATGTGATTGGAGACATACAGTCTGGTGTGAAGACAAGAAGACAGACCATGACTTCAGATCAACAAGGTTTTCTTAGTGCTGTTTATGAAGAAAAGAAGCATGAAGATGCCAACACATGTCTTTTTGTATGTTTCCTTTCCTAATCTGAGCCCAAAAATGTCCTTAAAGCCTTAGAAGACTCAAGTTGGGTAAAAGCCATGCAAGAGGAGCTTCTCTAATTCAAGATTCAGAAGGTTTGGGTATTGGTTGATTTACCCAAAGTTATGAGGGTCATTGGAGCTAAATGGGTTTTCAGAAACAAGAAAGATGAAAGGGGTATAGTGATTAGAAACAAGGCAAGGCTTGTAGCCCAGGGGTTTACAAAAGAAGAGGGGATAGATTATGAAGAGGTTTTTGCACCTGTAGCTAGGATTGAATCCATAAGATTATTCTTAGCTTATGCTTCTTTCATGGGCTTTACTGTTTACTAGATGGATGTCAATAGTGCCTTTCTCTATGGTACTATTGAAGAGGAGGTATATGTTTCTCAACCTCCAGGTTTTGTAGATCCAAAACATCCTGACAAGGTGTACAAGGTGGTGAAAGCTCTTTATGGATTGCATCAAACTCCTAGGGCCTGTTATGAAACATTGGCTTCTTATTTGTTGGAGAATGGATTCCAAAGATGAAAGATTGATCCGATTCTATTCATCAAAAAGGACAAGGAGGATATCTTGCTGGTACAGGTCTATGTGGATGATATTATATTTAGATTCGTAAAGAAGGAGATGTGCTTAGAGTTTGAGAAAGTTATGCATGATAAGTTTCAGATGAGTTCCATGGGGGAACGTACCTTCTTTTTGGGGTTGCAAGTGAAGCAATCATCTGAAGGAATATTTATCAGTCAAGATAAATATGTGACTGAGATACTAAGTAAATTTCAATTTACTGAAGCTAAAGTGGCAAGCACACCTGTTGATCTAGAGAAACCTTTGATTAAAGATGCTGATGAAGAAAGTGCTGATGTACACACCTACAGATCAATGATAGGGTCCTTGAGGTATCTTACTTCATTAAGACCAGATATCATATTTAATGTGTGTTCCTGTGCAATGTTTCAAGTCAATCCCAAGGCTTCCCATTTAACTACTGTAAGGAGGATCTTTAGGTACCTTAAGGGTCAACCTAAGTTGGGTTTGTGGTATCCTAGGGAATCACCTTTTGATTTGGGGGCATACTCAGACAGTTATTATGCTGGTGCAAGTCTGGATCCCTAATGTTACTTTGGTCCAAGAGGAATTTGGCAATCAGGGGAGGTCAGATGAACTGCATGAACAAGGTACTGCCAGTCAAGTGGAAGGAACTGGTGGTGTATTACAAGGTACTGCTAGTGGTTCTCATGGTACTGCTGGTGCAGTATATACAAGAAGACCAAAAAGACCAAGAACTGATAAGGGTAAGGGAATAATAGTAGAAGAAGAACCATCTCAGAAGACAACCAAGAAGAGCCAAGCTCAGATTGCTCTTGATGAAGAATTAGCTTAAAGGTTTCATGAAGAAGAGTTAGCAAGTGCAGCTGAAGAAGAAAGATTGGCAAAATTAATGGTTGCACACAAGTTTTTGACTGAAGAAGAAGAAAGAGTTGCTCAAGTTCTTGCTGATAGGGAGTTAGCTGCTAAGCTACAAGAGGAGGAAAGATCACAGTTTACAAGAGAAGAACAAGAACAGGCTGTCAATGATCTTTTGGAGCAGATCAAAAAATGCCAAAGCAAGAAGAAAGCTGCTCAGAAGAAACCTCCTACCAGAAAAGAACAATTAAGCTATATGAAGACTTATTTGAAGCATCAATACAACTGGAATGAACAACACTTCAAAGGAAGAAGTTGTGAGGAAATAGAAAGGATATACATCAATACTCATAGGAGAATGCAGATATTCCTTAGAGGTGATACAGTTGAAGGCGGTGAGAGAAAAGAGCAGCAGAGCAATTGAAATCTGAGGAGTCCAAGAAACAAAGAACTGAAGAAGAAATAGTTTAGGAGGAACCAATTGAAGAAGAATCAGTTGAGGAAGAGGAAGAGATATTGACTTATGAACAGATCCATGGTATGATGGTGGTAATTCCAGAAGCTCTAAATATAGATCCCATTCAAGCAAAACACCCCATCATTGATTGGGAGGTTTATTCAAATGGAATGATCAAGGGATGGAAAATCATCAGAGTAGGAGAAAAATTTGATGTCTACAAGTTCTTTAAAGATCTGATTAAAGCTTTTGACGGAGAAGACTTGGATAAGCTTTAGAGCTTAGTTCAAGAAAGGTTCAAGTCTACTGATCCTACAGATGATAAGGACAAAGAGCTATGAGTTGAGCTGAAGAGGCTATATGAGCCTGATGTAAATGATACACTATGGAGATTTCAAGCTCATAACCTGGATACCACGTGAAGATTATTTGACAACTGTCGAGTTCACATAGTTTCTACTAAAGCAGGAGTGGAAATCTACATGTTAGTAGAAAAGGATTATCCACTAAGGGCAGGAGTATTACTTGTCATGTTATAATCAAAGCTTCAAGTTGATAAAGAATCTGAAATGGCAAGAGCATTGGTGAGAAAGATATTCCAGCAAGCAGAAGACATGAAGCTCAAAAGATAGTGTTTGGAAGAGTCCTCACAATCCTCATTTAATCCAGAAAACTTGACGATTTAGGGTAAATCACAAGTTTAGGGGAGGATTGTTGGGAATTAAATGTTCTAAGACTTAGTACTACTGGAAGATTACACTAATAGTACAAACTACTAGTGTATTACTGAAGACTGCTGAAGAACAACTAACAGTACAAACTATCAAGTTAGAACTGCTAGTATATAAATGAAGGTACTACTGCATGATAAGGCTTTAGAAGACGTGTAGAAGATAAGTATGGAATACATTGTATGTATATCATAATTAGTTAGAATTATACGGGTAGATACTTATCTTGTAAAGGACTCCTTATGCCATAAAAGGAGGTCCTAGGTTAGATAAGATATATATGTTTTTGTTAAGATTCAAGGTCATTGTAACCCTAGTGATATTTAGATCACTCGTATTATTGCTTAATAATATTGAATCGTTTGGAGTTACTTTCTGTGTTCATTGTTTATAAAACTGTGTTACTGTTACATCAATACAAATCTTCTAAGAGTTATCAAGTAGATTCAACATACTTAGTAATATAACCTCAAAGTATCCTAAACACATCCCCAGTGTTAGATCCTCTCAACAGTGTTATGTTTGAAGGATTAGTGACATTTATAATTGAATTACTTTAACATACTTGATCTTTCTCGAATGTTCCTTTTAGATATTTTTAAAATTTTACTGCATTAATTTGTTCTACTGCATCAGAATGTTATCATATTACTGCATCACAGTGTTATCATATTTCTAGAATACAATATAATTTTAATGTTATTTTACTGTATCATGATGCATTAAACAATAACACCATAATGCAGTAACTATGATGCATTAAATATGAACATAAAAGATACTTATGATAAAAAGTATGGTGTACTACAAAAAATAACCTACAAAACATATCTAGAAAGTATGATGTACTACATAAAAATCACATATGCACCAGAGAAAATAACAATGGTGCAGTGTACAATACAAAACCAACAAACTTTACACATTTCTTTGTATTTTCAAAATTATTTGTTGGTTATGTATACTTCACGAAAATCAATAAGCAAACTTAACATGATCAGATCATCATCTGAACTTCCGTGGGACGCACAATATAAGATGTCTTGGTCAGATTCCATCATTTAAGTTAGATAATGAGACATATCCTTCCAAAGCTCACACCACCTGACTCATCGTGGGCCTGCGATGGGTTGAGTGACGCACGCAGGCTGCTATCAAAGTAATTTTCCTTGCACCATCATGTTAAAAAATGAAAGTTAGTTGAAGTAAATCCTATCATGTTTCAAAAAAGGTGCAAATGATAGTAACCACTGTAACAAGAAAAGTAAAAACATGTAGATAACAATATCTATTTTTTTTTTTTTTGTAACAATGTAGTAAACCGTATCCGTTTGACAGACTAAAGCGAAGGGTAACACCATATTATGCAATTAGGTTACGCGCTTCAAAATTAGATCATTAATTCATAAACATAACCTCCTAATAACACTTGCCAAGAACCCGTATGATGCAACCGCTTATTAAATAACAAGCTTCGCATCCTGAAACCCCAATATGAAAATCTCTTAGCTCATTTAACTAGTATTTGTTTACGTTCTTAATGTCGTGCACACGATAGTTAGCAAATATGCAGAAATTTTGCAAAATAAAAGTCAAATATAGTTACTGCATCAATGTTTTAAATCAACTGCATCACTATGTTATATCAAGCAAACCAAAACTAAAGATAACAAAATACTATGTGACAGACAAAAGCTAAAGTTAATTTACGACATCACAATGTTATGCACTATTATGCACTAAAAGAAAACAAAAGTGAGGCACTAGAAATGAAACTTTGATGCCCTCATTTAAGCAATTCCATGGGAGAAACATTTTCTACCCATAACATAAACACAAAATAAGCTTTTAGATCTATATTTTCTAAAAACAAAAACCTATTGCATTAGTATTTCATAACAACCAAATAACACATACAAGTCTTCTCTACTAAAAAAAAGACCAAAAAAATTAAAAATTAAAATGTGATGCATCAAAGTGTAAAGTTGGCGCATCATATGTATAAAATATCATTGAGACATTTATTATACATCTTGTATGCACATTTTCTAAACATGTTTGTATTTATTTTTTTCATAACTAAATACTTTACATATAACGTATCTAGATCAATAAAAACACAAAAAAATGTTATCTATAATAGTGTATTACACTTTTTAGCAACAAGTTCATCGCAAGGTGTATGAACAATTGGTGCATCAGTATACGAGACTAGTGCATCACAGTACGAAACTAGTGCATCAGAATTATAGAATATCATGTCTACATTTTATCAAACACTTGGTGTGCAAGTTTCATATACACGTTTTTCATATATATTTTTTTCTCAAACACAAACTGAATGAATATTTTAAATCAAATAAATACACTAACAATCAACATGATGTAGCTTGAATCGAACTGAATATAACATAAATAAATACACAAAAAAGTGAATATTAGGTGTTTGAAATAAGGATCTTACTATCTTGACCTCTTGATGAACAACATTCAGTAGAGTTTGATGAATAAGTCGACATCACGAAAATAGTTGTTGAATTCGTTGAGTTTGAGTTTGTTAAGAAATCAAATCGTTGACTTCAAGTGAAGACGCTTGATGTTTAGGAATGATGACGATAGTTAACAGTGGGGAACACAAGTGAATGTTGGTGACGATAGTATAAATGTTTAGGAATTGAACACCTACTGCATCATAGTTCAAGTTTAAGTGCATCAGATAAACAATCAAACCAACAAACACATTTACGCACATAATGCAGCCTACGCTTAACCTAACTCGTATTTATACACGATAACTGAACACCTGCTGCATCTTAGTTCAAATACAAGTGCATCACACAAATAATCAAGCATACAAACTCATTTATTCACATAACTGTTGGGTCTAATAGTTGAGTTGATAAAGACAAAACATGTGAAACATGAGAGACTATTTGTGACAAAGAATGAAACTTCACAAAAGGAAAAGATTACTACGTATCTTTTATTATTCTAGTTTATTCTTTGTGTAACCCTAGTATATCTAGTATATAAAGAGATACAGGGATTGATTATTAGTGTTTGTGTGTGTCAAGATGTAGTCGACTAAAGGTGTAGGTTGTGTCTAGGCATCGAGTTCCTACAGTGGATGCCTAGGTTTTGTGTATAGTTAGTGTTAGAGATGATGACGAAGAACCTTAGTGATAATAATAATATTCTTTATGTTATTCCGATGTGCTTATTATTATCATTGTGCTTATTGTTTATCCTAGATCAAGGTCTAAACAACCTAGAGTCCAAAACGGTCCAAGAACTTATAGATGGTGGCGTGCATAAGTTCTATCAGGTGGTATCAGAGCGGGGGGCTCTCGATCTAGGGATGTTACAAGGTTTTTGTCAAAGAAGATGAAGAAAAATTGACTTTGTTCAATTTTCGCAACTTTCTGCAAAGCTGTTTTTGAACGGCGATAACTTTTTCGTTAACCGTTGGATCGTACTGAAATTTTTACTGGAGGTTCTCTATATATCAAGGTATATTCTGACCGGAGGAATCTTCAATCTGAGCTTTCATTTGAAAGATATAAATTCGTAAAGTCTGCTGCAGAAATAGTTCAAGTAAGTCGAGTTTTTTTAAGGGTTTCGTATTTGTTTATGCTACTGTTGCAATCGTGTTTATTTAGAAGCAGTATAACAATTGAGCTATTGCATGGTACAAGATATTACTCTATTGGTCAATCAAATTCATAGATTTTACAAGGATTAAATTTAGAGATTTATTAATTGGTCAGTGGAAGGTTTAATATGTGGAGCATTGGTAAACCGACTATTATTCTATTCAGGTGGACAATCTATGATCATGGGACGGTGTGAATTAATAATAACCTCGTACATATTAATACCTATGGATCAGTGGTTTACATTAATTCTTCTTTATCATGAGTCGATGGTTTGTAAATTGCAGCATGTGTTGATTATTTTAACTCCATATTCGATTGTGAGATATGAATAAATACATCAGGTATTGTGGGGTTGGCATCTTATGCTGTCATCATGGACAGATCTCATGCGGCATCTTGTCATCATAGGAATGATTGGTTATTAATGTTGCAATTCATTATTTATTACTATTGTGGGTTCAACAACTTTTGTCGCATATTAATTATTAAGTAAATCATGGGCGGGTCGTTAATCTGTGTTCGAATTATTGATGCTGCTCATATGTTAATTAGTACTGCTCCAAGAAAGATACTGCTACTACTTCGAATTTTACTACTGCTTTCACTTAAAGTTTATGCTGCTAAGAATTTTAGTACTGCTGCTCGGGTATTATTACTACTGCTACGCTTATTGTTACTGCTGCTGCGTACATTATTAGTGCTGCTATGCCAAGATTATTACTGCTGCTACGCTTTTATTTTCTACTGCTCGATATGGTTTATACTGTTAGTTCTATCCGATATATTCTTAATACTGCTAGTTTGGTTCGATATCGGGTGACAAAGGACAGTTTTGGTTTTCGAATAAGTTTGGATGGTTTACACACACAGAAGGACATTGGTATACACACACGAAGAAGATTGTTTTTGGTTTATTTGTTCTTAAAAGTTTAAAAAGGCTCGAATTTATTTTCTTATTGGCGAAGTGAATTATTTGTTTCTTATTGGATGATGCAGTGGAATTTTTCAAGGTTGTGTTTTATTATATCTTAAGGTGGGTGTTACACTTTAAAGATAACTTGTTCGTTCGTTCAAGTGACTACGAGTTGACAAAACACTTGAAGGAGTTACGTTATTGTGCTCAGTGATTATTATCAAGGGATTGAGATCTCCCTATACGTTAAGTATACGTTCGAAGTCATTTTTAGTACAAGACATAAGATACAAGGTTGGTTTCTTCTACTTCAGCATCGAATTGGTAATGATTATTTCTCTTCAACATTATATAAAGCCTACAGAATTAGAGATTCAAATGGTTAACATATGGATTTCAGGGTAAGCTTAAATGTTCAAATGATTAACCATTTATATGCTACATCGAGGTGAAGATTTTTATAGCTGCTCGTTGGTAGTTTTACTGAAGATTCGGAATTTTTTTGTCTTGGATTCATTTATAAAAGAAAGCATTTTGGTGTTCATTCATGGAGGGCGATTCAAGACATTGGAAGACTAAGTTGGATGTATGGTATTGGCTTATGGTTATGAAGATCAAGGTTGCATACTTTTTGTTCCATATTTGATGATGAAAAAAAGGGGAAGAATATTTTGAAGATTGCAGCTTGAGATCCTTGATGATTTGCATGGTGTAAGGGGAAGTCGCATGTTTCATGACATATTAACTTCAGGGGAAGTTCATGCTTATTGGTTTTGTCATTATCAACTAGGGAAAGATTGTTGGGTCTAATAGTTAAGTTGATAAAGATAAAATATGTGAAACATGAGGGACTATTTGTGACAAAGAATAAAACTTCACAAAAGGAAAAGATTACTACGTATCTTTTATTATTCTAGTTTATTCTTTGTGTAACCCTAGTATCTCTAGTATATAAAGAGATACAGGGATTGATTATTAGCGTGTGTGTGTGTTAAGATGTAGTCGACTAAAGGTGTAGGTTGTGTCTAGGCATCGAGTTCCTACAATGGATGCCTAGGTTTTGTGTATAGTTAGTGTTAGAGATGATGACGAAGAACCTTAGTGATAATAATAATATTCTTTATGTTATTCCGCTGTGCTTATTATTATCATTGTTCTTATTGTTTATCCTAGATCAATGTCTAAACACCCTAGAGTTCAAAACGCTCCAAGAACTTATAGATGGTGGCGTGCATAAGTTCTATCAATAACCTACTACATCATAGATAGAAATAAAAACCTATTGCGTCATAATATTTAATACAACTGCATCAGCTTTCAAAACAACCGCATCACAATGTAAATTTAGCACATCACAGTTATAAAGTCTAGTTGAGACATTTTATCAAACACCTTGTATGCAACTTTCTTAAACATGTTTTGTATCTATATTTTTCTACATTTTGTTCCAGATTTAGAAGAAAACATGACGTAAATTTGAATCAACCTTTGAATATAACATACTTAAATATACAAAAACACATAAACCAAACATAATCGAATTAAAATAAAGTAAATTTACAAAAAAAAAAAAAAAAAAAAAAAAAAAAAAAAAAAAAAAAAAAAAAAACTATTAAAAAACAAAGTATTAACATCTTACTATCATTACTATTGATGTTGCACTAGTTGTTGATGTTGAACTATCATTGTTAGTTGATGATGATGAACATTCAATCAACATCTCAAAAATCACAGTGGAGAATGATGGATATAACGGTAGAGATCACGGTGAGGATCAGGCGGCAGATGACGGTGGGGAACCGGTAGAGAAGAAGATATGGTGGAGATGGAGAAGTTAGCCGCTATTTGTGTGTGTGTTTTTAGGTCACTGTTTGTGTGTGTTTTTATGAGAGAAAGATAAAAGAAATGAGAGTTTATATAATCTAAGGGGTAAAAGACTAAAATAACCCTGACAGTTATAAAACAAGGAGGGGGTGGGAGAGGACACATGGCACAATCTGGTGGCTTCCTAGCCTTCTCATTATAAGAACTCTTCTCAATATATCCCATATATATATATATATATATATATATATATATATATATATATATATATATATATATATATATATATATATATATATATATTATATATATATATGGTACAGTTAAAATAAAAAGACAAATATCCGTACATTACGTAAAAAAAGAATTTTTATTTACAAAAAGTTCGCGAAAAAATCCAAAAAATTTCCACAAGATCGGTTATGTTAGTGCATAAAACTTTTGTGATAGAAGTTTTTCTAATTTTGAGCTTTTATACGTTTTTTTTAACGCTCAAAAACCAAATTTTGATGCGCAATTTTTTTTTGATGCATAACGGAAATAAGCAGCTTAAACAAATATTCCCAAAAAAAACTCAGTGGGAAAAACCTTGGAGAAGGAATAAAGAGTACAGCTCTCAAAAGGCACTCCCATCTTAAAAACCATACACGATCTTGAGAACTTTCATAAGTGCAACAAACTCGAAAACATAGATCTAAGCCATGAAAAAAAAAGTCTTCAAACACCATAAAGCCTAAAGGTCTTAGGCATCTTCCACAATGTAGGCAATTGATTAACCGTTTGAGTATTCTTAAATCGAAACATAAGAAGCTTTAAACGAACCGTTACCATAATGAGATCTCGAAGATCCTCCGGTTATCTTCTAGCCTTCTTGAACAAACGATTATTCCTTTCAATCCAAATGTAGTATGATGTAGCAGCAAAAAGAAAGCGGCCAATGACACATTTATTGGTGCGTTTATGAGCCATGGGCTGAAACCACGTGACAATATCATGCAAAATAGGAGGAACAAAATCCATACAAGCTAATATTCGAATATATATCCAAACCGGCGAAGGAAAGAAACATTCAAAGAAAAGATGATCATGAGAGTCAGGTTAAGTGTTACATAATGGGCACGGAAGCATGTTCAAGTCGGTAGATTCACCAACATCCCATTGCCACAACTTTTCTTGAGTTTTAAGACTTCTTCGCATCACTAACCAAAGGTAAAAAGCATGTCGTGGGATACAAAAGAACCAGAGAACCAGATTGGAACCGAGCACTGTACCAGGACCGAATCGGATCCAAACTCGATGGTACCGATTCTAGTTCGTTAGTTTTAGATTTTTCAGTTCTTGGGTCGGTTCGATTCAAAACATTTCATGCAATACCCAATAATTCTAAAAACATGTAATTTTCTTTACTTCTCATACTCAAATCATTTCATGGAATACATTTGTTTGTAAACCCATGAACAAGCAAGAATGGCAATGGGGTGGGTTTGGAACGGGGCAGTCATCCCCATCCGTAAACCTGATTACAAAAATCATCCCTAAACCCGCCCCAATCCCCATAAGGGATCTTATCAGAGCGCCCCGTTAGGGTGAGATGCTCCACCAAACCCGCCTCATTCCCCATTTGGGGTCTTATCAGGTTGTCTTATTTGGGCACGATGCTTCAGTATACTTGTGTCATTCCCCATTTAGTCTTATTTTTACACTGTTTACAATAAGATTTTATGAAATAACTTGAAGAATCGAGAACACATTAATAATAAATTAAGCATTGGAATAAATCACAACTTTTTTAGAAGAAAAATGATTGTTTTGCCTAATAATCATGGCCATTTATGTACATAATGATTTGATTGGTTGATTTGAAAAACTAATTGGTGAGGATTTGTTGAGAGAAAGTACATGATAAAATTGTACAAGTGATTTATGCATTTGACATGTATTTAAGTATGTGTTTTAGGTCTACAAAGCACTACTCTTTTTAGAATTTAGAATATTATGACACATAACAAGTTTCTATATATATTCTAAATTCTAAAAAGAGTAGAGATGTGTATATATATATATGTATGTATATATATTATGACACATAACAAGTTTCTATGGTCACAATTTAAAATATATATATATATATATATATATATATATATATATATATATATATATATATATATATATATATATATATATATATATATATATATATATATATATATATGTATGTATGTATGTATGTATGTATGTATGTGTGTGTGTGTGTGTTTCGGGGCAGGGCGAGTGGTGTGCCCTGTCCCCGGCCCAAACCAATAAGAATCCCCGTTAAGGCCCCAAAACCCGATAAGCATGCCCCGTGCTGCCCCAAAAGTTTGAGTTTTTGGTTTTCCCGTCGGGTTCGGGGGTTTTTGCCATCCCTATGAGTAAGTCAGTGACACTTCTTGGTTGGATCTAACAAATGGTAAAGGGAAGAACAATTTGCAAGCAGTCTCGTTTGTTTTGATTGATGACAAACATGTAACTTGATACATAACGTAAAATGTACAAGTTACTTGTAATCTTATTTTGTCTCAACAATACATTCAACACCTCTCGAGTCCTCGTATGGTACAACACAGGTTCGTACATGTTTGTTATGTGGCATTATGATCAAACCATTAACAAATCATTTAGAATGTTTAAAATACGGCTAGGTCATTAAGTATTTTAAAAAGACTAACCATTCTACTTAGAACCTCATTTCACATTTTGCATATACAAGTACTTCTACTTGTACATCATGTTTCCTAAGAGTAATTGGATAAGTACACTTTAGGTATCAAACTAACATGATACATACTGGTAAACATATATTAGTTAAGCTAGTATATACATAGGACATACATATATACATTTACATGTTTTACATTTTAATTCCTAAAATGTAAATATATATATGACATCATGGCATACATCATTTAGTTAGCTTGGTTGACTTAACATAATATTTTAGAAAGATTTACAAGCAATGAGTTGGATTGTGTAAGATCTTGGTAAGATATGGTAAGATCTAGCTGTCATGTCCCGGCGGAACCAAACAACATAAAGGACAGACCCCTTGAATTGGTTCCGCCAAATCCACGGGTTGTCTGAACAAGTTTTCCTACAAATAGTAGCCCATTGTTTACCCATTGTTTTAACCCACTAGAACTCACATTCTCTCTACTCTTTGTATACATTTAGATCAATAGGAAACCATGTAGAAACATATATTAATCACCCTTTTCATAATGATCATAATGTTACTAACTTTCATTATGTTGTAAGCATACACTCATAATGATCCTGTGAAGCAAGCTCAGAGATCGTGAGTCATCATCCACCATAAGCATAGCAAAACTCCTGATCTACCAAGAGGCTTGGAGATCTTGAATTCATCATTCATCAAAGCATACCAACATATGAAGATTCAATGGCACTTGACATCCTCATTGTTCGAAGACTTCTTATTCAAGAAGTTCATGTAGATTCCACATACATATATGAAGATCCGTCACAACAAGCTTAGGGAACTTGTGATCTTCATCCATTAAAGGCTTCCTATCAATGGAAGTTCATTTAGATTAGTCATTCATATCGATGATCCATTTATGTCATGGATCATCATTGTAAACATCATTGCATCACAATCTAAACAACAAACTGGATTAGATAGTTTATGTGTTTGTGCCATAAAACACAAGGTTTCTATGTTGGGCCATAAAACAGAGTGGGAGTGGTTGTACCCATGTAAAAGAACTCGACATCTAGCTTAGTGTCGGAAAAAGTATAAGCGACGTCAGGATTGGTTGTGCTCTTGTAAAAGAACTCGGTATTTAGCTTTGTACCAAAAAAAGTGACGATTGTAAGGTTTTCTCCGCCGAGAAGGGAGCTTGTTGATCTAGTGAAGTAACTCTCGAGTTGGGTACTCGAGGAGTGGAGTAGGGCGGAGAGGAGCTCCGTGACCGAACCACTATAAATCATCATGTTCTGTTTGCGCTTTCTTTTACTTATTACTTTACTCCTATGTTTGCATTATATGATTGCTTGTGTTGTGATTAGTTGATAATACTTGTGTGACGACTTGTTTAGTATATGCTAGTCATAAACTATACTTAACATCTTTCATATTACAACAAGCTTAAATGGACATTTGATACAACAAGTTTTAAGTTTTCAAAACAGGAACGTATTCACCCCCCCCCCTCTACGTTTTCACAATTGGTATCAGAGCCTCGTGGCTCTTATTTTCAAAACAAATAGTTTTTAAAATGGAGCACGATCCATGTATCAAATTACCATTGAAACGGAATTTAATATGAAAAATATTTCGCTAAGTATACTTAGAAATTTTGTTGTTAAATGTTACTTTGTATACAAGCTTAAAGATGTCCTTGGAAAATAAAAGAAAAGATTTCCCAAAAGAATTAAGTGTCAAATTATGCGCTTAAAGCAAATTTACGAAAAATACGATTTTGAAATGAGTGTTTGGGATAACTATTAACTTAGTTGAAAAATCACCTACATAAATGTTTAGATAAGTCACATTATTAGAAATAAAGTTAAATAAGTATATTGTAAGTTTACTATCTAATCTATTAAGTCCCACACACTTTATCTATGTCAAAATATTAGTTTTATTGAATCTGGTACAGAGACCCGCGGAACCTTTCTCTTCAAAGGACGGAACCCTTAAAATGGTTCCTTGAAATCCGTCTGTATAGTATGCAGTTTTCGCCAACTTCAAAAATTCATAACTAATTAACCGTAAGTCCGTAGGAGTCGCGCCACCTATCATTTTAAATGGAATTAAGTCTACTTTCATTTAAAAATAATCTCATATCTTAAATCTAAATTGAAGTAGGTAAAACAAATCAAATACTACAACTTGTTCAAAATATTAAGTTTCATTTTGACATAGTAACTTAAACTTTTGAGTCGGGCAATGTAAGTTTGTATCCTTTGAACATTGATATGATTTCTTTTGAAACTAAAGAATTTGGTTTATATAAAGGAAACAAATCAAGCTTGGCATAGATCGTCATATTTAAACACAATGACGAAAAGTATCTTTCATTTTATGCTATGCGACTACTTGTTCTAGTTGTTTGCATACATGTTGTTTGCTTGTTGAATGTTGTAATTACACTTGTTTGTTTGTAATGCATAAGTATCAGTCTTGCCGTGATATTCATTCGGTCATTTATCAATTTCTTTGTTTATGCACAATAGGATATTTGCTAGATCTTGTGCACTAAGTTGATAAATTGTTTTGTTTTACTTATATAGAATTAGATATTTTTATTTGCATGTGTCATGTGAAAGCCTAGCATAATTCACTTAGAAATAAGAACTAAGTAAAACTAGTTAAGTATCTTGATAAGTACTGTCTTGCACAATATCTCACTTAATGGTTCAAGTGTTAAATTGTGTAAACATGTAGTATCTGTGAAAATGGTGATTGGTACATCTGCTTCTAATCATAATGTTTAAGGTATTTGTCTTGTCATAGGATAGAAACTTACCTTTGAATGTTCATGTGAACTAACCGTGTCATGCAGGTCGATAACACTTTGATGTTATCAATTTTCCATGGTTAAGCCACTGTTTGGCTAAACATCCATTTTTAGTAAGTTCAAAATCCTCGATTTGATCTTTATGTTACCATGTGTTAGAATCTGTGTTTTTGGTTTTAATCTATCACAACTAAGTAGTTACATAAGTTTTAGAAAAAATTTCGGGAATTGAACGGGTTTCGGGTCTTTTGCAATGCCCTCTGTTAAGTAATTTCACTTGGCGGATAAGACAGAACCAATTATAGGGATACGTCTGTTCAAACTTATGGTGCCGCCAAAATAAGTCCCACGGATTCCGCGAAACCAAAAACTAGGCTCCGCCTTTGTTATCATTTGGTTTCGCCAGAATAAACAGCTAGATTTTTAAATTTTCGTTTAAATCCCTCATTCAAGATCACTCACTTTTATCACTAGGATTATTTTCACTGATGTTCACTCATATTGGGATTAGGACATCCCACTTGCACCTATAGGATAATCATCTCTAACCATACTTTCAAATGTCACGAAAATGCTCCAAGGTACCTTTCTCCATAAAGGAAGGAACCCTGAAATTGGTTCCTTGTAACCAGTGAACCACTGAGTATTTGTGATCATTACACACACTCACTGCATTCTTTTGTCCTTTACTCATCCATTAGCTTGATTTGTAAATTGACAACTTCCTAACTAATCTAGACTCACTGTGTGCAAAAATATCATAGATCACAAGTCCAACTTATGACTACAGATATTGTTGTGTATCCACATATGTTACCTTTCTTTGTTAACATGTCATCCTTCAAGACGATTAAGATTTACATCGAGTCATAACTCACACTTAGGTTATAGATGTATTATCAAAGTCTTGCTATCCGTGAATGTTGTCCAATCTCATCAAAGTAGGATTGATAACTTAAGTATTTCGTCTGAAATATTCAAGTAAATCTGACTTACGATTGTAGTCATTAAAAGTCATATCCGAAATAATCAACACCCAAGTATTTTAACAACATGTGTTAAAACATTTATCCTATCACCTAAGTACACTTGTACTTTCACCATCGTCCCGTCACATTCACATCTGTGATATATCTGAGGCCCTAAGCTTCAGATCACATCACACACTAGTTGTACCTACCTATAAATCACAAGAATAATTCTCCATCCTTGTTGCTTTCAACATCCATAAAACCTAAGTACTTTCATAGCACAATAAACCCCACATCACCACAATCCTTATTATCATTTGAATCCATTGAGTGCATTACTCAAAAAGCCCATTGTCCAAACACTCGTTAAACAAACTCAACCATACTTTACCACCTATAGGATTAGAACCTTCACCATCAAATGAGCATGAAGCTCACATTCATTTACACTAGGTTTAAGTAGTACCACTTTCATAAGTTATCAAAGTATTGGTAATACTTTTAACTTTTGCATAAGTTTCATTAAACTTTAAATCAACACTTTAACAACATATGTTAAAATGCAAAGCCAACCTCATGCACCCCAAATAACAATGACCCTTGAGGAGTATACATAAGAAACTCAAGTGAATTCTTCGTGTCATCCCCAAGATTATTTAGAATAGGTCTATCCAATTCAAACACCTTGGACTCATATCTTCATTTAGGAAAACATGATGTTTCAGAAAACATTATACTTAAATCAAGCGTTTAGTTTTTATCTTGTTAAAAGGATAATGTACGTCCTATGCATCATTCTCTCCTTGCAACATGAACGAATGTGTTACAAGAGATTTCATTACACCTCATTGTGTAAATGATCTTAAGCAAACATCTGCAAGTTCTATGAACTAGAGCTTCCCCCTCATCTTGTCATACTTGTTTTCATAAGCATGATGACTTTATCCAATAAGATAATCTTACTTGTTGAAAGATACTATATGTGTCTATTTCCTTTCAAGTAAACCTTGCTCATAATCTAGTTCAAACCTTGTGAATATCCTACACATCTCTAGAGCATACACAAGATCCATAAAAGTTGGTAACTTTATTTAGATACTTGTTCCAAAGAACTTTCTTGAGAACGTTCTTAACATATTCCATTATCACGCACAAATACATCTCTTGGTCTTAGATGATCAAATCACTTGCATAACACATACTTAAACTCAACATAAAAGATGTCACCCTTTAGATCATTCAACCTTAGATTCCAAACACAAAGATTAAAATCTGTTGACACATATTTGTCAAATTCCGGTGTATAACATGACATCTTCATCACCTTAGGTTTAATAGTTGAGTCTCATTAAGCCAAGTATTGGTGAACTATCATATTTTATATACTTTGATAGGAAAAAATAAGAATTCCTATCTTTTAGACATGAGAATGACTACTGGAGAACCTATTGCACTAGAAACTTAATTTAACCTAACGGGTAAATTTCTTCCAGCAGAGAAGTTGGGTATGTGGAATCACCCGTAAAAATTGTCATGTTTAGCCTGAATTGAGCACCGCTAGTAATAGTCTCATATTCATTCTCTAACTTGAAATTTTTTTATTCCTATACTTGCCTAAAGTAAGTATTAAAATAAGATAATTTATCTTGTCTTAGAAATATTAATCAACCAAGTAGTAGATGTGATTTTTTTTAGTAAAATCACTTGCATTACATATACATGTGTTGATTACATGTTCTTTGTTTGATGTAATTAAGTATCTTGATGTTATCATGATAATTATTTGATTGATAGTCAAATGTGTAAACCTTCGAAAGGTTTTGTCTGCATGCTTATATATGTTTCATGCTACTATACGTTAACATGATTTGCATGATATGTGTTATATGATATTTCACAAGATTAACATGGTTCTTGTTAACTCACGATATATCATTTTTAATACATGGTGTTAGATAGCTCTTGTCTTTAGTTGACATTCATTGAGCTTTTTCGTATGATAGTCTAAAATGATGCATGCTTCCAAAATGTTAGAATTGTTTGCATGAACCTGTCGTCTCACTTCTTTTGTGACCTTGTCACACTATTTGTTTGCCATTTGTGCACCTATAATAAGTCTAAGTGCTTTTGGTATGATAAACATTTAGAAGTCGTTTTATTGTGTTAATTAATGAGTAAGCATGCTTAAGTGACTAAGCATTACATCAAAACAATTTCACAATATAAGTATCTCAAACAATGTCATGCTCTCTTGCAATATGATTATTTGTCTTGATGATATGTGGTAGCTTTGTGTCTAGTAGGTGAATATTTGTTTATATAAGATGTTATGATTTCTATCATAATCACATCTTTTTTCATTAACATTTTTTTATTGTAGGTTGATAACAAATTACTTGTTATCTCATTTTGTTATGCCTATCTTGCATAATTGTAATCCCTTTATTACTATGCAGATTAGTAATATGCTTATGGGACCCATTCTCTTGCATATAGCTTTTGAAGCTAATAGGATTAAGTTTTAGAGGATTGAAATTTGTGTTTACGTATCTTCCAATCAACCCCTTTCCAAATTGCATTATTGCTTCCGCTTTCCTAACAACATCTCCATCACCTTTTAGTTATAACATTACACCTCCAATGAGAAAACCACATGCCTCGTCATGCGATCATCTCGCATTGATAGAGAAGAGCTACGTGACTTCAAGGACGAAGTTCTTTGTATGCTAATCAAACATCCGCAAAAACGTCACTAAGCTCATCGCTTACATTAACCTGCAACATCCTAAACACTTTACCGTCATTCTTCATTTGATACATCACACATTATGTTGGATGTCCACCGATTAAGGGGGAGAGAAAATCATTCACATAATTTTCTTTTTGTATCTAAGAACACTTACTCATAGGTTCACACCATTCAATTATAATCAACTCACTAAATCATAAGTGTTTTAACATCACAGTATACCTCGTCAAGTGAAAAACACATCATGTGTTTGACAAACCTCTTAAATGAGAAGCATTAAGTCTCCTTAGACTTTGACTAGGATTAGTGAAACCAAATCAGTAGTTATAAGTAAATAGACCTTAGCTTGAACCTTCATTTGATCAAAAATGACAAAACATGACCAAATCAATTTTGGTCCCACAGTACCCTTCGATAAGACGGATGGAGCCAAAGATTTGGCTCCGCCCAATCTGTGGGTACCTGAGTCAGTTTTTAGCCACTTAAAACCAAACAACCCTCTCGTAACCAACGAGTCTAGGATTTTCACCTTAATCTCACAACTTCATTGTCTAGAACACCATCATAGGATCTCATCCTCTTCATTCTTGATACATATCAAGTATGTCATTGTCAGTGCAAACGATATATCAAAATCGTCATTCTCAACATGTTGGTCTAACCAACACTCTCGCATCTTATGATGTCATTTTCATCCTCATATAGGTATCTACCTTTTCTAGTTCTTGCATATGGAATTTTTATTTCTAAGTGATCATTGTCTTCACTTCCTCTTAATTCCATTCAAGAATATATTATGGCACGTTACATCATCTTTGGTAGATGATAATGTTATAACCTCAACCGTCTTCAAATACTCTTATAGCACTTGCTATACATTAGAGTTTCTGAATTCATTGCATTCCATTACCTCTTTCACTAATCATCACCACCATGGATTAGCGAAAAATCTACTTGCATCAATCTTTAGTCATCTATTGAGTTATCACCACTAGTAAACCAACACCGACACTAGCACCATTCACTTTAACTCCACTTCATGTCTTTCTCCTAGGCATTGTTTTGTAGGATTTTATCATATTATAATCTTATGATTGTAATTCTTATTAGAAGATTACACTTTATAACATAGTTTATCATTGATATATTGCATCATATATATATATATATATATATATATATAGGGGGGCTTTATTTTCAGAACCCTGTTAAGTGCGGGAACTGCGAGAACTCCAATTTTGCATTAGAAAACATGCATGTTCATATAAAACATGTATGTTTTCTTACATACACCTTAATACGCATGCATGCGTATTAAGGTGTATGTAAGAAAACATACATGTTTTATATGAACATGCATGTTTTCTAATGCATAATTGGAGTTCTCGCAGTTCCCGCACTTAACAGGGTTCTAAAAATAAAACCATTTTGCATTGATTTGTTGCACTTAACAGGTTTTTATTTGAACATGTATGTTATGCATGTATGTGTATTAAGGTGTATGTAAGAAAACATACATGTTTTATATGAACATGCATGTTTTCTAATGCAAAATTAGAGTTCCGCAGTTCCCGCACTTAACAGGGTTCTGAAAATAAAGATAAACTATATATATATATATATATATATATATATATATATATATATATATATATATATATATATATATATATATATATACATCTTATTTTTCCTTGAGATGAAATATATTGCACTAATTCTTTCAGTGTAGGTTCATCATCATATACGCTCGATCGTATATAGCATACTCATCATAGGATGAAGTTTGCATCGATTATTCTTCTTCTTTTATTGTTCGGTGCTTCTTGACGTCCTCGAACCAGGAGGAATATCTATCAAGCACTCATATTACATCGTCTATACACATTGGTCGTATATGACATATCTGTCTTAAGACATAGCTTCTAGTGCACTAATCTTTGTTTTGTAGGTTCATCATGACGCCCTAGAGCAAGGGGGAGCTTCCGTCAAGCATTTATAGAATGCATCATATACAAGCATTGTTGTATATCATATACTCTTCCAAGGAAAAATATTGCTTTACACTAACCTTTATTTTGTAGGATTCTTCATCCTTGCATCATATACGTTGGTACCCTAGCAACGGGGAGTATTGATCAAGGGGGAGCTAATCATGCACTAACCTTTGTTTTTCTGTCTTTCTTATTTCTTGCATCATATACGTTGGTACCTTAGCAAAGGAGAGATTGATCAAGGAGGAGCTACAGTCAAGGGGGAGCATGCACGCACTCATAATTATTCTCATTCTTCAACACACCTTTGTGTTTTGACAAAAAGAGGGAGATAATCCAACATAGCATACCAACGTGTATCGTTGGCTATATGCATTTCATTCATCATGCATTTTTCATATATTTTTTTTCATGTTGCACAACACTAACCTTGATGTAGGTTAAGAGTCTTAGTTTGATCCATGGATCCGCTAACAACTAGGGGACGCAACAACCATAGGAGATTGGAGTAGTCAATTTAACTTCACTAGGGATGATGCAAGCTCGCCATTTCTGGGAGAAATGAAGTTAACTCCAAGGACACACCCTTTTTTTTAGACAAAAGGGGGAGAAAGGTGTAAACGGAGAAAGTAGTAATGAGGGAGAAGAGTGTAAACAAAGAAGGTAATGTAAAAGGTAGTACGGACACAAGTAACTATTTTACATTTTACTTTCTATCATGTTTACATATTTTGTCATCATCAAAAAGGGGGAGATTGTTAGTGCAAGCAGTCTCGTTTGTTTTGATTGATGACAAACATGTAACTTGATACATAACGTAAAATGTACAAATTACTTGTAATCTTATTTTGTCTCAACAATACATTCAACACCTCTCGACTCCTCATATGGTACAACACAGGTTCGTACATGTTTGTTATGTGGCATTATGATCAAACCCTTAACAAATCATTTAGAATGTTTAAAATACGGCTAGGTCATTAAGTATTTTAAAAAGACTAACCATTCTACTTAGAACCTCATTTCACATTTTGCATATACAAGTACTTCTACTTGTACATCATGTTTCCTAAGAGTAATAGGATAAGTACACTTTAGGTGTCAAACTAACATGATACATATTGGTAAACATATATTAGTTAAGCTTGTATATACATAGGACATACATATATACAGTTACATGTTTTACATTTTAATTTCTAAAATGTAAATATATACATGACATCATGGCATACATCATTTAGATAGCTTGGTTAACTTAACATAATATTTTGAAAAGATTTACAAGCAATGAGTTGGATTATGTAAGATCTTGGTAAGATCTAGCTGTCATGTCCTCGCGGAATCAAACAACATAAAGGGCGGACCCCTTGAATTGGTTCTGCCAAATCCGCGGGTTGTCTGAACAAGTTTTCCAATAAATAGTAGCCCATTGTTTACCCATTGTTTTAACCCACTAGAGCACACATTCTCTCTACTCTTTACATACATTTAGATCAATATGAAACCATATAGAAACATACATTAATCACCCTTTTCATAATGATCATAATGTTACTAACTTTCATTATGTTGTAAGCATACACTCATAATGATCCTGTGAAGCAAGCTCAGAGATCGTGAGTCATCATCCACCATAAGCATAGCATACCTCCTGATCTACCAAGAGGCTTGGAGATCTTGAAGTCATCATTCATCAAAGCATACCAACATATGAAGATTCAAGGGAACTTGACATCCTCATTGTTCGAAGAGTTCTTATTCAAGAAGTTCATGTAGATTCCATATGCGTATATGAAGATCCATCACAACAAGCTTAGGAAACTTGTGATCTTCATCCATTGAAGGCTTCCTATCAATGGAAGTTCATTTAGATTAGTCATTCATATCGATGACCCATTTCTGTCAGGGATCATCATTGTAAACATCCTTGCATCACAATCTAAACACCAAACTAGATTAGATGGTTTATGTGTTTGTGCCATAAAACACATGGTTTCTATGTTGGGCCATAAAACATAGTGGGAGTGGTTGTACCCTTGTAAAAGAACTCGACATCTAGCTTAGTGTCGGAAAAAGTATAAGCGACGTCGGGAGTGGTTGTGCCCTTGTAAAAGAACTCGGTATTTAGCTTTGTACCGGAAAAAGTGTAAGTGACGATTGTAAGGTTTCCTCCGCCGAGAAGGGAGCTTGTTGATCTAGTGAGGAGCTCCGTGACCGAACCACTATAAATCATCGTGTTCGGTTTGCGCTTTCTTTTACTTATTGCTTTACTCTTATGTTTGCATTATATGATTGCTTGTGTTGTGATTAGTTGATAATACTTGTGTGATAACTTGTTTAGTATATGCTAGTCATAAACTATACTTAACATCTTTCATATTACAACAAGCTTAAACGGACATTTGATACAACAAGTTTTAAGTTTTCAAAACGGGAACGTATTCACTGTTACACCCCGTGCCCGCTTAGACCAAAAACTAAAACTTTTAGAGCGGAAACGCTTGACTTTTACGGACATCTCAAACTTGACCATATTCATTACTTTAACATATATAACATGTTCCAATACACACTTGACCCATGAATAACCCAAAATGGGTATTTTTACACTTGTGCCAAACATCCCCCTTAACTTTACACTTAAACACATAAAACATACTTAGACTCAACAGTTGACCACTAAATCGTTACACAACTCTTGGCATACAATTTGCCACTTGACTACACTTTATAAAACGTTACTTGACTCACGGGGGTACAACTTTGCTCATGAGCTCGGTATACTACTTAAGCTCCTAACTAAACACTATCTTTAATCTTGCTAATCCAATCCCTTAATCCACATATCCAAGCCTTCCACATAAACATGCCAACCTACAAAATGGTTAGACAACTAAACCGTAAGCACGAAGGCTTAGTAAGTAAAACGACTATTACATATCATTATACTTCAATCCACATAAGCATCAAATACATAAACACTTACTTCATGGCTCACTACTCAAATCTCATCTAGCACATAACATCAACATAATCCATGACATCAACTCATCACATAAGCCATATTCATGGCATCACATAAGCATAACCATGATCATCTTTCTTGACATAAACATACATAACATATATATGTTAGAAATCCATATAACTCGTGTCATCATCATTTTACTTACCTTAATCCAAGCTAAACAATATCAAGGGCATCATCATCATCACATCTTCCATCATCATCATCATCCTTCATAAATAACCAAACCCTAACAACAAAACAATCAATAACATAACAAGGGTTATCAAAACCCATGAAATATACTCAACCTCCAAATCCTATCATCATACGATCATATCTTGATCATATGATGAAATCTCACTAAACTATAACTTATAATCATTACAAGGATTACTTACTTATAGTGATCTTTTGCTAGGAAGGATCATAAATACCATGTCTTCACCATCTTCCTTCCTAAGCCATCAAGCTAGCTATTTTTCTTCTCTTTTCCTTATCTCTAAAAACCGGACTTCAACTCTATCTAAAATGATGGAGAAAAGTCTAGAATAAACTAGTTATAACTAGTTAGGTGGCATCTTTGGGCTAATGGCAAGAATGGCCCCTCAAACCTTATTCCTTCTATTTTGGCCACAATACTTACTATAACATATTTACCACAATTGCAATTTAAGTCCCTTTAGTTATACATCATATTTACATAACTACATTAGTCATATTTTGACTATTAAATTTGACCACAACGCAACCTTCGTTGACTGGCCAATCACGTAAGGCCTTTATCCATTTCATCTAGGGTGGGGTCTAAGCACCCGGAAAACGGGTCTAACATTCACCCCCACCCCCTCTCTACGTTTTCACAAAGGAAACTAACTAGAAGAGATAAAGGGAAACAAACGGTGGAACAATAAACGATTTTAGTATTTGGTTGGACAAAGTTTGAAGTTATCTTATTTTGTTTTTCAGATTGTTATGTGTCATTGTTTTGTTAAACATTTGAACAATCTGAAACTATAAAATGATTGTTCGAGTTAATGCTTTACTTGTTAAATGTTATTGGTTTAAACGTAAACAATTGCAAAGACTATTCAAATAGTTTTTGTTTTTTTATTGGCCTAATTCAATGGTATGGTTTTTTATTTTATTTTCAAGAAAATCGGTTCCTAACCGAGTAGACCCGAAGAACTGAATCCATCGAGCCCCGGTTCCGGACCCGTGCTCATCCTTAATTTGTTTTACATAGACTCTAATGTATTTTAAGAAGTTAATGTGTTCACTGACACTGTGTTCTCAAGTTGAGTAAAAAGGGGGAAAGAAATTGAAAGTGGTTTTTGTTGTGTTCTCAAGTTTTTGTTAGGAAGTAAAGTGAAAGTAAATGAGTGAAAGTGGGAGGATTTTGCATAAAAAACTTTCACCCCACTTTTGGGGTGAAAATCAACTTTACTTCTTCTTTATTTCTTTACACTCTGTTCTCAAGTATTTTTTTAGAGTGAAATGAAAGTAAATGAAATCAAAGTATAGAAAATGATGTGAGAGGAAGTAAATGTAGTAAAAATAATTGTGTTCTTAAGTTTGGAGTGAGAGGAAGTAAATGTTAGTCACTTTTTATATTTTTACTATAATACCCTTGTACACACATATTAAATACAAATTGGTGAGGGGCACTTTTGTCACAAATATTATTTGATAGTGGGACCAATCACTTTCCTTCCTTTGCAGCCCAATTATGGGCGTAAAGTTACTTCCCAAAAAAACAAAGAGCCATACTCCCTTTTACTTCCATTTACTTTCATTTACTTCCAACCAAAAACTAAAGAACATGATTTTTTTTTTTGTTTACTTTCATTTACTTCCAACCAAAATCTGGATAACACAGTGTTAATCCCTTTTACTTTAATTTAGTTTCACTTTCTTTTTATTTTTGTCTTGAGAACACAGTGTAAAAGCTCCTAAACATGTGCACCTAGGGGTGTTATCGGGTTTGTCGGGTCGGGTTGAGTCGGGTTTTGAATTTTTTGAAAGTGACCCGCAACCTGACCCGATTAGTAATCGGGTTATCGGGTTCGGGTGGAATTCGGGTCGGGTTATGTCGGGTCGGGTGATTCGGGTTATCGGGTGACCCAATTAAGTAACAGTAAGTATCACCCAAGAATAGAAAAACTTGTGTTTTTACAGTCTTGTTAGAATTACTTTTTGTGCATGTGTGTGAAATCAGTAAAGTTGATCTTAATGGACACAGTGCAATGAAAAATGTCATTGACCTGGCATGTATCAGTAGCAACTAGATTTTATGCTGATGATTATGTAACTCAAATAATAATGTGAGCTAAAAGACCTCAATTGTATTACTTCTTCACTTAAATCACATTTAATTTTATCCATGATAAAGAAAAAAATATATGCTATTACTATGGATTATCTGGTTGTAAACGATTAAAGAGAAACAACTTGGGGTAACCAAACGTTTTTTCATGCATAGAAAATTGATAGTCATAGACATTGAGCTTCTAAAAAGTATTAACTAAAAAATGGAAAAGTGATTTTCGGGTCTTATCGGGCTGACTCAATAACTCGATAGCATTATTTTTTAATCTTAACTCGACCCGATAACACTATCGGGTTATCGGGTTCGGGTCAAAACAACCCGATTTGACCCGACCCGATAAGCATTATCGGGTTCGGTGACACCCCTATGTGCACCTATGACATAATGTTAAACGATCCCATCTTTATTTTTAATTTGTTGAAAAAAAATGAACATTTTAGCTAAATTTGTCATTTATAATATAATAAAGGGCAAATGACACAAAAAAACACTAAACTTATGATTCGTTTACAATCAGGGTACTTATTATTATTTTTTTTTTCTTGAATAAAAAGGCTCAAACAAAAATTTTCAGCCGATTTAGGTTTTTTACTAAGTTTCGTTAACCCACTTCGTTAGTAAATTACATGTTTGTTCATTGAATTCGTATTATCATTACATGTTAGGTCATTGAAAAAAAAATTATATAACTTTTTATTCGAAATTTTTTCTTAAAAATTTTTTTTCGGAAAAATATTTTCGAAAAAAAAATTTGAAAAAAAAGAAAGTTTTTGAAAAAAAAAAATATAGTTTTTGAATTTTTTTTTTTTTTTTTTTTTTTGATTTTTTTTTATTTTTTTTTAAAAATTTTTTTTAAAAACTTAATTTTTTTTTTTTGAAATTTTTTTTTCAAAAACCTTTTTTTTCAATTTTTTTCTAAATATTTTTTTCGAAAAAAAATTTAGAAAAAAAGTTTTCGGAAAAAAATCGACAAAAAAAAGTTATAGAAAAAAAATTTCAAAAAAAAAAATTCAAAAAAAAAAATTAAAAAAAAAGTTTTTCAAGGACCAAACATGTAATGATTATACGAATTCAATGACTAAGCATGTAATTCACTAGAAAGTGAGTAAAAAACTTAAATCGGCTAAAAAATTTTGCTGAGCGCCTTTTTATGCCAGAAAAAAGAAGAGTACCCTGATTATAAACGGACCCTAAGACCATGTGTAATGGTGTGTAAGAGTGGATGGGGCATTGTGCGCCATGTGGCAGTGTGGGCCATGTTGGGGCTTGAAAAGAAAAGTGGTATAGTGATAGTAGAGGCATTGTGTGCCATTTGACATTTTTTTTTTTTAATCACTAAAACTAAAAAATAAAATTAATAAATAATATAAAACTAATAAATAAAAATAATAAATAATAAAAAAAAAAAAAAAGCCTTATCCACAACCTTTTCATTTCCCATCCACAAACTAAGATATCCTGCAATTCACTATTCGAAACACACACATAAAATACAAAAACAAAATATTAATAGCAAGCTCATCACCATCATCACTTTCACTAACCAACTCTTCATTTTCTTTAACATTTCTTTTATAAATAGAGCTTCAGTCCTCTTTGTATTCACTAACAAATCTGAATATACAAGGAGAAGAAGAAGACCCTTAAATGCTTTTTCAAACCAACGGCTAGATTTTTTCGAACGAAGCAAGGGCGTGGGCGTGGTGCATAAAACGCTCCAACTTGTTTTTTGGTCTTCAGTGCCTATCAATTATGGAGGAGGGGCGCTATCGGGGCGTGGATGAGGCAAAACTGGGGGTTTTCACGCCCCAGTACACACGGTCTAAGTTTAATGCATTTTTGTGATATTTGCCCTATAATAAATTAGGAATTTAGTTAGCTAGATTCTCTACCGATATTCTTGTAAGAATTCGAAACCATTGTAAATATACTAAATGTTGGGTTTTGCTAAACAATGCCTAATGGGCAATGGTTAAGCCAAATTAAATAACTTAATATTTTTCTGTTTAAAGTAATTATGTATTTAATGCACAATAAATAAACATACAAATTACTTTAAATAACACATTCTTTACATATTTAAGTAATTATGTATTTAATTTTTTTCCATTCTTATTTTGTTAACCATTGTCCAGTAGGCATTGTTTAGCAAAACACATAAATCTTTTGCGTAAAGTGCATACATCTAAATCTCATTTATACAAAATTTTAATATCATTTTTTTTTTTTTTTTTTTTTATGAAAGGCAACATAAAAAAGTTAAAATTAACCAAAAAAAAAAAAAAAAATAATAAAAAAGTAGTAATTATCTTTCGAGGACATGCTTTGATGCAGCAATTTATACCACAACTTGAATATATAAAAATGTTGGAGCCGGGTTTGTTTTGATAAGAAACCTTTAATTAGAAAAAGCACGCCCGGTGATAGACTAAGTTAAACTTCTATCATACTTATGGGTACAACACAAGAATATGAATATCATATCCACATTATCCACTCGAATTAAATGGATTAATGACCTAACCTTTGCTTGTTCAAACATCGTGTGATTCTCTATGCGGCTATGCCTAACATATAAAACATGGTACTGTATATAAAATGGTTGTGTAAGTTTGTCATTAAAAAAACAATACTCGTAACAAAACACTTGCAATAAATTATATACTAACCTTAAACCTTTATTTTGCGAAGAAATATAATGTATTACTCCCTCCGTCCCTAAATAAATATTCACTTAGACTTTTTGCTGTCTTTATTATTCAACTTTAACCATAAATATTTTTGTTTGTGTTATATAATACTTGATGTAAAATATATGAATGGATTGGGTTTTAAAAGTATTTTCATTGGTATAATTTTCATCAAGTATTATATAACACAAACAAAAATATTTATGGTCAAAGTTGAATAATAAAGACCGCAAAAAGTCCAAGTGGACATTTATTTAGGGACGGAGGGAGTATATATTTTTCTATCAGTTGAATGACATTTTTATGACGGGAAAATGACAAAAAAATGCATCGAACTTGACACTTTTTGTGATTGTGTGTAGCAAACAATTTTTTTTTTCTTTGTAACACAAAACTTGACACTTTTTGTTATTGTATATATCCACGTCAGCTAAACGTTGCATCATTAGTCCTTTATAATAACGGTCATTAGTAAATAACTTACAATTTCGTTTTCTTACGTTTTTATACGTTTTCGTAGGCTTTTTTACGTTTTCGCCTGTTTTTACACGTTTTCGTCCATTTTCTTATGTTTTCATCCGTTTGTATACGTTTTCGTCCATTTTTACATGCTTTCATCCGTTTTCTTTTTTGTCAGTTTTTACACGTTTTTATAAGTTTTTATATGTTTTTGTCCGTTTTTACTCGTTTTCGATCGTTTTATACGTTTTCGCCCATTTCGTTTATTCTTATATGTTTTCGTTAGTTTTTGCACGTTTTCATCTATTTTTAAACGTTTTCATCCGTTTTTTATACGTTTTTGCATGTTTTCTTACGTTTTCTTGCGTTTTCATATGTATTTGTCCGTTTTTATTAGTTTTCGTTTTTATTTTTATGTTTTTTTACGTTTTCATCAATTTTTTTGCGTTTTCATCCATTTTTATACGTTTTCATGTGTTTTCGTTCGTTTTTGCTTGTTTAGCGTCCATTTTTATACGTTTTCGTTTCTTTTTATACGTTTTTGTCTGTTTTTTAAAAACGTATAGAACGAATGAAAACGTATAAAAACGAGCGAAAACGTTTAAAAGTGGACGAAAATGTGTAAAACGGACGGGAACTTATGAAAACGAACGAAAACGTATAAAAACTGACGAATACTTGTAAAAACAGACAAAAACGTATAAAAACGAACGAAAACAAATGAAAACGTATAAAAACGAACGAAAACAAATGAAAACGTATAAAAATGGACGAAAACGTGTAAAAACCGACGAATACGTAAGAAAAAGTGCAAAAACGAACGAAACATATTAAAACGGACGAAAACGTAAGAAAACGGACGAAAACGTGTAAAAACGGACGAAAACGTATAAAAACGAATGAAAACATAAGAAAACGGACGAAAACGTGTAAAGACAGTCGAATACGTAAAAAAATGACGAAAACGAATGAAAACGTGTAAAAACGGACGAAAACGTATGAAAACGGATGAAAACGTAAGAAAACGGAATTTTAAGTTAATTACTAACGATCGTTAGTGTAAATGACTAATGATGCGACGTTTAGCTGACGTGGATATATACAATAACAAAAAGTGTCAAGTTTTGTGTTACAATGAAAAAAAAATTAGTTAGCTACACACAATAAAAAAAAAGGTCAAATTCGATGCATTTTTTTGTCATTTTCCCTTTTATGACATAGATCCTCACTGCACGTTGCCAAAACTAATAGCTAGTCAGCCAAAGTACTTCATCAAGACTTATTGTTGCCATTTATTTATTTTTCCATCCCATACACACTGCTTTCAACATAATCATCTTCAATTCCCTCTGTCTATTGACTTTCCGGCAGCTTTTAGCTCTTCATTCTGGAGAACCAACAAGCTTATTTGATCACAAAGGAAGCAGGCTAGCAAAATTCCCAGTGCTTGCTGTCGATAACAACAACATATTTTGAAGGCAACACGCCAACACCACAAATAAAAGTGTCGACGGCTGGATAGATTGATCAACATTTGAAAGTCCCAGGTGAGCCATAGTTTTTATGGGGAGTGATATGTACACGGAGGATTTTTATCCGCACACATGAAGTTTAAGTGAACTGACGTATATACCAGAGACGGAGCCAGGAATTTATATTGAGGGGGGCTCAAATTTTTTTTTTCCGGGTAGTAACATATACTGTAATTCTTTGTTTTAAAAGCTGGATTGAAGCTTAAATCGTTCAATGTACCGGCTTAACGATATCTTTTTCGATAGTAACATACAAACATAATTACTTGACAAGGAATTTTTAATACAATAAAAAAGACATATTAACTTATTTGGTGAGACTTTTAACAAATACGAACCTATAGCATTCTATAGTCATATAACACGGTACAAATTTTAATGTGTAAACATAAAATAAGTAAAATAAACTAAAAAATCAAAATGGCCACTCCCATGCGTCCTAAGTTCTAACAACCCAACCCCACACACGTGACAATCAAATATCTTTATACTTTACCCTTTTTAATATTTAATATAAATATAGTACACTTCATCTTCCCCAATTTCATCTTTCCCAATACACTTTTCCTCATTTTAACATTTATGCTTCAGAAACCTTCTTACAAATCCGAATCAAATGCTTTCTAAACTGATTTTAAATTTCAGATCATAGAATTTAAGGGGGGGTAGATTCTGAAAAAATCCCAAACACCCTATGAAATTTCGCTGCTGTCCACGCTACAAAATGACTAGTTGGGCCAGTTGGGGGTGGCCGAGCACCCTCCAGCCCCCCACTGGCTCCGTCCCTGGTTTATACCCTTGCCTCTTTTGACCTTGATGATAAAATTCACTATACGCCACCCGAAAATTATGAGCCAGTTGAGAGAACTATAAAATAATCTTTTCTTAAACAAATATTATTATTGGTCAAATACAGTTATAATAAAATACAGTATAAATTAATAATCTTAAGCTTGTTTGCCGACATATATATTTGTGTTCTTCACCTTGCTTTATCTCTGTTTCTCTTCCAAATATCGAGATGCTAAGAAACCAGATTTAAATATTGTAGTTCTGAGAACTGGTAACTAGAAAACAATGACTTGCTTGATCGAGGCATCGAGCAATCAAAACGAATATGAGTAAAGATTATTAACCAAAATCAGACTCGATTTTGGGACAATGTTTCACCCCGATGTGTTCAGGTGGCGCTTATGAACCAACAACTGAATTGAGGGGGCGTTCTAAAGGAAGTGGTCGTGATTTAACCATGAGCCTTAAGTGGATCATACTGAAGGTTGGAGATGCGCTTTTTAGGAGTCCACTGTTAATGTTTTATTTGCAGATTTCGGAAAGAGATAAAGCTTGAAAGGGTGAGCGCAACGTAACGTAATAGAGAGAAAGAGAAATCAGAAATGAGCAAAAATTGGCCAGAGAAAGGAAAGAAACTAAAGAACTTCGCGGTGAAATCTTATACTGTAGAGAGAAAGTGCCGGCGGTCGCGATTATGTAGGAGGAAGATGATAGTAACAAGCTAGGTAAATTAATGCAAAAAAGGGTATAAACGTCACTTTCTATTAAATTTCTGTGTGCGTATAAAAACTATCCGTGTAAATATCAATTCCCTTTATTTATATGTGGATTGCATATAATGTAATGAACTTTTTAAAAATTTCCCATTTGACAAAACTTCTTTATTCTTTTCTATAACCAACTTTCAGGATGTCACAACTATTGAATTTAACGCGCATGCGAAACTAGAGGTTATATGAACACTACCAAATCGATGCATAAACTACCAAAGCACGACATAAACAACCTGTTATATTGTATGACACCACAGATGCATCAATGTTGTGGTTTACAAATCACCTTACCTATGAAGACGAGTCATTGTTTGGAAACGTACACTAAATTGAAATTAAGTTAGTTACCCAAAAGAACATATTATATCTCGTTAAATTTTCTCATATTTTTTGGTATACTCCAAAAGGTGATACCATAAATTTTGAAATAATAAGTTAATTATCATCTCGAATGCGAAATATTTAAGAGTTTGTCAACTTCATTGGAATGCAACAATTATTTATTGGCACAAATTGAAATTAGTGACGCAAGAGGCTAGGGGACGTGATTATATTTGTTCTTTATATTTAGTGTTTCTTTATTTTATTATTCCTAATCTTACTTAGTGGTGGAGCTCTTCATATATATTAAATGCACGTACATGATCATATGTATGAGATGGATTCAAATGATTAGTTATTTAGAGAGTTGACCTTCTATATTAGATACACATACATATTTGATTGAGATATGTAAGATGCACAAATCAATTAAACGCCAATAATTCTGCCTTAAGCACATAACAATAGTTTTTGTCTTCTAATAGTTTCTTTCTCAATAATCTTTTCTTAAGGAAAAACAGGCAAGATAAGAGTTTGAGAGGTAATTGCATTCATGTCTATACGTGTGTGTATATTTGATTGAGAAATGTAGTTTATGTTGACAATCATATGATTCTTAGCCCAACATATACCTTGTTCTTTGTCTTTGTAGGTGCAACTACGATTCCAAGGTAACGAATGTCTGCCTCACAGCTCTTGCGGATTCTCCAAACCCGTCCAGTGGGCACTGATCATGATGATATACGGTATGTATTATTCAATGTTAATATTGGTTTCACAAAGAACACTGACCTTTTTGTACTTTTTGTATACATATATGTTCATGGTCCTAATCAAGTTGAATATGAATATAACAGTGTTTTCAGCATGGATGGCCTAGATGAAAGGGTGACAAGCATGAATAGGAGCCCTACGTGTAGGAGCCCCAAGTGTACAAATCCTTTTTTATCAAACGAGGAGGACAATAACATCAACTTCTGGAACAATCCAGAACTTGAAACCTCATTTTTCGAGAATGAATTTACCAATAATCATGAAGATGAGACGATTAGAGAGTCTGCAAGAGCGCGTAATGTTCCTTCACAGCTGTTTGAGAAGAGTAATGGATTTTTCATTGATAAGCATTCAGTAGAATGTGAATTGCCGGAGTTGATAGTATGCTATAAAGAGAATGATTTTCGTGTAAAGGATATTTGCATTGATGAGGGAACACCTAATGATGACACTCTTTCGATTGATAACGATAATCATAGGGATAATGATGATGATGACGACGACGACGATGACATGATTGAAGCGAGTCTTGATGCTGATTTTCTCAAGCATGAATGGTTGAGATCTCCAGCCAGGAGAGATAGTTATATGGACGCTAAGTTTATGCCGTCTGTGGGATCAAAAACTGCCCAAATTGCCACTTCCATTTATGATCTAGACATCCCGACACACACTGATTATGAAGAAAAGTTGAATTCTAGTAAGATATTACATGATGATGTCTCTACAGACCAACAAGATTGGTCATTGACGTCCCTGGAATTCCCCCAGCTTGCTAGCATTTATGCTGGTGATGTGGATCAACAGCCTTTTCCGGTACATACTTCCTAATTGTTGCATAGATTGTTTTGTTACTATGTCTTATAAGTATGTGATAATTTTTGTTTAGAATAGTTTCTTAGATATGTATGGTTTTATTAACACTTATGATATTTTTATAATACAGAATAATTCTACAGAAGACTTCTCGAAAAGGGCTATTGTTGGATTTGAAGCTGAAAAACAAGGTAAAGATGACCAAAGGACAACTTTATTAAGCAGAAGCGAGATAGAAGAAACTCAAGAAAGTGTCACATTTCATTTTGACACCAGAAAACCGACAACGAGAAGTGGTCACTATAGAGCCATGACTCCTGAATCCGTTTATGAACTTCCTCTCGAGACAGAAAGTTGTCTCAGCCATCCGAATGTGGAATCACGTAATGCACCAGCGGCAAAACTTGAAATGCAACAAGTTGGAGAGTCAAGTTTCTCCATGGCAGGTGTCATTTCAGAACTTATCTCATGCTCTAGGCCTATGCCATTTCCCGGTGGCATCTCTACTCGATCAGATAGCAGTGCAACTAGCACCCAGTCCTTTGCCTTCCCCACGTAAGAACATGCATACCACTTATTTTGCAATTATACATATATGTTCTCTTGTGGGTGGCAATATTGACCCACTTACTTATAAATGGGTTGACCTGTGTTATATATTTTATTAAACAGGTCAAATTGGCAAAATAAATAAATAAATAAATAAATAAAAACACCCAACAAACTAACTAACTAACAATGAAATTGGTCAAACAAGTTGAAATCTGTCCAAAATGTACTTTAAATGCAGAGCGATTTCCCTGGAATCTGTAGTAAGCAGTATTCTTCGCAACTCGAGGAGAAATCGTCTTTCTTAAAATGCTTTATTAAACAACATATGTTATTAGGTAATAATGTATTTTTGTTTATCATATCTAACACATTAATTATTTACTTACAAAAAAAGGGACAAAAGTTCCTAGCGGGTCTTCTTGGCCTGACCATTTCGACCCGTAACCCCAACAACCCATTTTGCCACCTCTACTTATGAATTTCATGGCTTGGTACGTACTATATGTAACAGTGTTTCTTTTTCCTGCAGACTAGAGACAGAAAGTATTAGCAGCCCAGTAAAAATGGTAAAAGCTGAAAGAGGGCACGTACAAAAGCAAAAAAGATGGAGGAAGGGCCTTATCTGCTGCAGATATTAACTTGTTTCAAGAGACCGGCAAATTATTTTTTTACAGAAATGTGAGGTAAATAGAACTTTTATGTCAATGTTTTTCTAGGCAAATGTTGCCATTTGCGAGATTGATGGAGGTGGGAATGAGGCTTTGTAATTCCTTTGTTTCAACTTCATCTACACTCGGAGATCGAATTGTTTATTTCAGTTTATGTTGAGGGCCGTGTGTTATGAGGTGACATATTTTTGACCCATTTACAACTGTGAAAGTGTTTCGATAAATGATCTACATTGTTGTTTGGATAATGTAAAGCATCATGATGAGTTTCTTCTTATGTTCACGTCATGACGTTCACTTAACAGTCGAGCTTCACCCTAGTGTTTGATAAATGCTTCTGTTTCATGATCATGTTATTTTTTATCCATCAATTTTAACGTTTCTAATTAGAAGGTAGAAACCATACATATAGGCATTTAGCTCTAAACCAGAACAGATCAGTTATGACTATTTCAACACTAAGTATAAGCAAAAAATTTCATGGAATCCCACTATCTCAATTAAGAAGTAACTAGTTTTAAACTATATAGATATTAATTTTTATAAGAGAAATACCAGGATTAACAAACCTACAAAAGCAAAGTGGTTTGATACTTTAAAGAAAATTATGCAAATAGATGTCATGTCATGTTTAACAAAAGACCCACTTTATATCAAGGATTATAGACCCATTAGTCATATCGGTTGCTAGTACAAAGTCATTGCCAAGATTCTTGTCAATAGACATCTCCAAGTTGTTAGCTCGGTTGTAAGTGAGGTTCAAACGGCATTCATAGACAAACTTTAGTTGGTCCTCTCATCGTAAATGAAAACATGTCTAGGGCTCCAAAAGAAACAAAACCCTATTTCTGTTGAAACTTTGGTGGGCAAAAGTAACCTTTCATAATGATGTTTGTTCATGTTCTCCTTGAAGAGAATTTTGCAATGAGCCTCTATGTGTCTAAATGAAGTTGATATGAATAAGATATCGTGTATCAAAGTTAAGCATTCGGTACTATGCTTAAAGAAAAAAATTGGTTTGTTTTCTATCCTACATCGGTGGCAACGGTAAACTTGGGAAGAGTCTATTGTGTATAAATAAAGACGCCTAATTCCATATGTTTTAAGACACAACAACCAATAAATATTGTTGATTTCCGACATAAGGAATACGTATCTGAAAAGGTGAAATTGACAGTACAACTTGCTATTTCAGCTGTTGTACCCTGAAAAGCAGACGACGAATTTGTTTTAAGGTAAATGTATCAAACACGTGCCTTGGCTCTTTAGTGCTTCGTTGCTGATTTCCATTGTTAATCTAGTAAGTTTTTATTTATTATTTTTTTATTTTATTTTTTATTTTTACTATTTTATTCTTTTAATTAATTATCGTTTATAAGGGTTTGTCTTCTGCTTCTATCAATTTTGTCTATATTTATTTTCTGTTCTTTATTTATTGACAATTTTATTTATTGTAATCTGGATTTTTATATTAAAAGTGTAACTGTTTTCTTACAATCTTAAAACAGATTATGTGTAAAATAATTAAAACACTTTTTATTAAAATCATATTTATATAATTAACAGATTTTATACAAACTGTTATTCTATTGTTAGCAAGATTGTGTTTCTTTGAGTAAAAATTGTTTTATGCGGGATTGCTATGTTAATTTGTATGCGGGATTGCCACGTTAATTCGTAGAGGACATACAAAGATGCCGTAAACCGGTAACGGCCATGTGTATTAAGTGTGATAGACAATTAGAAATTCATAGAGCTCATATCACAATGTATAATGGTATGTCGAAACATATCCATCGTAGGCATTGAATGGTACGACAACTACTATGTAGGACCTTAGATATATCAACTTTATCACACAATATTAACTCGTACAAGATGATGGTGACTTGAGATGAAGTATGTTTTAGAGAGAGAAAGTAGAGAGATAAAGAGAGAAATATTATAAGAGAAAACACACAATTACACACTCAAGCACACCCTTACAAATGAGACATGGGTGGCTTTTATACTTACAATAAGAGAGATGGGCCGGGCTTGGGCTTAAGTAATGGACTAGACCTAAACTAATACAATATTAGATTAAACCAAGCCCGTTTACCCTTAACTAGAATACTAGACTATTAAAACATTATTACAAGGTTCGATAACATATAAATGATCGCCACTTCTATTTCTAACAATCTCCCCCTAAGGAGTGATCATTGAGATCTCTCTTTGATTCCATTGATGATCAACACTTCTATTGCTAACAATCTCCCCCTACGGGGTGATCATTGAGATCTCTCTTTATGATCTTGATCTTTGATCTTTGAAGTTTGTTGTCTTGAGCTTTGTGTGTCGTCGTAGAATAGTCTTGATTCTTTGTTCCTTCATGCTTTATGATCTTCAATCATTGTCTTTTGATCTTTCTTGCCTTTGGTCAACATCTTCATTGATTTGCTGTGTCGTCTTCTTCAACATACTCATACGTCTTGAGAATACTTTGAACTTCATACTTATGTCTTCCTCACTTGATACATGAACTTGTTCTTGACTTTCTTAATTAGCTTTTTACTTTGACGTAAGTCTTTTGTCTTTGAACATTCTTCATTTGAGCTTGTTGAGGATGAACTACATAAGTATGAGTTTGTGGAGGTGAAGATGTTTGATATCTGAAATGATGGTGTACGGTCTTTCTCCAAGGGGACTTTCATCAGTACCTGCATAAAAATGTTAGTTGAAATAACCAATCGATCATTGTAGACTTTTCTTAGAGATTAGACCACTACGATTGTTTTACTGATGAATGTCTTGATTCCATTCACCTTGGTCGGGCACATCAGCCGTCCGAATCCCGTTGAGGGACAATTATCAATACTATGGATAAAATCCAAGTAAAGACCTACGTCTTAAGGACTCGATTCATGAAAGGAATCTCCTTGGCGGGATTTCCAGCACTTACAGGCTTAGACTATGAGAGAATTGACAGCATAGTGTGAAAACTCTCTCTAATCTTTACAAAGGCTGTTCCTTAATTGGATACCCTCAAGAAGGCTTACAACAGATATACCAAAGTATACCCACAATTCAGGTGAGCAGCTGAAGTATACCAAAGTATCATTCCACGACTGTAGACCGTTTGAAACAAGTAACCACCATAATATGTAAGGTAAGATCTGAAGATCTCATAGAAGACTCTTATGCAACTTGTGTCCTTTTTGGCGAACACATGTGTATGCAATGGGAAAGTGTATCCTAAGATATCTTTTGATGAATCTCATGGCTCTAGACTCGATTACGTGCATTATGTATTAGTAGTCGGAGGCATGGAGCAGAGTGCCACCTTTTCAATACCAACACATCTCGGAGTGAGAGGCCGATAGATTATGCAAGGTTCTCCGTGAGAAATGAAACACGTACCTTTTAAGAGATACCAGAGTGGCTAGGAGGGGTTGTGCACTGCGTCACTGGGTCTATGACGTCTTGTCTTCAATATCAGTATCAACAATGTGATTACTGATAGCAGATGTATTGACCCTGTTTCTGTTCCTAAGTTTATTGGAGGGCTATTTCTTTTCACCCTTTTCACAAACTTTTCTTTTTAATTCTTCAACCCATTCTTTCTCCTTTCATCACTTTACTCCTTTTTTCAATCATACCTAAGGACTTCTAATTCTAATATATTGGAATTGTCCTTGGGTAGATCCCTCCGGCTCTGGCGGATCATAGGACATAAACCTAACCATAATCATCTTATTACTCCATGATTATCTTAGGTTCATCGATCACAAGCCATAAAACCTTTTGTGAAAATCTCTCAAAGTTTTAATAATTATAAAATATACTTTGTTAACAGTCCGAGAGTTTTGCATTTCCTAAAATACTCCCCCTTCACATGTGCTCATAAGTTTTAAGATAGATTTACACATGTTGGGTAGAGTTTGCATTTTTTGAATTGATCGATTTTCAGTGAACATGACCGATTTGAGACACGCTTACATCACTAGTTAGACTAGCTTGAAATTATTACCTGTCCTGGTAAAGTTCAAAGAAAGTCTCTCGAGACGGTACATTCTACTTAGACAAGTCCTATTCGAGACACGCTTACATCACAGGTTGGACCAACTTGAAATTATTACCCGTCCAGGACAAGTCTTTTCGATTATTAACATTTAAGCTTTGTCAATTCATTGGTTATATATGAGTCAAGCTATTTTGAGATTCAAAACGATCAAATTTTAATCACATTTCTCCCCCTCAAAAATAGCATTTCGATGGTATTTTTGATACCGATTGATTAAAATCTTTGTTGTTTGGAAAGCTAATAGAGAGAAATGGAATTGCATGAACTTTTGGAACATATTAGTGTTTGAAATACTCCCCCTCAAAACTCGCATATGTTTTTAAGAATTTTAACCTTTTTAAAGTGTGAGGGAAGGAGTCTTCTTGAAGCAAAAATCTGAAAGATTTGGATATTTCGGTTTGAAAAATTCTTGAATAAATTTTTCTTCAAGGTAACTAAAACGTTTTAATGAGTATATCAGAGTATAACGTTTTGAAGAAATCTTGAGCAAAATGTTGAAAAGTTTAAAAACCTTTTGAAACATTTTGAATAGATTTTGCTCAAGATTAAGAAGTTTTTGATAAGCTTTACGTGAAGACTTCTTATTTGTTAGGATTGCCGCACTAAAACGAACAACATGGTCCTTTCTTTACAAAGATCGGGTTATGCACTGTAATGTGTACGTAAGCCATTATGTTTTTAGGATAAGTGCACGAAAGATATTTAAAACCTTTGTTTTGATTAAGCACTTTCCTTTCTTTGAAGCGCGGGTCCTGAAATGATGTGTCCGGAAGCCATTAGTTAGAAGAACTTTAGAGAAACGACATGTTTTAGAAAACATTTTAGTGAACTCTCGCTCAAGCATCTGTACATGTCCGTATCATTGTTGAATGACATTTCTAGAAACGTGCATAATATCAATTATACGAGAGACATGTCGTGAGAAGAATATTTTTGGATTTTATCGATTTTATATTGTTTTTGTATTTTTGGAAATTTTTTATTTTTGTATATTGTTTTTGTTGGTTTTTAAAATTTTGTATTTTTGTTTTTCAAAAAAATATTTACAGCGAAGAATTGAAGAAGGAAAAATTAAGTTTGTAAAAGTAAAAGTGGAGTTAAGAGTGGAATTAGACAAGGATTTCCACTTTTGATGTTGGCATAAAGTTCTTCTTTTCCACATCGGGTGTATGAACCCTCAACACTTTCACAAGTACCTGCATCCACAGAAGAAGAATTTGCACAAATAACAGTGTTAGAAGTACATGTTTCCTCACATTGAGGGTGTTCAATATCAACGGTTGTAGTGGTGTCTACTTCCTTATCCTCATGATTTTCACTATTATTTGTCTTAGTGCAGCTATCAAGAATCTTCCCTGTGGGAATCCATCTAAGTCCAACTGTGTTTTAAAATTTTCCCATGGGAGTCCAACTAAGGCAAGATCTAGGAGTTGTTTTCTTATCAGATGCAGCGGAAGTCTCATTTTGAGAAAAACTACATCCTATAGAGATCCACCTACTAGGTTTCTTAGCCTCTTGCTTCGTATCAACGGGTTTGTTTCTATATGGTGTCTTAGTGGATTGTGCCTTAGCACGCGAATTTTCTTTCTTGATATATTGTGCAACACATGCATCATGATTAGCTGAAAAGACACATTTTTGACATGTAGGACAGACAAATTCAACATTCTTGTTTAAAATAGCAAACTTAACTTTGTCACTACAGTCATTTGGAAATTGCTTTTTGTTTGGAAAAGACTCAGAATTTCTAGTGTTGTGTACTACGTGCATATCATTTACTTTTGCGCAACTACTCTTAGATGCAGACCAATCCCTAGTCTTTTGTTGAGTGTTCCTAGGTAATGGTTTACTACTACTAGCAGTTCCTTGTAATCTTGTAGAATTCATCACCTTAGATTTTGCACCTAAAATTTTGTCTTTTCGAATCTGTGCCTTTTTCCTAGCTTCTTCTAGATAGTGATTGTGGATCATGTCATTAGAACCAACAGATTCTTTAACAGTTTTTGTGGTCACATTCGGTGAACTATTCCTAGAAAGGCCAGGTGTAATTACATTTGTGTTTCTTTCAACAACCATTTTTTGTTTTTCAACAATCTTTTCATTAATCTTTAATATTATTTTCTTGATAGGCAAGGAATGTGGAGTGACTGGTTTTGTCAAATCATTTTTCTCATCAACTTTTGGAGCAAACTGAGAAATAGACATTTTTGGTTTTCAACCGGTTTTGAAGCATATGGTTTCTCCGGAGTCGATGGTTTTGCAAACTTAGTATCCACACCCTTCCCTTTTAGACTGTCCAGCTAAGCTCTCAAAATATCATTTTTCTCTTGCATGTCCTTGTAGGCTCGCTCATACGACAATTTGTCATACTTGCATTCCTTAGATTTTCGATCAAGTTGTTTGAAATAGGACACATTTTCTTTTTCAAGTTTTAGGAGAGCATTTTCATATTTAGAAACAATTTCGGAGGTCTCAGCTCGCAGTCTTTCATCGTCTTCAACAGAATATGTTTGTAAAATGATGGACATAATATCAGTAGACAAAACTGCTTCGAAGAGAGAGTCATTTATGTTTTCCAAAACTTTGATGTTTTCAAGATTATCATTAGCTTCCTTCACCAGGGATTTGTGGTCCTTGACAAAGTCGGTTGTTTCTTTCAAAAATGCTTGTTCAAAATGAATTACTCTCGCATTGATGTCATTCAGTGGAGTAGTAATTTCTGTTTCAAACACCTTTTTCTTTTCTGCATGAAAGCTTGAATGCCAGTTGTTAATACTAATAGTAGTTTTAGACTTAACAATCCTTTGAAGTGTTTCAATTCTCGTTTTAACTTCATCTAGAAATCTTCTAGCATCGCTTGTGTTAAAAGGATTGTTTGAAGACATTTGTTCCATGTTTGAAAGAGCTTTAGAAACAACATTTTGTTTTGCAAACTGTTTTGTAACAACTGGTTTTTTGGAAAGATTTGGTGTTTGTTTTTGTCGGACAAAAGTAATTCCATAAAGTTTTTTAAGTTTGTTGTAATCAATTGATTTCTGGTCTGGATTCTTTTGTTTCATTTTGGTTTGACTCTCTTTAGCAAGTTCTATCGTTTCCTCAGAATCACTAACAACGGGAGGATCATCTTTAGCATATATTATATTTCTATTGTACAAAACATTCTGTTCTTTCTGAGCTTTCTTGAGAGTATAAGGATTTTCACAACCGATAGCCATATTCTTCATTGTATGTAAAAACGGATTTGGGTCTTTAATAAGCATATGAATGGTTTGACTTGAATGACCCATTTTCACAAGCAAATCATCCAACTTTTTGATTGTTTCTTGTTTCTCAATGATTTCATCAAGAAGATCGTTTTCTTGTTTTGAAAAATCTGCTTTCAACATTTTCTTTTCTTTTTCAAGGTCAGAACAAGTTGATTTTTGTTTAGAAAGTTGGTTTTTCAAGTCTGAAATTTCCGCGTTTAAGGATTTGATTTTCATGTGCGAATTAACATCAAGTGTGTCAAACTTGATTCGCAATTGTTTTTCCCATGATACGGAATTTTGATAACCAGTTTCTAATTCTGACTGTCGTTTTTTATGAAACTCAAAAGCTTTTTCGTTTTCCTTATACCTCTCAAGCTCAGTGGTCATTTTCTCATTCGCGGCCTTAACATCGCGATTGACCTTTTTCACTTTCTCAATCTCAATGCTACAATTATTCAGTAATGATTCAAAGAAAGCACGGGTTTCGTTGGGAATTAAATGTTCTGAAAATTAGTGTTTGGAATTATATGTTCACAAGGTTTGTACTGCTGAGAAGAATACACTAACAGTACTAACTGCTAGTGTATATCTGAAGACTACTCAAGTTATAACTAACAGTACTAACTGATAAGTTAGTACTGCTAGTACAAAGAAGGTACTGCTGGTTGAATACTGCTGTTGGAGTGACTCATACTACTACTGAATGGATAAGTGTCGAGTATACTACTGCTGGATGGATAAGTATAAAAATATATTTTGTGCATAAAAGTCAAGTATATACGGTAGATAATATCTTAGATAAGTGTTCAGTCAACAAGTTGTAATACATAGAACATGTTGTATCTTAGTTACTGACACACATGACATGCAAGTAGTTCGACAAGACTTATCAATATTGTAAACATCTCCTTTGGACTATAAAAGGGAGATCTTAGACTAGATATCAAGTGTGCTTAAGTCTAGACTAGTGACTAATCTATGTGCATGTGCTTAAAACTAACAATCTAGTAAAACAAGTCAAGTCATAGAAACATAGCGATTCAAGGTTTGTAACCCTAGTGATAGTGAAGATCACTCATATTATTTTCAATAATATTGAATCGTTTGGTGTTATACTTTCTGTGTTCATACTCCAATACACAAGCATCACTATTCCATTTCCAATAACCATTATCCTTCTAAGTGTAGTTAAGTAGATTTCGCATACTTAATCATATTCACTCAAAGTATCATATACACTCGTTATAAAGGACTAACATCCTCATAGTGTATCAAACATCCTCTCAATTGGTATAAGAGCCAGGCTGATATCTTTGATTTAGAAGAAGAAGAAATGGACATGGAGTCTATTCAAACGAATGTTGCTGCAAAGTTGCCAATGCTCAAGAAAAATGAGTTTGATATGTGGAGGTTAAGGATAGAGCAGTATTTTCAAGTGCACGATTATACACTTTGGGAAATTATTGAAGAAGGAAACTCTTTCAAGTCTACAACCACTACATCAACAGTTGAAGACAAGATAGTGACAATTGTGAATACCAACCCAACAACTGCAGAAGAGAGAGTCAGGAAGAAGAATGACCTCAAGGCCAGAAGTATGCTGATGATGACAATTCCAAATGATCAACTTTTAAACTTCAGCAAGTTCAAATATGCCAAGTCATTATTTGAGGCCATTGTTGCAAGGTATGGTGGGAATGAAGCCACCAAGAAGACCCAGAAGACTTTTCTCAAGAAAAACTTTGAAAACTTCTTTTCAACAACCAATGAATCACTGGATCACATGTTTAACAGGCTTCAGAAGATTGTGAGCCAACTTGCTGTTCTTGGTGTATAGATACTTCAAGAAGATTTAAACTCCAAGTTCTTAAGAAGTCTACCAGAAGAGTGGGCTATGCATGTGGTTGTCTAGAAAAACAAGGCAGATATTGATTCAATGAGTCTGAATGACTTGTACAACAACTTTAAAATTGTTGAACAAGATGTGAAGAAAGCTGGAAGTACTAGCTCAAGCACTGGGAACATGGCATTGTGTCATCTCCTAGTACCTCAAATCCAGTTGAAGATGTGAAGGTTGATATGGGAGTTGGTACTGCTAGTTCATCAAGTAGTACTATTGGTATTATGGATGAGAAAACATGTTGTGCTTTTCTCACAAGCCAGAATGATGGGTCTATGCTCACTCATGAAGACCTCCAGGAAATCAATGATGATGATTTGGAGGAGATGGACCTAAAATGGAAAATTTCTCTTGTTAGCATGAGGGCTAAGAAATTCTATCAAAGGACATGGAAGAGAATCACTATCAGCAGCAATGATACTGCTGGTTTTGACAAGTCAAAGATAGAATGCTACAACTGCCACATGATGGGGCACTTCTCAAGAGAATGTAGAAGACCAAGGTATCAGGATGGCAAAAACAAAGGTTTTGGAAGCAAGTCCAAAACAGGGGAGGTTACTGAGTCAAACTCAAAAGCTATGGTAGCTATTGATGGCTTAGGTTTTGATTGGAGTTTCATGGCAGATGAAGAAGAATCTTCTACTCAGATGGCTCTCATGGCCTTCTCTGCTACTGAGGTACAAAATGATAAAGTTTGTTCTAGTACTTGCACTGCTCTTAAAGAACTAGAAACTTTAAGAAAACATTATGATGAACAAAGGTTCAAACTAAACAAAACTCATCAAGACTTAATAGATTATAAGGTAGGTTTAGCTATCCTAGAGAAGCAGATCATTCACTATAAAGACAATGAATTTGCTTTTTCTGATGACAAAGCTCTTCTTAAACAAGACATATTTTTTAAAGATGCTGAAATTAGCTTTTTAAGAACTGAGTATGCTAGACTTAAAGAAGAAAAAGAAAACATTCAATTAAGTGTAGAAACATTAGAACATGCCTCTAAAGGTGTGAGCAAAATAATTGAATGTCAAGTGGTCAACAAAGCCAAGTCTGGGTTAGGATATAAAAATGTCCCACCTCCTTACAGAGGAATCCCTGCACCCCCAGGGATAAACCTAGAGCACATAGGCTTGTCTGACCTTCAACAACCTACATTAGAATATGGTGTTCAACCAAAAACAAAGGTAGTTATTGATGAACCTTTAAAAGTAAGTGAAAGTATAAATAATACTTCACTTCCTGAGGACAAGGTGTCCTCTGTTAGGAAATCAGGTGGTCCCATCATTGAGGACTGGACATCTGATGATGATGAAGAAGAACAGGTTATGTCTAACCCTGATGTTCTTAAGAAAGCAGGAACAAGTGTTCCTAAGTTGGTCATGAATGATACGGATAGGCCTAAATCCAATGTTAAACATGTTAGGCAACCAGTAAGATATTGTGAACAATATAGAACCACAAACAAGCCCAGAGGCAACCAAAGGAATTAGAATGGCCTCAAGTCTCACCAACTAGGTGATGACTTTGTCTTTTATAACAAAGCTCGTTACACTTGTGGAAGTTTTGATCATTTTGAAGCTTTCTGTAACCAATGGGTATCTGGGTATTCAAACAATAGGGTGAATCTAAAAAGGCATACAACTAAAATTCACTCTAATTTTACTAGAACCACACCCAGAGCAGTTTCATTAAAGTCTGGCCCAAAACAAGTTCCTACTGCTAGACAAGCAGTTAGTACTGCCAGACCATTTAAGACTGTTTACCCAAAACCAGCAATTCAAAATGCAAAAACAACTTTCAAATATGCATCTAAGACTGCTCAAAAGCCTTTTCAATCAAAAGAAGTGGTCCAAAAAAAAAAATTTGGAAACTAAAGGGTACAACTGCAAAGCCAGCAGTTTCTACTGCTAGGCAAGTAATTCATACTGCTGCTAGGGAAATGAGGGCTAATGCTGTTAAGGCCTCAGCATGTTGGATTTGGAGACCTCTTAAATCCAATGGTGCATCAACTGTTCTCAAAAGATTTAACTACATTGATGCACGTGGCAAATCCAAGTCAGTAATGGCTTGGGTTCCCCAAGGAAACTAATTTCCTTATTTATATGTAGGGACATTCTCAAGCAGATGATGAAGATCAAGGCTATTCAGATAGTGGGTGTTCAAGGCACATGATAGGTAACATGTCTTATCTTTCAGACTTTCAATCATTAGATGGAGGATATGTTACCTTTGGAGGGGGAATAGGAGGAAGAATTACTGGTAAAGGTACTCTTAAAACCGGTAAATTAGATTTTGAAGATGTGTACTATGTGCAAGAGCTTAAGTATAATCTTTTTAGTGTCTTACAAATGTGTGACAAAAAGAACAAAATTCTTTTTACTGACACTGAATGTCTTGTGTGTGAAAACGTAGAGGGGAGTGAATACGTTTACCGTTTTAAAACTTAAAACTTGTTGTATCAAATTTCCAATTCGGCTAGTTCTAATATGAACACTGTCTGTTGTAGTTTATGTCTACCAAGTTGTCACACAAGTATTATCACATAATCACAACACAAGCAATCACATAATGCAAATATAAAAGTAAAGAGATAAGTAAAAGAAAGCGCAAACCGAACACGATGATTTATAGTGGTTCGGTCACGGATCTCCTCTCCGCCCTACTCCACTCCCCGAGTACCCAACTCGAGAGTTACTTCACTAGATCAACAAGCTCCCTTTCTTAGGCGGAGAAAACCTTTACACGTCGCTTACTTCCTTTTCCGGTACTAAGCTAAACACCGGGTTCTTTCACAAGGTAGAACCAACCTGACGTCGCCTAATTACTTTACCGACACTAAGCTAGATGTCGAGTTCTTTACAAGGGTACAACCACTCCCGTCACTCTTTGTATTTTAAGGACTAAAATACTAACCTCACTCTACTGATCTAAACAATGATGGTTACAACAATGATCCATGACATAAGTGTATCATGGATATGAATGCCTACTCTATATGAACTTCCATTGATCGGAAGCCTTCAATGTATGAAGATCACAAGCTCCCTAAACTTGTTGTGATGGATCTTCATGTATGCAACTAAGATCTTCTTGGTGGATCATGAAGTATGCTATGGATGATGTCTCATGATCTTGAGCTTGCTTCACAGGATCATTAACAATGTATGCTTACAACATAATGAAAGTTAGTAACATTATGATCATTATGTAATGGGTGATTAATGTATGAATCTACATGGTTTGCTACTGATCTAAGTGTGTGTAATGAGTGAGGGAATGTATGTTCTAGTTGGATGATTCAATGGGCAAAACTAACTACTATTTATAGTAAAACATGGCATGTAAACTATGGGCAAAACCATGGACTAACATGGTTTCTAGTGGCATGAAAACTATGGGCAAAACTATGGACTACCATGTTTTCTAATGGCATGAGTCTATGGGCAAAAAATGGGTTGGTGTTTATAGCCAACAATACTTTTGCTCCGCGGATCTGAAGGATCCCTAAATTTGGATCCGCGCTTTATACCATTTGGATCCGCGCTTTATACCATTTGGATCCGCGGATTGACAGCTAGCAAACCTTACCAAATCTCATGAAATCTTCAAATGTCAACTATCTAACTTGTGTATCTAAACAAGATATTATACAATCTTACAAAGATTTCACTTGTGATGTATGCCATGATGTCATGTTATTATTTAACTAATAAAGTTTCCATTTTAAGAAATAAACATGTAAACTTGTATATGTTATTCCTAGTGAACTTTGTAATGTTTATGTGTATCCTAGTGATCATGTAAAATGAGGTTCTAAGTAGAATGATTAGCCTTTTTAAAATACTTAACTACCTAACCGTATTTTAAACATTCTAAATGGTTTGTTAAGGGTTTGATCATAATGCTACATAACAAACATGTACGAACCTGTGTTGTATCATACGAGGACTTGAGAGGTGTTGAATGTATGTTGAGACAATATAAGATTACAAGTAACTTGTACATTTTACTTTATGTATCAAGTTACATGTTTGTCATCAATCAAAACAAACGAGATTGCTTGCACTAGCAATCTCTCCTACGAGACTGCTTGCACTAACATTGTGCTTTCTTCTGATTTTAAGATGCCAGATAAAAGTCAAGTACTTCTTAAAATTCCAAGAAAGGGCAACATGTACAGTGTTGATGTGAAGAAGATTGTTCCTAAAGAGGCTCTTACTTGTTGCAAAGGCCACATTGGATGAATCTATGAAATGGCGTAGGAGGCTTGATCACATTAATTTCAAAACCATAAATAAAATTGTCAAAGATGGTTTGGTAAGAGGTTTACCTCAGAAAAGATTTGAAAATGACCAAACATGCATTGCTTGTCTTAAGGGCAAACAACATAAAGCCACTTGTAAGCCAAAGATTTTTAACTCTATTGATCAATCATTGTTTATGCTTCATATGGACTTATTTGGACCTACAAATGTGAGTAGTATTAAGCATAAAAGATTTTGTCTAGCTGTTACTGATGACTATAGTAGATTTACATGGGTTTTCTTTTTAGGTTCTAAGGATGAGACTTCTAGCATTCTTAAGACATTCATTACAGAGATAGAAAACCTAGTAGACAAAAAAGTAAAAGTCATTAGATATGATAATGGGACAGAGTTTAAGAATAGACTTATGGATGATTTCTACAAGGAAAAAGGTATTAGAAGAGAATTTAGTGTTGCTAGAACTCCTCAGTAGAATGGCGCTGCTGAGAGGAGAAATAGGACACTCATAGAAGCTGCTAGAACCATGTTAGCTGACTCTAAGTTGCCTATCACTTTTTTGGCTGAAGCAGTTAATACTGCTTGCTATGTCCAGAACAGAGTTTTAGTAGTTAAGTCTCACAATAAGACATCTTATGAGCTTTTTTGAGGTAGAACTCTTGCAATAGGATTTCTTAGACCTTTTGGATGTCATGTGGCAATTCTGAATACCTTAGACCATCTAGAAAAATTTGATGGTAAAGCAGATGAAGTATTATTGGTTGGATATTCTCTTAATAGCAAAGAATTTAGAGTATACAACTCAAGAACTAGGAGAGTAGAGGAAAACCTACATGTGGAATTTTTAGAGAACAAATCCAATGTAGCAGGTGAAGGTCCCAAATGGCTATTTGATCTTGAGACACTAACCAAATCAATGAATTATGTGCCTGTTGTTGCAGAAACTAATGAATTTTTAGGTTCAGAAGCTCATGATGCAACAAAAGAGGCAAGGTTAGAAAAAGAGACAGATCAAGATTATGTGATGATGCCAATATGGATAAGTGTGGATTCAACTTCAATGAATGATGAACCTTCTTCTGATGAAGCTAAAGAAGGGATTGAAGATGAAAACAAGGAAGATGAGTCTAAGAAACAAGAAAATCAAGTTAGCAGTAAAAATGATGTTTCTACTGCTAAGACAGAACAAGATACTGCTAGGCAAAATGTTTCTACTGCTAGGCAAAATGTTTCTACTACTGGCCCATCAGAACCAAATGAAGCAGAATTCTCAGAAGATGAAGTGGATTTCAACAATCTTCCACCTCATTATCAAGTTCCTTCTACACCACACACAAGGATTCACAAAGTCCACTCCCAGGACAATGTAATTGGTGATGCACAATCAGGAGTTAAGACAAGGAATCAACTTATGTCTTCAGACCAACAAGGGTTACTTGATGCTCTTTATGCATCAAAACAGCATGAAGATGCACACTCTTGCTTATTTGTATGTTTCCTCTCACAAGCAGAACCTAAGAAATTTTCTTAAAGCCTTAGATGATTCAAGCTGGGAAGAAGCTATGCAAGAGGAGCTTCTCTAATTCAAGATTCGGAAGGTTTGGGTGCTAGTTGATTTACCTAAAGGTGTGAGGGTAATGGCACTAAATGGGTTTTCAGGAACAAAAGGGATGAAAGGGGCATAGTGAGAAGAAACAAGGCTAGACTTGTAGCCCAAGGGTATACACAAGAGGAAGGGATAGACTATGAAGAAGTTTTTGCTCCAGTAGCAAGAATTGAAGCCATTAGATTATTTTTAGCTTATGCTTCATTTATGGGCTTCACAATTTATCAAATGGATGTCAAGAGTGCTTTCTTATACGGTACTATTGAAGAAAGGTTTATGTCTCACAACCTCCAGGTTTTATTGATTCAGAACATCCAGACAAAGTGTACAAGGTTGTCAAGGCTCTTTATGGCCTTCATCAGGCTCCAAGGGCATGGTATGAAACACTGGCTTCCTATTTAATTGAAAATGGATTTCAAAGAGGCAAGATTGATCAGACATTATTCATCAAGAAGCACAAGAAGGATCTTTTGCTGGTTTAGGTGTATGTGGATGATATCATCTTTGGTTCTACAAGGAAGGAGATGTTATTAGAGTTTGAGAAACTTATGCATGATAAGTTTCAGATGAGTTCCATGGGGGAACTTACATTCTTTTTGGGTCTGCAAGTTAAGCAATCAAGTGAAGGCATTTTTATCAGCCAGGATAAATATGTTGCAGAGATTCTAAGGAAATTTCAATTTCTGATTCAAAAGTGGCAAGCACACCAATGGACTCTGAGAAGCCTCTTCTAAAAGATGTAGATGGAGACAATGTGGATGTACACACATACAGATCTATGATAGGTTCTTTGATGTATCTTACATCATCAAGACCTGATATCATGTTCTCTGTTTGTGCTTGTGCAAAATTTCAAGTAACTCCTAAGGTTTCTCACTTAACAGCAGTCAAGAGGATTTTTAGATATCTCAAGGGTCAACCTAGGTTGGGTCTATGGTATTCAAAGGAATCACCTTTTGACTTGGTAACATATTCAGATAGTGATTATGCTGGTGCAAGATTGGACAGAAAGTCAACAACTGGAGAATGTCAATTCCTTGGATGTAGACTCATTTCATGGCAGTGTAAGAAGCAAACAATTGTGGCTACTTCAACAACTGAAGCTGAATATGTAGCTGCTGCAAGTTGCTGTGGTCAAGTACTTTGGCTTCAAAATCAACTTCTTGACTATGGGTACAATTTCATGAACACTGTCATATATATTGATAATAGTAGTACAATTTGCATAATTAAAAATCCAGTGCAACACTCTAAAACAAAACACATAGAAATTAGACATCATTTTATTAGAGACTGCAATGAGAAAAAGTTGATTCAAGTATTAAAATTGATTCTGATCACAACTTTGCAGATCTTCTTACAAAAGCTTTTGATGTTGGAAGGTTTAAATACTTGGTAGCAAGTATTGGAATGCTTAATCCTTAGTGATTTAAAACTATGTGTTTTTGTATATAAATTCAGTTTGTACTGCTAGCTTTGTAAATTGGTACTGTTATTGAAAAGTTTGTACTGCTAGTAGAAATTTGGATTGTTTTGTTCATATTGTTAGTCATATAATTCTACTGCTATAAGACAAATGCTTTGCTTTTTTTTTCTTGGTTTTGGACTAACAATTTCATGTATGAACATTTGAGCACAAAGGAAGTTTCAAGTGAAATGTATGAGCAGCAGAATAAAGATACAAATTGCTGACATAATAGGTTCATGATGGACAGAGTTTGGGAATTCATTAACAAAGGTTTACACCTAAGTTAATAGATTCTTTTAAACTTCTTTCTTGAAACCTGATTATGATGTTTCACATTGAATTAATGGCTCAGTTGGTCAGATAGTAACTGACTCAACTCACTTTCTATCATTTTATACTTTAATTAGTAAAATGAGCAAGTCTAAAGACATCTGATAGAAAGAACAACGAGCAAAAGTGAATCTAACACTTGTGTTAGAGGCAACAATTGCCACGAGCTGGAAACCCTGTCTAGAAAGCCCTTTGAGTTGGTTTATCTGTACACAGGCAGTTATTTATCACTGAAAACATTGGTTCTCACACAACCAGAGGTTAATTTAAACCAAAATCTTGATTAAGTGTCTGTTACACACTTAATCCCTTCAAAATGGTTGTATGCAGTACAATTTTTCAATAATAAAATCAAGTTCATACTACCAAGTCAAAAGTTTATTAAAATCTTTTGGATTCATAGTGGCTCAGAAAACCATCAAATGATGGATTATGAGTCAATGCCCCTTGGTTCACCTCTCACAGGAGTTAACACACCTGGAAGTGATGAGGGCAGCAAATAAACTCTAAGGAATTGATGGCTACATGTACAACATTGTCTGATAAGCTGTTCTAAATGGAAGAAATTTTTAAAAGCAACAGTTCAGATGATGGTGAGAGATCTTCCAAATAGGGGAGAAAGAGCTTAAGGGGAGGAAATATTGTAGTACATGGCATGAATTAAAGGGAAGGAAGATTTTCAAGGGATGATAAAAGATTGTGGTTGTGTATACTCAGAATCAAGGGAATAAGCTCTTTTATCTCTCTTCTTCATGTTCGGACATCTTTGACTTAAAATGATAAAGCTTTTTCCCAAGATCACATTGCAAATTTGGACAAGATTCCGGAGTATTATATATATTCGGAAGAGATGAAGCAATTCAAATGAAGAAAGTTCTTTCAGTTTCAATTTCAGTTCACTACGTTTGTTCATCACTTACATGGCTTGCTGAGAGATGACTTGACTTCTTGGAGCGCATCCAAGATACACAGCACCATTGCCTCTTATAATTCCTCCATCCAAGGAAATTGCACCATCTTTTAGGCAATGCTTAGAGCATGAGCAAGGTACTGCTAAGAGTTAAAGACAAAGAAAATAGCTGAAAGTGATTCACAGATGGCAGATGAGTTAGATAGAAAGATTCTTAATTTTACAAAACAGAGGAAAGCTCAGATCAAGAGTATGATTATGTAGTGTTTGGAAGACTCTCACAATCCTCATTTAATTCAGAAGAAACTTGATGATTTGGGATAAATCACAAGTTTAGAGGAGGATTGTTGGGAATTAAATGTTCTGAAAGTTAGTTTTTGGAATTATATGTTCACAAGGTTTGTACTGCTGAGAAGAATACACTAACAGTACTAACTGCTAGTGTATATCTGAAGACTACTCAAGTTATAACTAACAGTACTAACTGATAAGTTAGTACTGCTAGTACAAAGAAGGTACTGCTGGTTGAATACTGTTGTTGGAGTGACTCATACTACTGCTGAATGGATAAGTGTCGAGTATACTACTGCTGGATAGATAAGTATAAAAAGATATTTTGTGTATAAAAGTCAAGTATATACGGTAGATAATATCTTAGATAAGTGTTCAGTCAACAAGTTGTAATACACAGAACATGTTGTATCTTAGTTACTGACATACATAACATGTAAGTAGTTCGACAAGACTTATTAATATTGTAAAAATCTCCTTTGGACTATAAAAGGGAGATCTTAGACTAGATATCAAGTGTGCTTAAGTCTAGACTAGTGACTAATCTATGTGCATGTGCTTAAAATTAACAATCTAGTAAAATAATTAAAGTCATAGAAACATAGAGGTTCAAGGTTTGTAACCCTAGTGATAGTGAAGATCACTCGTATTATTTTCAATAATATTGAATCGTTTGGTGTTATACTTTCAGTGTTCATACTCTAATACACAAGCATCACTGTTTCATTTCCAATAACCATTATCCTTCTAAGTGTGGTTAAGTAGATTCTGCATACTTAATCATATTCACTCAAAGTATCATATATACTCGTTATAAAGGACTAACATCCTCATAGTTTATCAAATATCCTCTCAGGTTTCCTCATCATTAGCACCATTCTGTGCAGCTTGTCCTCCATTATGATCCATATATGGAGTTTCATAATTAACATTGCTATTAACTTTCTCCCCCGCATATGTGTCATAATTAGATTCAGGAGGCATAGAGTGTGGCTTCTCATGAGCAAATGGATTAGCATCATTACCATCATTTTGTACCTCATGGAGTGGTTCTGAGTCATAAGTAGGAAGAATATCAGAATCACTACTTGATGTTGTTTCCTACTGATTTGCCATAAAGTTGCAGTTTCTAATAAGATCTGTTGTATTCTCCTCCGCACCTACTGCAACCATGAAGTCGTATTCCTCAGCGATCAACAGTATTCCCGACTTTTCTTTATTAGCTAGCATCAACATGTACTTGATCTTTTGTACCTTTGTCATTGCATTGACATTGTAATCTCTACCAATATCACTACTCTGAATTTCAGATGTAGGTTTCTGAATCGTAGTCATAAAACAATCATACCCATTTTGATTAACTACATTTCGATTCAAAATCTGATCCCTCTGATTTCTAGCATACTACCCTGCATTTTGCAGCTGATTCCCCATCAGTATACCCGTATCATATCCTTGCTGATTCTCAATAAGTTCAACCATTTGTTCTTCCTGACCCGTACATATACTTGGTTGATTACACTGCGTATTGTGAGTGTATGATGAAATCCATTGGTTGTTGTTATATGGTCTAGAGTAACTGATGTTTAATGCTCTAGAGAATGAAGCAAAAGCATTTGTCAAAGCAATTGTGATACTGTCTTGCTGAGTTGCCATTGATGAAGGTATGTTTGATAAAGTTGATCTTGGATCATTTCAATGATGTAGGAGTTGTGTTTGTTGTAAGTTAATGCAAGTTGTTGTAGTCAAATTTTGGTCTGAAAACTTAAAAACGTCGATAACTTCTTTTTAGAGTGGATTTGGGCCTCGAAGGTTGGGTTGAATGAACTTTAGTTATAGCCGGAGGTTGGGTTGGGTTGAAAACTTAAAAACGTCGATCTTCTCATTCTCAAGGTTGTTTTGATAGGTTATGGGCTGAAAACAGAGTTACGGATCAAAAGTTATAGCCGTTAGAAGTTTTGTCGTAAAAAGTCAACTTTCAGACGCAAAAAGTCAACAAAATCCACCTAATTCGAAACTTTTAGGCTAGTTCGAAACTTTCTGCAAGTTGGAAATTTTGAGGCTTGTTCGAAAATTTGAGGTTAGTTTGAAACTTTCTGCTAGTTCGAAATTTTGAGGCTAGTTCGAAACTTTGAGGCTAGCTCGAAACTTTCTGATAGTTCGAAACTTTGAGACTAGTTCGAAACTTTCTGCTAGTTCGAAACTTTTTAAGACTTTCTAATTCGTATAAATTGAAAGTTTTTTCAAAATTCGAAGTGTTTTTCTAGCTTATACAAGAAAGAAAAACACTGAGTAATCCACAAATCCTGAAGAAACTGCCTGAAGAGCTTGTTCGAAACTTTGGGGTTTTGCTAGTTCGAAAGTTTAGGGCTTCAGGTGCTAGTTCGAAACTTTGGGGTTTTAGCTAGTTCGAAATTTTGCCAGAATTTCCAAAACTCTAAAATTCAACCAAGAAGTGTTTCTAACCAAGATTTTCTTGTACAACTAAGCTTAAAAAGACTAGAACTTAACGAAAGTTGCAAACTTTAACACTTTTAAGACCAAATAAGCTAGCTCGAAAATTTCAAGAACACAAAAATTACGATTTGCAAAACAAAAATTTTACCAAAAAGCTTGAAACTTTCTTGTGACAAAAGGTTTATAACACTAGTTTGTAATCAAAAAGTGCTAAAACCACAAAAAAAAAAAAAAAAATAAAAAAAAAAAAAAAGAAGAAGAGACAAGTAAGGATTTTTTTTAAGAAATATGAGTAGAAAATAAATAAATGGCTTCGAACCAAAACACAAGAGACTCCTAAATCATTGTTTGGCGATTGATACCACTTGAATCTTGCGTTGTGTATAACACTAGTTTGCAACTTTCGTTTAGTCTTAGGGTTTTTAAAGTTAGTTGTACAAGAATCTTGCGTTTAAAACCTGTTTTTAGTGTCCTTTAATCTTTTTCAAAAATCTTTCAAAGTTTCGAACTAGCTTTAACCCTCAACTTTCGAACTAAGGTCTTAAAACCCTAATCTTTCGAATTAGCTCTCCAGGCATTATCTTCAAGATTTGTGGTTTACTCAGTGTTTCTCTTTCTTGTATAAGTTAGAAAAACACTTCGACACATGGGAATCTTTATAATTTGTATAAATTAGAAAGTTTTATTCGAAACTTAAAACTTTCGAACTAGCTTAAAGTTTCGAACTAGCATGGAAACTTTCGAGCAACCAAACTTTCGAGCAAGCTTCATAAAGTTTCGAACAAGGACTTCATAAAGTGTTGGGAATTATCACAAGACAAGAGAAGACTTAATGGAAGAACAGAATTAAGTCTGGTGGACTACGTAATTAAGTCTGTTAGTTTTATTAGTTAAGTCTGGTTGTTCATTATTAAGTTTGGTAGAGTAAAGTTAAGTCTTGTTGACTTTAGTTGTTAAGTCTGGTCATGAAAGTTAGGAAAGTTTATTAGATATAAGTTAGGAAAGGATACGTAGTTATCTTTAGAGAAGATACGTATATCCTTCTACAAGTTTTGTATCTAGGGTTTCCTTAGTGTATAAAAGGAACCCTAGTCATTAGTTTTTGATAACGACGAAGATTGTAATCACTTAGATTAAAAGAATTAATATACGAAGTTAGTTATAATTATTGTGTTCTTCATTGTTTGTTGTTAAGATTCCGCATTAACAATAAGCAAAGTGTTAGAGTTTCTTACTTAGATCGATTTGGTTTATACAAGTCGTCTAACAAGTAATAAGGCTACTTGGATCCATAATTCGTGTGGACCAACAAGTGGTATCAGAGCCTGTAAAGAGACTATGAGTTTGAAGAAACACAACAACCAAACCCTAAATTCACTCACCTAAACCCTGCAAAATGTCTGACGTTGAAAATCCTAATAAGAATGATGGTTTCTCAGTTCACAACAGTGATGATGAAAAATCAATCCATGATGAAGAAAAACCTGAAGCAAGCACATCTAGACAACAACAACCCATCTCTGCAACAACAACCATATCCAACATAAAACTCCCAATCCTAAAAAGAGAAGAATATGACATCTGGGCTATGGAGATGGAACATTATCTAGAGTATATTGACAGCGAAGTCTGGAAGGTCATACAGAATGGAAATTCGAAGAAAAGGATTTCACAAGGAACTAATGGAGTGATTAGGATATTACCACCCGTATCTGCTAAAGAGATTCGGGCTGTTAAAAAGGAGAAGAAGGCCAAGACTATGCTGCTAATGGCAGTTCCCAAAGAGCATTTGAGAAGGTTTCATGGCATGAATGATGCCAAAGAAATTTGGGAGGCCATCAAGAAAAGATTTGGAGGGAATGCTAACTCCAAGAAGATGCAAAAGGCTATTCTTAAACAGCAATTTGAAGCTTTCAGTGTATCCAGTTCAGAGGGATAGGAAAAAGGTTATTATAGGTTTCAACATCTTCTATCACAATTGGAGGTTCATGGTGCAGCTGTGTCAGAAGAAGATGCAAACCAAAAGTTTCTTAGAGCACTACCAAAAGAATGGTCAAGTGTGACATTGACCATGAGGATGAATGGTGAAATTGACACCATGACTACTGATGACCTATACAACAACCTCAAGGTGTTTGAACAAGAAATCCAAGGAAAAGCATCTTCAAGTACTACAAATGTTGCTTTTGTTTCTCAAGGCAAGAGCAGCACTAACAAGGTTAAGTCTGGCAGCATTAATTCTGGTGGTTATGGAACTTCTTCTAACAACATGAGAAAAGAAAGAGATGCTCCAGCAGGCTTTGCTGATGAAGTAATTTACTCACTTCTTGCTAAGGAACCAGAAGATCAAGACTTCATCAGTGAGGATCTGGAACAGATCAATGATGTTGAAGTTGAAGAAATGGATATCAAATGGCAAATTGCCATGATTGCTTTCAGGGTTAAGAATTTTTACAAGCAGACTGGGAGGAACATTAAGCTTGATGGGAAGTCACCAGTGGGATACAATAGGAGGACTGTTGAGTGCTACAATTGTTACAAGCATGGTCACTTTGCCAAAGATTGCAAGGAAAAGGTGACTACTGATTGGAAAAAGAAAAGGGTTCTGACTCTCAAGATGATGATAAGATGGGGAAGAATCAGACGAGCTTGATGACATTGGAAGCTGGAGCTGTGAACTGGGATAAACACACACCTGAGGATGAAGAGCCAAACCATGCACTTATGGCTATTGGTTCCAGTAATGAGGTATCTTTGTGCTCAAAATTATGCATTGATTCATATAATCATCTTAAAGCTTTGTGTGATGAACAATTAACACAAATAGGTGATCAGGAAGCAAAAATTCTTGCTTATACTAAAGCTGTTAAAACTTTAGAAGCACAAATAGTGAACTATCAAAACAAACAAGCTTCCTTAAATGAAAAACTCACCTTTCAAGCTAATGAGATATATGAAAAAGATGAAAAACTTAAAAGATATAGAAGAGCAGGCTTGAAAGCTGTTAAGGAAAGAGATGAATTGCAAAAGAAAGTAGACAAATGGACCCATTCTGCTAAGTGTCAGGATAAGATAATAGCATCTAGTATGAGCTCTACAAGTAAAATTGGCTTAGGTTTTGGGATACAGTCAGATAGTGAAGTTCTAAGCTATGAGGAAGAGATGGACAAATCTGTGTTCAAATGTAGGAAAGAGGATTCTATTGGTAGGCCAGTGTACAATAGGTTCATTAAAACTGATAATTTTAAAGGGGTTCCACCTCCATTAAGTGGAGATTACACTCCTCTACAAAAGAAAGACCTAGATGACTCTTTGTTTGTATATGGTAAAAAGGGTCCTATCTATCCTGAGACAGGTAACTCAGATGACAAATCTAGTGAATACTCCACTTGTCAAACCAATGACAGTGAAGGATCTACTAGAGATATCTCTGAGCAGTGTGATTCAGAATCAGAGAGTGCACCTAAAGATGTTTCTGAGTCAAGATCAGTCAAAAATTGTGAACCAGTTGTGACTACACCCAAACCTCATACAGATAAACCTAGTTGTGATACTCACATAAAATCTCCTAGGAAGTCTGTCGAAAGTCAAGAGTCACCAAAATCTGATAGGAAGAGAAGAGAGTAAAGGAAAAACTACACCTTTGGTCCTAAGAGGTGTTTTGTCTGTGATAGCCTAAGTCATTTGATTAGGGACTGTGATTTTCATGAGGTTAGGATGAAAAGAGAGGCTGAACTTAGAAAGGATAAGAGTGTTAATGCTGGCCATATGAATGATAAACTAGTTTGGAATAATGCTAACAGAATTAATCATGCTAATAAGTTTGTGACTAGACCAGCACAATTTAATTCTGGTATGCCTAATGTTAATTCTGGTTGGTCATATGTTAGTACTGGTAGACCAAATTTTAATTCTGGTAGGCCAAATTTTAATTCTGGTAGACCAAATTTTAATTCTGGTAGACCAAATGTTAGTTCTGTTGGTCAAAATATTAATTATGTGAGGCCAAGTGTTAATTCTGGGTGGTTTAATCATTCTGGACCCAGGCAACCAATAAATAGACCACAGGTGAACTCATATAATTAAAGAAACAATTTTTACAAACCTCATTCACCTGTGAGGAGTCCTTTTGCTAATAGTACAGCACAAGCTTCAAGCTCAAGTGCTGTAAGGGAAAATGGGGATTCTGCTGTTAAGACCCCAGCATGTTGGTCTTGGGATCCTTTTAAGAACACACTTACCTATGAATCCAAGAACAACAGTGGATCAAGCTCATACAAGACCTATAAATTTGTTGATCCACAGGGCAAACCCAAGTCTTCAAAGGCTTGGGTCTAGAGAGAAACTAATTTCTCTACTTTTGTGCAGGAACATCCACTGAAAAACATGGAAGACAAAGGAATATTTGATAGTGGGTGCTCTGGGCACATGACTGGTAACAAGAATCATCTGAAGGATTTTCTAGAATTCTAAGGAGGTTCTGTTACCTTTGGAGGAAGTAAAGGTCAGATAACTGGTAAAGGTAGAATTGTTGTAGGCAATTTAGAATTTGACAATGTATCTTTTGTAAAAGAACTAGGGCAGTTTAACCTTTTCTCAATATCACAAATTTGTGATAAGCAGCATAAGGTGCTTTTTAGTGAAACTGAATGTTTTGTATTGACTTCAGACTTTAAGATGCATGATGAAAGTCAGATACTTCTTAAAGTTCCTAGACAACACAACATGTACAGTTTTGATATGAAAGCATATGAAGTTGCAAAAGGTTCTACTTGTTTTCTTGCAAAAGCTACTTTGGATGAATCTAAGTTGTGGCATAAAAGGTTAGGTCATGTTAATTTCAAGAATATGAACAAACTTGTGAAGGGTAATTTAGTTAGAGGCTTACCTTCCAAGGTTTTTAGGAATGACCATGCCTGTGTAGCTTGTAATAAGGGCAAACAGCATAGAGCTTCTTGTAAGGCTAAGTTAGATAGGATTTTTACTGAGCCTTTGCATACCTTACACATGGATCTGTTTGGCCCTACATCTGTTAGAAGTATCAACCATGCTAGTTATTGCCTTGTCATTACTGATGACTGAATCAGGTATTGCTGGGTATTCTTTATGTCTACTAAAGATGAAACCTCTGATTTAATTTAAAGGTTCATTAGGCAAATAGAAAACCTACTCAATCACAAGGTTAAGATCATTAGGACTGACAATGGCACAGAATTTAAGAATAGGAGCATGATTGAGTTTTGTGTTGAAAAAGGAACCAAGCAACAATATAGCAATGCTAGAACTCCACAGCAGAATGGAGTTGCTGAGAGAATGAACAGGACCCTGATTGAGGCAGCTAGAACCATGCTAGCAGACTCATTCTTACCCACAACCTTTTGGGCTGAAGAAGTTGCAACTGCTTGCTACATATTCAATAGGGTTAGAGTGACCAAGCCTCAAAATAAAACACCTTATGAGCTTATTTTTTGCCATAAACCAGTTGTTAGCTATATAAGGCCTTTTGGGTTCCATGTGACCATTCTTGATACCTTAAGTGTGCTTGGAAAATTTGAAGGAAAGTCTGATGAGGGGTTTCTAGTTGGGTATTCACTGAATAGTAAGGCCTTTATGGTATACAATTTAGCGACCAAGAAAGTAAAGGAAAATCTTCATGTTAATTTTCTTGAGGAAAAACCCAATGTGAAGGGATTAGGTCATAGATGGATGTTTGATCTTGATTATTTAACTGATTCTATGAACTATATTCTTGTCTCCAAGGAGAATCAAGCTAACCCTGATGCAGGTTCCATAGAAGTGCCTAACAATACAGGTACTCAAGATGCAAGCATTGCTGATCAAGGCAAAGAAATTGAGGAGCTTATTTTGATTCCTACCACAGAAGTCAACCATGTTGTTGCAAATGAAGGAACAAAGAAATCTTCTAAAAATAGGAAGGTGACTGTGAACAAGCCTCAAGAAAAAGAGGGTTCTCCTACAAAAGTTTCAGAATAAATCTTATCCTTCAGAGAAGAAATGAATGCTTTGGCTGACAAACATCTTGGGAAGAAGGCTACCAGCACTAATCTGGTTAATCCTGGTAGTATTGTTTTTAATTCTGGTGGAGAGAAGCCTACCAGCATTAACTCAGTTAAGTCTGGTAGATATGCTGTTAATTCTGCTCAACCTGAGTCTACTCAAAATGCTGATTTTGATGATTCTGAGATGCCTGAACTTGAGGTCTTTGATAAGCCAGATGAAGGCATTTTTCATGAGGCTTCTTTTGATGAAGAAGGGGTAGTTACTGACTTCAACAACCTACCCACTGAAGTAGATGTAAGTCCAGCTCCAACACTCAGAATTCACAAAGTTCATCCCAAAAGTCAGATTATTGGTGATCCTCAATCAGCTGTTCAAACCAGAAGTAAAATGCAAAAGATTCCTACATCTCATGCACTTATCAGTCTTATTAAGAAGTAGCAAAGGGTCAACCACAAGGACCAACAACATTGCTTGTTTACTTGTTTCCTTTCTCAAAAGGAACCCACCAAAGTCTCTGAAGCACTTGAAGATGAGAGTTGGGTGGAAGCAATGCAAGAGGAGTTATTGCAATTCAAATTGCAGAAAGTTTGGGTTCTTGTAGATCTACCAAGTGGAGCTAAGGTGATTGGCACAAAGTGGGTCTTTAGGAACAAAAGGGATGAAAGAGGAGTAGTTGTAAGGAATAAGGCACGATTAGTAGCACAAGGGTATAGACAAGAGGAGGGGATAGATTATGATGAGGTTTTTGCTCCGGTAGCCAGGATTGAAGCTATTAGCTTATTTTTAGCCTATGCATCATATATGGGGTTCATAGTCTATTAGATGGATGTGAAGAGTGCCTTTTTGTATGGCACTATAGAAGAAGAGGTATATGTTCATCAACCTCCTGGCTTTGTTGATCCAGCAGAACCCATGAAAGTGTACAAAGTCATCAAAGCTTTATATGGTCTCCATCTGTGAGATCCCGTAAAAATCCCTCGTAATAAATCTCAGTGATTTATGATAATCACAACTTACGATTTAATAAAACCTATTTTTATGGGATAATTTAAATTTTTCTATCATCGCTATTGTTATTATAAAATGTTTTCGTGATATATATAATAGCAAACATTACTCGGAACGATAGTAAACTCACGAGATTTCATTCTCACAAGTTCGAAACCTCACAAAATCATAGCAGTTGGTAATAATATATCTCGATACAAGATATAAACATTTTCCCTAATGACCTCCTAATTATTTTATTAACATTCATTTCAATTAAACTCTTCACTTAATTCTTTGCCAACCAAATGGGCCTCACCCTGTGTCCAGCCCATCATCACATCGACCCGAGTCACAACCCAACTTCTCAGCCACACCTCTTTGTTATTCATGCAATTCGAACAGTCCCACCCCAAAACCAGTGTTGCTTCATAATTTTGTGTATTATATATACCCTCCAACAACATAAGACAAACTCTTTTAAAATCTTCCTATACTCTTTCATGATTGCTAAACCAGTCAAGTAGTAGTAGGCGTGTAAAGATTGCTTAGCTCCTTTGACATTATAATACAAATCGACTAGATACTCAAACAAACAACTAGAAACAAGCTAGTAATGAATCTACTTCCTTGAGTCTTGTCTCTACTCATTCATACGCTTAGTTACTGCAATACACAACCAAAAGCATCTAGCAATTATATATATTTTCCAACAACTAGAAACCATGATCAGTCACTCGTTTAGATACCTATACACGCAAACTAAAATATCTACGGAATATGTATAAATGACAGCTACTAAAGACAAAGGCTTCCTAAACTCTCCATACTATTTCTATGACTGCAAGAGCAGAAATTCATAATGCTTTGTTAACTCTTCTTTTTTTTTTGGACCAAATAAGAAACGTGTGAATATAAGTTACTAATAAACTCCATCAACAAAAGACAAGATTCACTCCCACATTTGAACCCTTGTATACACAAACTAAAACATCAGTGAATATAAACAAGCTCCAAAGACAAGAATACAAAATATCTATTATCAAGTGTTATTCCACACTCAACCCAAAAATCAGACGCATGCATGAATACTCGAACAGTAGAAGATCATGATAAGTCTTGAAGATAAATAGTCAACAATGTGTAGCTATCTTCTATATAAGCCCACTTGTTCTTCACTGCCAAAGTCACACACACATTTCACTCATACTTATCTCACTTAACTCACTCTCATTCGACATCCTTATGCTCACCCAAAACTACACAAACCTCACTGTCCAACACTCTAAAGTCGCAAAACTCAGAAGTCTCTTGTTCCACTTAGAAAGCTAGTCGAGTAGAGAAGTAATACATAAAAACGTTGCCTCACCAAACAAGCCTACTGCTGTTCGTACACCTCCAATTCGCTTATGTTTGATTTCACAGTTCTTCGTCACCTTACTAAAATATAGTAAGTACTCATTCAGTTTACTCGTTTCCATTCTCGCACACACAAAACACATCATGCATGCATTGTTGTTTTGTTCGAATATATAATTAGTCACGCCTACAGATTCACTAATAAATGTGCATTCGCTCAGAGTAACCCTCTCTGATGACAGTTAAGAACCACGTACACTAGTATAGGCATGCATGCACTCTTGGTTGACTGGAACAAATAAACATTTATAAAACACATGACAACTTCTTTGAGCCATGTCAAAAACTCTGTTGAAGGCCCCAACAGTCATCTCACGCTCAACATTTTCACAACTAGGTGACACCCATGCAAACATATACTCAAGCGGATCATTCATTTTTACAAAGGTTATATATGTTTCTTTATTCGAATAGAGTGCATGAGCAATCCAGTAGAGTATAGGCCACAAATGAAGACAAATTAAGAATCTTTTATAATACACGTTACAACTGCATGCACACACATACTCTTTTGTCTTGCACTCAAACGTATACCATCATTATATCACTCGCTAAGAATAAACCTAAGAACACTTGGATTCATTATAAGAAGCTCACACTAAAGCATTTACAAGCCGCTCCATATACAACACCATAACACACGAGCACCTAAAATGCTACACGTTAACATATAAATACTCGGAACTAGAAATTTAATCAAGTCTTTCCTACACTAAAATATGCCCAATTCGCACAGAAAACTTGTAAACATTTTGACGTGCTACCCATGTTCTATTTTACAAGATTTACTTCTCAACGTAAATAGCTACATTTTCGTATAAACATCTTACAAAAATACTCAAGTCTCGACCTCTTAAAACAGCCCAAGTAAAGTGTGTAACTCATATTTTGAAAGATAACTAAAAATCATAAACGGGCTTAGCGTTGTAACCCGTTAAAGGCCCAAATTTTGAGAAATAAGCTATGAGTCGAATAAGCTATTAAAATAAGCTACGTTAGTCTTAAATAAGCCTTATAAAAAGTCGCCCGATTTTCCTTTATTATTTTAACATTTTAGACTAAAAACGTAACGCGATTTTAACTATAAGGACCAAAAACTGTCAAATTATGAAACCTGTGTGTTGCAACTGTGAAAACAGTTTCCAAAGGATTTAAAATGACTTTTAAATTTATTTCAAGACTCATATGTACATTTAAATTATTTTTGGAATATTGTTAAACTTTATACTTAACAAAGAACTAACTACGTAACGTAAATACAGTTAGGATAAAAAGTATAAAAATCGGGAAAGGTCGAGGACCAACTATTTTTCACTTAACATCCTCATTCTCATCACCACATCATTTCATATGCATTCATTACATTCTAGTTACATGCACTTAATTTTCGTTAAATATTAAACGATTTCACTCACATATCATTTCATCATAATTTGAGGAAATAATATCTCGAGTCAAGTGACATAAGAATTATGATAATATCATTGTATGATATTATATTTTCTTAACTTGAGGCATTTTAGGCATATCACGCTCACATCATCAAATCGTTATACGATTTCTCACAATCACACTCATCGTTAATTATAAGCCGAATACTTAGATATTCCTCACATTCAGGTTTCGTATTGAAGACGTTTACGTGATCATTTCTATAAGTCTTACTTGAACTTATAATTCTATCTTACCAGCTACACTCCAGGTGAGTCGTGGTCCCCTACTTTTTATTAATTGTTTTAATAACTCTTTTGGGGGAGATACATGCTTCAACTGTTTTAAATTACTTTTATATTCTGAGAAACTCTTATGAATTATTCAAAACCATCAACTGTGTTTTACATGTCTTAAACCACTCTTGAAAGAGATATGTGCTTGTATACTTACAAATTACTTACTAGCTTAACATTGTATTGAAAGTCAACATTTTCAAACTACGTGTTGTAACACGATACTGAAACTTATTATAGGCATTCGAATAACAACTGAGTGTACTATTAAACTTTACTATGATATTTCTATATTTCAATTAGAAATAATAGCCAAAACTAAAGTACATATATGCTATGAACTCCTAAACTCTATATTGTCCAAGTTTACCTAAGTTGCCATAAAGTCCCTCTATCATGAGCCATTAATCACTACGGTGAGCGCGAATATAGTGGACAGCTTCGAAACCTGTAGAGGCTGACGACCTATCCCACTAAGTATGGACGGAAAGCCTTAGGGCTAGTCGTATTTAGTCGCGATACACTATATTTGAATAAATAGTAGGATGAGGCAAACACCTACTACCTGGGGGCAAACCATCATAACCTGATGTGACCTTACCGTTTTTACGGAACCTTTGTTAATGCTTTGCGCGTCATGAGGCTTAGGACAATATAACTTTATGAATATATATGTCTTCCTATATATATTTGGATACAGCTGTAGACCACCACTCTTTACTGATAGATATCAGACCTTATACTATTATTTGTACTATGTGTTGTACTAGAAACTTAACTGAAATTATATGTGACATAGTTGTGTTTTATGATAAAAAAACAACTATATGTTGGCATATCGTATTTTAAGAACTTAACCATTATTTTATTACAAGCATAACTCACTTTCCTTTAAACTTGAAATCTATGATCCCTTGAGATCATAAACGATTTACTCATGGATTGTTATCAAATTTCAAACCTACTAGTTACTCCAAGAAGTACTAGTATTTATTTCAACTCTCAACTCTTGAAAACATTGAAAGAAAGATATTTTCTAACAAACTCCGCGAACTCACCAACCATTGTGTTGACGTTTTTAAGCATGTATTCTCAGGTAATCAATGGAGCAGGACAAGACACGGAGCGGGCATTAAATACTCTGATAACTTAAATGGTGTGAAAATCAAATATGTCATCCTTTTCCAAATTATCATAATCTTTGGAGTTTTCAAATCGGAGTTTACCAACTTTTTACTAAAACCATTCTTTTGAATGACATATAACTTTTAAAATGCCTTTCCCGAGCCGTTTTCTAAAATTTTGACTTCGATCCTCAGTGTAACACCCAAATATTTTCCGCTGCCACAAAACCAAATTTGGGGGTGTTACAGATTGGCATCAGAGCCACAGGTTATAGAGAATCAAATGTTTTCAAACATTGAACTATAACCACACTTTCAAAATAAATGATTTTACACCATACCATTTTACGCCCTCCGTGTCTGCAGACTGTCGTGCTCAATGTATTACCTACTAAGATTTGTTTTGTACTAATCTTTACATGCTTAATGTCCACTCTTCTCACATAACATACTGTGTTATTCTACACTCAATGTTACACTTTAAACGTACAAATATTCATAATTACTGTTGTTACAGTACCATGTCTTCTAAACTAGTTGATATCACCGAGACTACCCCTCCTACTACACATGCGTTATCTACCTACCAAATTGCTCCAGATACTGAAGATCTGTATGTGCAAACGTCACCACCCCAGCCTGACATAGAACACACCCAGAAATCACCTCAGTCATCACCTTCTCACTCACCTCCACGTCAGAAACTTAGGAGAACAACTGAATCCGATTCAGATGAAGATTTGATTGGTGGTCAACCGACATTTGAATTCGGACAGAGTTCACACCAAGAGATAATTTGGAAGAACATCGAACTAAATTCTCCTTTGCTTAACGCCTCAGATTTCTCCATGCCAGATGTTCCAAACGATGTATCCTTACCCAACTCCCCTGATCACAATGTAGACACCTATGACTCCATATGGACTCGCCTTCACCAACACACCAGCATACTAGATGCCCACACTGAACAGTTAAAAGAGTTACAACCATTACGATTCGAATGGTATGATCGTAACATTGATACCCTGTTCAAGAGGACGGATGCTGGAAGACGAGAAGTGTTTGGTCTAAAAGTAAATGTTGGTAACATGAAGGACAACTACGAACAAGAACTTAGAAACTTGGATTCCAGAACCCGTTGCTTGGGTAGAGGCCATACTCAAACACACATTAGGGTCGAGGACATTGAAAGAACCCTATGGATGGCCAGAGACACGGCAAGAATCCAAAGCCAAAAGATTGTAGCCTTAGAGACCATGTTGGCTAACCAGATGAACATGTGCCAAGCCCGCTTCTCAGCCATGGAAGCTGCTCAACTGGATCTTGAGGCTGAAGTTAGACGTTTACGTCAGAGGCGTAACTAAACCTAAGATCTCATGTATTTCAGTTGTACCCACTAAACCAAAAAGTTTTTGGCTAAGTGTTTCATGTATTTCCTAATAATTCTGTAACTCTCAGAATTTGTAATCGACTTTTAAGCTATGACAATCTCCTTTCTATTATATCCTTCAGTTGAAAACAAATTCATTCCACCAAACCCTATCATGGTGCTATAAATGCAATGAGCCATGCAAAATCTCACCATTTGTTACTCCCTTAAGAAAACAAATGACTCCACAAGAATCAATGAGACATTAATAAAAGACCTTGTGTTGGTCGTTTTGATCAAACAAGTTATTAGAGATTGTGTCCATATTGATGATTGTAACAGTAAAACCCTAACCCATAGAACTCCAAGGACAAAATGTTCAAAAGGGAACAAATGAGTTTATCTTCAAAAGTTGAAATTCCTTAACAATCCCACATCAAGAGTTGATCATTATTTTACAATGTTACCCAGACACATCGTAACTTTATAATCCTCAAATGACTTTGATCTTGTATTATTACCACTTTGTTAGCACTAAATACTCTATTTGGGTTACTCTAACAAAGGAATGAATACTAAGTCAGTCTATTATGATGTGTATAGGAAATGGCCAACTTGAACACCCCAATACCCACAACAATCATGACGCCCGAGACCATTGGGAAGTTGATAAGCAGTGTCATCGCAGTAGTACTCGAAGTGACTACGACAGCTCATTTAAGTGTCAATAACACGACAAAAGAAACCAACGTGACAGCTATACCTCGTAGGCATGGCCATGAAAGTTTCATGGAACATGGACCAACTTACCCAAAGAGTCCAAGAAAAGCGACTAAACCTATTCGCGACTGTGCCAAGAGAATCAGGCAAAGTGTTGCACCTAAGAAAAAGAATCAGAAGCGAAAATTTGATGAGATATGGACTGTTGTTCCCAACAGATGTGAGATCCACAAAAATGTCTGCATCCGAAATCATCAACAAGGCCACATTGACTACCTTCGCCAACAAAGGTTCAAACCAGAAGCCAGAGGAGGCTACGTCATCAGCCAGACTAACAGAGACAACTGCCATGGGAAGCAATCTCTGTGTCAAAGATGTAGGATGCATCACACAAGGCGCTGCCCTGCTAAATGCGAGAGATGCAAAAAGATAGGCCACAGGACCAGAGAATGCAAAGCTGTGAATGGAAGGAAGCAGCTATCACCCATAAAATGCTACGGATGTGGTGGAATAGGGCATTACAAGAATCGTTGTCCGAACTACAATGCCCATTGGAAGTCCAAGACTTGTGCAAGAGAATAAGGACTCGTCAAAGATTTCAAGAAGTGTCAAAGGATGACATCTATGTTAAAGCAGATGAATAGATTCCTGCTGTAAAATAAATAAACTCTAACCTAGAACTATCTAAGTTATATTTCCGTTTGTATTTACCTTAGGTACGATGGATGTAACCTAAGTGTAACAATTATCCTTCTACCGTATAAGAACTCTACCTTGTAATATTTCCATGATAATTATAATCTATGTCAATTTCTATTCCACCTCTTCATACATAAATCGTTATGTAACAACACACTGATATTAATCTTAAGAATTTCATTAATTCTATTTTGACCAAACCATAGGTTGATACCACATTGAAAGAAATCCTCACCTAAAACTTAGGTCTATGCCAAAGATATTATTTTAGAAATTCCTGACCAATCCTCGGGATATGAACAAAACTTTTCAAATTCTTTTGAAAATAATCAAAAAGTGTCTGATTATGGGACAAAACTATTTTAGTTGAATCATATAAAACTTTTTGAAGAAGCATAAATACCCCAATGACTGAACCAAGCATTACATCATTTGGTCCTCAATTATACATAGCCTAGCTACCTATGTATAATTTAGGAAGAATCATGTTATAAATGGAACAGCTATCTTTTCAAAGTTTTAATAACAATTTTCTTTCCAACACAAAATTTTCAAGGTGAAATAAATTGATCATAAACCTCACTCTTAACCGAACCCTAGCAAGATCTACAATTATTACCCATTACTTTATTAAAAGAAGTCAAGGAAAGTACGAAATTATAAACTATGAGAATTCACAACGATATAAGGCAAACGTAAATAACACAGATTTTATTAGAACCCACGAGAATTAATACATAGCGAGATGATTAACATCGAAAGTACTAATAGTACAATAAACACAATAAAAGTCTTCAATAGATTGGTCCGCCATAGCAACAAAAAGCCACCACCAACCCAGCTATAGCAAGCGCTACTATAGGATGAAGAACCTTGATTATTCAGGAAGATAAATCAAAACCGAATCATTAAGGACCCGGATTAAGCATAAGCGAGACTTATTCGACACACCACTAAGCTACATTCTAACCACTCTAGCGTGCGACCCTCACTTCCAAAAGTCATCCGCAAAAATGGCAAGAATCGTGAGAGGTACGATAACCAACAAGTATCCGATCCAACCTTTGGTATCTTCGGCAGGAAGAAGAGCCAAACCAGCAACGACGAAAATGATGAACATGGCTGCGAGTACAATAGCAATCGGCGGCATGTTTAGTATTTGGGAAAGTAGGATGAAAGTGATGAGTGAAAAAGGTGAAAAGGAAGAAAAGGGAAAGTTAAATAGGAGAATAGGTGGAGAAAGGTATCCGCTATTTTACTATTCAAGATCATTAAGTTACAAATCGCTATCCTTAAAAATCCCCTAGTCTCGAGTCGCTAGAACACTAAACATTAAGTGTTAAATACATCCACTCTCGACCGTTACTTTCAATATTCATAGACCTATGAATGCATTAGTTGATCTAACATTCAAATTTAATTCGTCCGGTACGAATAAATCCAAATTGGATCCCGTTTCCTCGATATTCAAACGAAAATCTCTCGAGAATAGTTTTTTTTTTCATAAACTCTCACCTCAGAACATCGCATTTTCAACACCCATCGCGGCCTGAACTTCGGGACGAAGTTCAAAATTAGGGGTGGATAATGTGAGATCCCGTAAAAATCCCTCGTAATAAATCTCAGTGATTTATGATAATCACAACTTACGATTTAATAAAACCCATTTTTATGGGATAATTTAAACTTTTCTATCATCGCTATTGTTATTATAAAATGTTTTCGTGATATATATAATAGCAAACATTACTCGGAACGATAGTAAACTCACGAGATTTCACTCTCACAAGTTCGAAACCTCACAAAATCATAGCAGTTGGTAATAATATATCTCGATACAAGATATAAACATTTTCTCTAATGACCTCCTAATTATTTTATTAACATTCATTTCAATTAAACTCTTCACTTAATTCTTTGCCAACCAAATGGGCCTCACCCTGTGTCCAGCCCATCATCACATCGACCCGAGTCACAACCCAACTTCTCAGCCACACCTCTTTGTTATTCATGCAATTCGAACAGTCCCACCCCAAAACCAGTGTTGCTTCATAATTTTGTGTATTATATATACCCTCCAACAACATAAGACAAACTCTTTTAAAATCTTCCTATACTCTTTCATGATTGCTAAACCAGTCAAGTAGTAGTAGGCGTGTAAAGATTGCTTAGCTCCTTTGACATTATAATACAAATCGACTAGATACTCAAACAAACAACTAGAAACAAGCTAGTAATGAATCTACTTCCTTGAGTCTTGTCTCTACTCATTCATACGCTTAGTTACTGCAATACACAACCAAAAGCATCTAGCAATTATATATATTTTCCAACAACTAGAAACCATGATCAGTCACTCGTTTAGATACCTATACACGCAAACTAAAATATCTACGGAATATGTATAAATGACAGCTACTAAAGACAAAGGCTTCCTAAACTCTCCATACTATTTCTATGACTGCAAGAGCAGAAATTCATAATGCTTTGTTAACTCTTCTTTTTTTTTTGGACCAAATAAGAAACGTGTGAATATAAGTTACTAATAAACTCCATCAACAAAAGACAAGATTCACTCCCACATTTGAACCCTTGTATACACAAACTAAAACATCAGTGAATATAAACAAGCTCCAAAGACAAGAATACAAAATATCTATTATCAAGTGTTATTCCACACTCAACCCAAAAATCAGACGCATGCATGAATACTCGAACAGTAGAAGATCATGATAAGTCTTGAAGATAAATAGTCAACAATGTGTAGCTATCTTCTATATAAGCCCACTTGTTCTTCACTGCCAAAGTCACACACACATTTCACTCATACTTATCTCACTTAACTCACTCTCATTCGACATCCTTATGCTCACCCAAAACTACACAAACCTCACTGTCCAACACTCTAAAGTCGCAAAACTCAGAAGTCTCTTGTTCCACTTAGAAAGCTAGTCGAGTAGAGAAGTAATACATAAAAACGTTGCCTCACCAAACAAGCCTACTGCTGTTCGTACACCTCCAATTCGCTTATGTTTGATTTCACAGTTCTTCGTCACCTTACTAAAATATAGTAAGTACTCATTCAGTTTACTCGTTTCCATTCTCGCACACACAAAACACATCATGCATGCATTGTTGTTTTGTTCGAATATATAATTAGTCACGCCTACAGATTCACTAATAAATGTGCATTCGCTCAGAGTAACCCTCTCTGATGACAGTTAAGAACCACGTACACTAGTATAGGCATGCATGCACTCTTGGTTGACTGGAACAAATAAACATTTATAAAACACATGACAACTTCTTTGAGCCATGTCAAAAACTCTGTTGAAGGCCCCAACAGTCATCTCACGCTCAACATTTTCACAACTAGGTGACACCCATGCAAACATATACTCAAGCGGATCATTCATTTTTACAAAGGTTATATATGTTTCTTTATTCGAATAGAGTGCATGAGCAATCCAGTAGAGTATAGGCCACAAATGAAGACAAATTAAGAATCTTTTATAATACACGTTACAACTGCATGCACACACATACTCTTTTGTCTTGCACTCAAACGTATACCATCATTATATCACTCGCTAAGAATAAACCTAAGAACACTTGGATTCATTATAAGAAGCTCACACTAAAGCATTTACAAGCCGCTCCATATACAACACCATAACACACGAGCACCTAAAATGCTACACGTTAACATATAAATACTCGGAACTAGAAATTTAATCAAGTCTTTCCTACACTAAAATATGCCCAATTCGCACAGAAAACTTGTAAACATTTTGACGTGCTACCCATGTTCTATTTTACAAGATTTACTTCTCAACGTAAATAGCTACATTTTCGTATAAACATCTTACAAAAATACTCAAGTCTCGACCTCTTAAAACAGCCCAAGTAAAGTGTGTAACTCATATTTTGAAAGATAACTAAAAATCATAAACGGGCTTAGCGTTGTAACCCGTTAAAGGCCCAAATTTTGAGAAATAAGCTATGAGTCGAATAAGCTATTAAAATAAGCTACGTTAGTCTTAAATAAGCCTTATAAAAAGTCGCCCGATTTTCCTTTATTATTTTAACATTTTAGACTAAAAACGTAACGCGATTTTAACTATAAGGACCAAAAACTGTCAAATTATGAAACCTGTGTGTTGCAACTGTGAAAACAGTTTCCAAAGGATTTAAAATGACTTTTAAATTTATTTCAAGACTCATATGTACATTTAAATTATTTTTGGAATATTGTTAAACTTTATACTTAACAAAGAACTAACTACGTAACGTAAATACAGTTAGGATAAAAAGTATAAAAATCGGGAAAGGTCGAGGACCAACTATTTTTCACTTAACATCCTCATTCTCATCACCACATCATTTCATATGCATTCATTACATTCTAGTTACATGCACTTAATTTTCGTTAAATATTAAACGATTTCACTCACATATCATTTCATCATAATTTGAGGAAATAATATCTCGAGTCAAGTGACATAAGAATTATGATAATATCATTGTATGATATTATATTTTCTTAACTTGAGGCATTTTAGGCATATCACGCTCACATCATCAAATCGTTATACGATTTCTCACAATCACACTCATCGTTAATTATAAGCCGAATACTTAGATATTCCTCACATTCAGGTCTCGTATTGAAGACGTTTACGTGATCGTTTCTATAAGTCTTACTTGAACTTATAATTCTATCTTACCAGCTACACTCCAGGTGAGTCGTGGTCCCCTACTTTTTATTAATTGTTTTAATAACTCTTTTGGGGGAGATACATGCTTCAACTGTTTTAAATTACTTTTATATTCTGAGAAACTCTTATGAATTATTCAAAAACCATCAACTGTGTTTTACATGTCTTAAACCACTCTTGAAAGAGATATGTGCTTGTATACTTACAAATTACTTACTAGCTTAACATTGTATTGAAAGTCAACATTTTCAAACTACGTGTTGTAACACGATACTGAAACTTATTATAGGCATTCGAATAACAACTGAGTGTACTATTAAACTTTACTATGATATTTCTATATTTCAATTAGAAATAATAGCCAAAACTAAAGTACATATATGCTATGAACTCCTAAACTCTATATTGTCCAAGTTTACCTAAGTTGCCATAAAGTCCCTCTATCATGAGCCATTAATCACTACGGTGAGCGCGAATATAGTGGACAGCTTCGAAACCTGTAGAGGCTGACGACCTATCCCACTAAGTATGGACGGAAAGCCTTAGGGCTAGTCGTATTTAGTCGCGATACACTATATTTGAATAAATAGTAGGATGAGGCAAACACCTACTACCTGGGGGCAAACCATCATAACCTGATGTGACCTTACCGTTTTTACGGAACCTTTGTTAATGCTTTGCGCGTCATGAGGCTTAGGACAATATAACTTTATGAATATATATGTCTTCCTATATATATTTGGATACAGCTGTAGACCACCACTCTTTACTGATAGATATCAGACCTTATACTATTATTTGTACTATGTGTTGTACTAGAAACTTAACTGAAATTATATGTGACATAGTTGTGTTTTATGATAAAAAAACAACTATATGTTGGCATATCGTATTTTAAGAACTTAACCATTATTTTATTACAAGCATAACTCACTTTCCTTTAAACTTGAAATCTATGATCCCTTGAGATCATAAACGATTTACTCATGGATTGTTATCAAATTTCAAACCTACTAGTTACTCCAAGAAGTACTAGTATTTATTTCAACTCTCAACTCTTGAAAACATTGAAAGAAAGATATTTTCTAACAAACTCCGCGAACTCACCAACCATTGTGTTGACGTTTTTAAGCATGTATTCTCAGGTAATCAATGGAGCAGGACAAGACACGGAGCGGGCATTAAATACTCTGATAACTTAAATGGTGTGAAAATCAAATATGTCATCCTTTTCCAAATTATCATAATCTTTGGAGTTTTCAAATCGGAGTTTACCAACTTTTTACTAAAACCATTCTTTTGAATGACATATAACTTTTAAAATGCCTTTCCCGAGCCGTTTTCTAAAATTTTGACTTCGATCCTCAGTGTAACACCCAAATATTTTCCGCTGCCACAAAACCAAATTTGGGGGTGTTACACCATCAAGCTCCCAGAGCTTGGTATGCAACTCTCTCCAACTTCCTTGAAGAGCATGGGTAAAAAAGAGGTGTGATTGACAAGACCTTGTTCATCAAGAGAAACAAGAAGGATATCATCCTAGTCTAGGTTTATGTGGATGATATCATATTTGGTTCTACTAAAAGGTCTTGGTGTGAGGAGTTTGAAGCATTAATGAAGGGAAGGTTTTAAATGAGTTCTATGGGTGAACTCACAATTTTCTTAGGATTGCAAGTGAAACAACAAGCAGATGGACTCTTTATCTCTCAAGACAAGTATGTAGCAGAGATCTTGAAGAAGTTTGTCTTTTCAAATGTGAAGACTGCAGTCACTCCCATGGAGAACAAGGTGCCTTTAACAAAGGATGAAGATGCTGCTGATGTAGATGTGCATCTTTACAGATCAATGATAGGTTCTCTAATGTATCTTACTGCTTCTAGACCTGACATTATGTATGCAGTCTGTGTTTGTTCACGTTTTCAGGTTAACCCCAAGACTTCACATCTTCATGCTGTGAAGAGAATCTTTAGATACCTAAAGGGCAAACCCAATTTGGGCCTTTGGTATCCTAGAGAGTCATCTTTTGACCTGGAAGCCTATTCAGATAGTGATTATGCAGGTGCAAGCCTTGATAGGAAATCCACAACTGGAGGTTGTCAATTCCTTGGAAGAAGATAAGAAGTAGACCATTGTAGCTACATCAACAACTGAAGCTGAATATGTAGCAGCTGCCAATTGCTGTGGACAAGTCTTGTGGATTCAGAACCAAATGCTGGATTATGGTTTGAACTTTATGAACACTATAATTCACATAGATAATGAGAGCACTATCTGTATAGTTAAGAACCCTGTGTACCACTCTAAAACTAAACATATAGAAATCCGGCATCATTTCATTAGGGATTGCTATGAAAAGAAATTAATTAGAGTGGATAAAATACACACAGACTTCAATGTTGCAGACCTCTTAACTAAAGCTTTTGATGGCCCTAGGTTTAATTACTTAGTGGTTAGAATTGGTATGATAAACCCATAGCTGGACTTAAGGGGAGGTTAGTCTTAAGGGGAGGTTAAACTTAAGGGGAGGTCAAAATGTAAAGTTTGTATAATAACCAGTACTTAGGATTTTCTTTAATTCTGGTAGTATTAGAAGTTAATTCTTGTAGTTATTTTTAATTCTGGTAATCTTAGGAGTTAATCATTGTAGTAGATTTAATACTAAAAAAAAAATAAATTAAATAAAAATAAAAAAAATAAAAAAAAGCCATTTTTTGGTAAAATCTTTCGTTTGTATGCTTTTCTTGTTTTTCTCTTGGTGTTGGGACTAACTTTTGCAGAACAATATGGATTGGTGATATGAAGCCTTGTTCTTGCTTGCTCAGTATGTAAGTCTGATTCTTTAAGTTAAGTCTGGTGAGTCAGTGATTAAGTCTGGTTGACCAATTTTAAGTCTGGTAGTATGACAAATGTAATTAATTTATTACCGTTAGGTCTGGTCAGTCAAATAAAGTTTTTTTTTATCTTATTTAAATATGACCGTTGATATTTTTGGGGGAAAGAGGTATATATGGATAAGATTTAATTCATTTTTCATCTTTATCCATTATTTACTTCTAACTTCTACAATCTTTATTCACGGCCAAGATTTACTCTGTTTTTCTACTACCAGTAAAAAACCTAATTTAAATTCTCAACCAGCACTTAGTCATTCTCTCATCAATGGCTTCACTAAAGTTTGTTGACAAGCACAATCAAGTTGGTTTCTTGAAGAAACCAAACCAAAGTGATGGCTTTGAGCAGATAGTAGATTTCTTGAAAGGCTCTAACCTTCGGTACGCTTTAACTGCAAATCCTACTATTTATGCATCTCTTGTTAAGCAATTTTGGGGGTCTGTGACCTATGAAACCCTAGCTGATGGTACACCACAGCTAAGGGCAACAATTGACACCCATGACTTCACCATTACTGAAGCCTCCATTAGGAGTAGTCTCCAATTGGGTGATGCTTCAGGGGAATACAGATTGTCTAATGATGACCCTTTTGAGGGTATGAGAAGTATAGGATATCCCACCGATGGTACCTTTACTTTTTGGAAAAGCTATTTTACACCACAGTGGAGATTTTTACTTCATCATTTGCTCCATTGCCTAAGTCCCAAGAGTGGTGGATGGGATCAGTTTGGGAGCAACATTGCTTCTGCATTGGTCTGTCTTGCACTTGGACGGCCTTTTAATTTTTCAAAATTGATCTTTGATGGCATGGTTGCAAATGTCAAAAATGTAAAACATAAATTTTTGATGTACCCAAGATTTTTGCAAATGATTTTAAATTTTGAACCTGAAGATAAAATGCAGATTTATGTGATTGTGGCTTTTACTCCTAAAATCTTTGCAAACATGAAAAGGGGATTCAATGGGGCATATTGGCCACTTTTGCCTGCTATGCTTCCTGGTTAAACTAACATTGCAGGTACATCTCATGCTGAACAAATGGAATCAACCAATGTGGAGCAAGCTCAGGAACAACCAAGATCACCAACACCACAACCAAGTCCATCACCATCCCAACCAAGGGTACCTACACCTACACCATCTTCACCACCACAGCAAACCCATATTCCAAGTCCTATTCAGGAGGAGGAATCTAACCCTATGACTGTGGAGGATCTTCTCACCTTGGTGCCTGCTTTGGTTAAGAGAATAGACTTATTGGAGAAGGCTAACAATGCTAAGAGTCAGGCTATTCTAACTTTGGTCAAGAGGGTTAAAAAGTTGGAGAAAGTTATGTAGGAGAAAGGAGTTGCTTTTGATGATCAAGAAGGTGAGGATGAAAATTCTTCCAAACAGGGGAGGAATTTAGAGGAAAAACAAGTTGTTAAGACACCAGCTAAGGATAAACCAACTGATGAAGCAGATATAAGTCCTGAAACAAAGGAGGCAGCAGAAACATTAGCTCAATCTCTGAGTAAAATTCAACAACAAAGGAAGAAAAACAGATATCCAAAAAGAAAATTGATAATTGATGAAGAATCTGATGAAGAATTGGTTAATTCTGGTGATAATGTTAATGATAGTAAGGAAGATAAGTCTGGTGAGGTTGTTAGTTCTGCTCATGGAGATAAGTCTGGTAATGAGGAGCAGCCTAAAATTCAAAGGGAAGGAAAACAAATTATGATGGAAACTCCTAAGTCCAAGAAAGAGAAGAGGAAGCTTCTTTAGTTGAGATTGCAAGAATACAAGAAATAGAAAAGGCTGAGATTGAAAAGGAGGAAGAGCAGAAAAAACAAGATGAAATGCTTGCAAGAAAGATATCAGAAGAGTTTAATGATGAACCATTGAAGGAAATGATTGAAAAAGATGATGAGTTGAGGGCAAAGTTTGAAGAACTTAAAGCTATTCCAGGTTTGACTGCTGAGGAGAGAGCTAAACAACTAGCAGAGTTCATAAATGCTAGAAGGAATGAAGAAACTTTGGGGGATTTTATGTCAGTGATAAGACAAAATCAGAAGAAAACCAAAGTTCCTAAGAAGATGTCTAAAGCAGATCAAATGCATGGGATGAAGATGTATCTAAAGAACATGCTGCACTCAACATGGGAAAAGATGAGAGGAAGATCATTTGAGGAAATTCAAGCTGAATATGTGAGTGCATATGAGAGAGATCATGGCTATAGGCCAGTGGATTATAAATATTCTTTGAGAAGAAGTTTCAAGAGACAGAAAGTAGCAGAGTTTGAGCCTGCTATGGAGGCTGAGATAGTAAAAGCATCTGAAAGTGAAAAAGTATCAAGTGAAATTGAAAAGTGTTGATCCCAGATGAGCTTAACGACCTTGTTAATTACTTTAGATATAAACCTAAAGCAATAGGTATAGAAACTGCTTTTGAATGATCTATTAATTACTATGCGGAAACTAGTAATTAATCTTAAGAAGAATTAACAATAACACACAGTAATTCTCTCAACCTTCACCTCAATATAATAATATATGGTTACTCAAAAGTAACAGGGTTACAATGAACCTTGAAGTGAATACAAGATAATACGTATGCTAAAAACAATCGTTATCTAACCCTAACCCGAGATCCTCCTTTTATACACTTAAGGAGTCCTAGTCGGATACAAAAACTTTCTATACAAGAATAATATCTATTCGTATCTTTACCATAAACAAACTATACATATCAAATAAGCAGCCGAATCAAAACTCTAGCAGCAGAATCATCTTAGGCTAGCAGCAGTTTGACACTTAGCTTATTTCATCATTCATCAGATATCATCAGCAGCAGAATGAATATACTAGCAGCAGGATGATTATGCCTAGCGGCATAATCATACTTAGTACATTTCCATTAGAACCATGAGAAGTAGAATAAAATACTTAGCAGCAGAATCTTTAAAGTAGCAACATATCTTTTAAACCCAATAGAGCATAATCCTGCACTTGAAAGTATTGCTCAATTCTGAGCCTCCACATCTCATATTCATTCTACTTGAGCAAGGGCAGTTTAGCAGTGGTTGTGGTTTGAGTTGTTTCAAGATCCATCTTCCTGTAAGTAAACTATTCTTCCTTGTAGATTACATCTAGAGCAAAGTTTCAGAACCTTTAGCTCTGATACCACTTGTGGATCCCAATATACGATCTCCTTAAGCTTTGTTTAGAAACTTTGAGTATACCAAAGAGTATGTGGAATCTACTCTTTGATAGTTAGAAGAATGCACTTAACAATATCAATGTATAAGCAATGAAACAATAAACAAGTTATGAACACAGTTTAACCAAAATGATTCAATATTATTAGATTAATAATACGAGTGATCTGAATATCACAAGGGTTTACAACCTTGAATCTTAACACAAACTCCCTTATTCTAGAGATGTATGAGAGATGTATACGAAAGATGTCTCTAACACCTTAACCGAGGACCTCCTTTTATAGGCACAAAGAGTCTTTTACAAGATAACTATTCATATACAATATATTCGTATCATTCTAAACTTCTAAGATATATACTAAATATCTTCTATACATATCTTCACACGTCTTTTAAACCATGGCTTTATCAATCTTCCAACAGTAGTCTTCAGCAGTTGACCGATGTCGTTGTACCGATAAAAAATAAACCTAATTACCTTATACTAGATAGGGCAAGCGGGTATCGTATCCACGAGGAGTATGTGGTTATAGCTAAGTTTAACGAAATAAATAATTGATTGATTGTTTGGTTTAATAACTTAATAATTAAAATACTAATTAACTAGAAAGTAAATGAGCAATAAAAATAAAGAATCAAATAAAAGTAAGGTTTGTAAACAGTTGGATAAAAAACAATCCCTCCCGGCTCCAGATATAATGATATGATCAAGTTACGAATTAATTATAATGTTTGTCTTCAAACCACATAGACATAGTTTTTATTAATTGAAAAGGATAATTTTGGGCACAAGTTATGTTTATCACACAAATCGTCTTAATCCCTAAACTAGTGGACTCGGCACAACTCGTTGACTAGCAATAACATGTCTTATAATAATCCTATCAATTAATTTAATAATTACTCAAGTGAACAATTATGGGCACAAATTATGTTTAACATACGACCGTCTTAACCCCTATACTAATTAGGCTTGGCACGAATCGTTGACTCGCAATAATATGTCTCATAATTATTCAATCAAATAATTATATTAAACATTAAAATCAAATAAAAGATATGCATTAAAATCAGATGAATTAATGTTTGACAAATAAAATAAAATCCGTAAACATGATCAAACCAAATATATCTTTTACCGGGAGAGATTACAAGAGGCTTAGCCGCGCATCACGTTACTAGACATCGTATACGTTGTGCTATTCATGTTACTGTTGGAATCAAAATACAAAAATTCACTTCCTTCTGGCACGATCGTCGAGAAAGAACTAATATGTATATTAATGTGAATGTCGGCTGTATTGAAATAGCAATTGAATGTTGAATTGTCTTGTGTGGCGTCCAATGTCTTGCTGTCCTCCGAATTAATAAAAATAATGATGGCTCCCCTTTGTGTTTCTGTGTATCGAATATATAATATCACAAGGGTTAAAACCCTTTTTTTCTTTTGCTTTGTTCCTACGCCAACCAGACAAGGCCCAAGCCCTTTTTTTCTTCATTTGCTGCTGCGCCAACTCCAATTCAACAAGGCCCAATATAACTAATTTCATTGGCCTTTCATTATTTTGATTAATTAGTGGTATAAGTCCAAAAGTGAATTTTTATATGCAACTCACGAGCTGCTGCTTCCAGCAGGAATAAGCACGAATTTAATCCAGCTTTTTGTCCCATTTATGACTTAAAAGTGTAGCTTTCTCTTTTCTCTTTCCATGGCCTTTTGAATCACTTAAAACGGAGCTCGGACGAAGAAATTATGACCAAAATAGTGCAACAACGTCCAAATCTCTTATGCCTTTATATTAAACTTGTAATATCACCAAGTTTAGCTCCTTTGTGCGCATAGCCTACATAAACACAAAACACCTTAAAGTAACATATATAAAGGATAATACCAATACATAATTAAGCAATTAAACAATATTAAGGTGTATGTAAAATGCGCCGATCAAACCTCCCCAACTTGACTCTTACTCGTCCCGAGAAAGACATTAAAAATAGTTTAGATAGAAATCATTTTAAGCACATGGATCTTCAAAGCACATAACAAGCACACCGATAATATCCATCATTTGCAACTAATAGTGAACGATAATCAACTTAAAGATAAAGCAACTTAGAATTGAAGGCCCTCACAAGGATAATCACTCTCAAGTGTTTAATCGGGTTATGTGTTTCACTCATTGTCATTCCTCAAGAGATGATTCTCCATAGGCTTGCAAATAGTCTCATTCGCCACTACTTAAGATTACATATGCACAACTCAGATGGTCTTATAATGGGTTATAACGTAAGGTGTAGGGTAAGGAAAAACGGTTTAGGATAATGGGGGATTTTTTCACTGGTGCCAAGTTAATCATCTAAATAGTTACATGTATAAACGTGGCGTTGCTAAGCCAAGACACAATAAATAACAAACAAAAAACAATAGAACAACTTTTTCTTTAATTTTCTCGACTCTTTCTTGACTTAAACATAAGCAGGATGGCAGTCCGTATGTTTTTTTATTTATTTTTTTTTTTTTTTTTTTTTTTTTTTTTTTTCTGCCATCGTTTTAATCTGCTTTAAGATAATACATAACACATGATAACTTGAACATAACATAAAATCATAATACTAGCGACCCAAATTAGGAGGATCAATACACATGGAGCACTTAGACATTAACGTACGCGGGGGCAATAAATTGACATTCTTCCCCATTTCTCCATAAATAACCATACTACCATGAATCCCAATCATCCCAAAACTGTATACAACTCGACTTAGCAACCATGTAACTAAATAAACAATTAACTAAGGGTTTATATATTTTTCACAAGGGGTACGTACACTAAAAATGAGTGCACAAATGGGGGGGGGGCTAAGGCGATTTGGGTGTAACATATTTAATGGAGTGTAAACAAAACGAAAAGGTAGGCTCAGAAGGGTTCACTAGGGGTATCTTGCACTAAAGATGAGTGCAACAAAAGGGTAGGTGCAATTACTTGACCAATGAAGTCAATGTAATTATAACAAAAGCAGGCTAAAACGGGGTTAAATCCTAGGTGCCATCATCATGCGTTGTACATACATAATTAATGCAATCTTGAAGAGACTAAGTGCAAGTTCTAGATGACATCGCATGGGAAGACTATCACTCATGAAAAGAAATATAAGACTGATTTTGGATGTGTCAGTCAACAAAGGCTCAGAACTCTCACCAGTTTAATCCTTCAATTTCTAAGAACTTATACTGTAAATACAATCCTCAAATAAACTATCGTAGCCAGCGACGGCACATAATTGCAAAATGAAAGATTTCTCTTATGTGTCGTACACTGTCCAATTCACATGCAAAAAACAATTTTATCAAAACATTTTCTTTTTCTTCCTCTTCCAAGTAAAAAGTAAATTAGGGAAACTTGATTTAATGGTTTGATTATGTAAACTAAAAATATGCAAAAACTAAATTTACACGTGAACTAACTAAGTGCACACACTATGCAAAATTCAAATCAAATAATTCAACCAAAAATAAAATAAAAAGGAGCGGGTTCACCTGATTAAGCACTTGTGGTTGGATCTTTATCTCGTGACATAGTATGATCCAAATGTTTATCTCCAAAATCTGCAAAACTTAACAAATACGTGTAGAAGAGGCTTCTCACGTCCAAATTAGCACAAAGATTTTTAAACAATGCGACAATTTTTTAATTTTTTAATTTTTTTTTTAAATTTCGCATTTTTAACCACATTTCTAATTAAAATATTATGGTACCCCCTCCCCAACTTAAAGCATTGCATTGTCCCCAATGCAAACTCCAAGTTGAAATTTAGTTAAAAATTAATGATTTGAAAAAGAAAAAGAAAAATGAAAATAAAAATAAATTTCCTAAAACTCACTTTCGTAGGAATCACGGTTGCATTTAGCGAATGCAACAAGCCTTTAAACCCCTCGGTAGCCCGAGTGGACGAGTTGTAGTCTCGTGAGGGTTTATAGTGAACACACCCACAACGTTCAACAAAGTAAAATAAATAAAGAAATAAAATACAGGTTAGAGGGTGAATACGCCGTATCTATGGAAGTGGAATACGCCGTATTCATGACCTGACAAAAAAATAAAATAAAGAAAAAATTTTAAACAAACCTGGGTTGCCTCCCAAATAGCGCTAAGTTTAACGTCTTCAGCCATACAGTACCTCGTTGGAGTTAATTGCAAGATTGAGATGGCTCCAAGTGAACCAGCTCGACAGTTTCCACATTACCATTTTCCAACATGATGTATGGTTTGAGTCGATGTCCATTAACCTTGAAAGGTTCACCATTGTCCATGTTTTTTATTTCCACCGCTCCATGTGGAAAAACTTGTGTCACAACGTATGGACCCGTCCACTTGCTCTTGAGCTTACCTGGAAAAAGCTTAAGACGAGAATTAAACAACCAAACCTTTTGACCTACCGTGAAGGATTTCTTGGAAATATGTCGATCATGAAAAGCTTTGGTTTTGTCCTTGTATATTCTTGAACTTTCATATGCATCTCGCCGTATTTCATCAAGTTCTGACAATTGAAGCTTCCTTGCGATTCCAGCTTCATCCAAATCCATGTTCACCTGTTTAATAGCCCATTCTGCACGATGCTCAAGTTCAACAGGTAAGTGACAAGCTTTACCATAAACAATTCTATAAGGTGACATGCCAATAGGGGTTTTAAATGCCGTTCGATACGCCCAAAGCGCATCATCTAGTCGTAGAGACCAGTCTTTGCGATCAGTACGAACAGTTTTTTCTAAAATCCGTTTAATTTCCCTATTTGACACTTCAACTTGTCCACTTGTTTGTGGATGATATGGAGTGGCAATCCGATGATTAACACCATAGTGTTTAAGTAATTTTCCAAACTTAAAGTTTTTAAAATGGGAACCCCCATCACTAATGATAGCTTTAGGAATTCCATGTCTCACAAAAATATTCTTTTTGACAAATTTTAAAACTACACTATGGTCATTCGTCCTAGTGGCTTCGGATTCAGACCCACTTGGACACATAATCAACGGCCACTAAGATGTACAAGTTGCCATATGAGGTGGGAAATGGTCCCATAAAGTCTATTCCCCACACGTCAAAAATTTCAACCACAAGTATGGGGTTCATTGGCATTTGATCACGCCTAGTGATACCCCCTACTTGTTGGCAACGTGTACATGATTTAACAAATAAATGTGCATCCTTAAATACTTTGGCCAAAAGAAACCGCTTTGAAGCACTTTATGCCCAGTTTTCTTTGCACTAAAGTGTCCCCCACAAGCATAAGAGTGACAATGAGCTAGAATATCCATATGCTCATGGTCGGGGACACAACGACGAATCACTTGGTCCGCACACATCTTATATAACTCAGGGTCTTCCTAAATATAATACTTCAATTGTGAAAAGAAGTAATTCTTTTGTTGCTTAGACCAATGTTCTGGAAGCTTTTTAACTGCAAGATAGTTAACAATATTAGCATACCAAGGAAGTTTTAAAATAGAAAATAAACTCTCGTCAGGAAAGCTTTCCTTAATAGCATCAGCAGGGTTAAATGGAGGTGGAGTAATTCTAGATAGATGATCCGCGACAACATTTTCACAACCCTTTTTGTCACGAATCTCTAGATTAAATTCTTGTAGCAATAAAATCCACCTAATCAACCTAGGTTTTGCATCTTTCTTCGCTAATAGATGTCTTAAGGCACTATGGTCAGAAAATACAATAACCTTAGAACCCGAAACATAAGAACGAAATTTGTCTAGGGCAAAAACAACAGCAAGTAACTCTTTTTCGGTAGTCGTATAATTTAATTGAGTATCCGAAAAGGTTTTACTAGCATAATAAATCACAACGGGTTTCTTTTCCACCCGTTGCCCCAAAACCGCCCCTGCTGCATAGTCACTTGCATCACACATAATTTCAAAAGGTTTAGTCCAATCAGGTGACTGTAAAATGGGGGCTTCTATAAGTTTTTGTTTGAGCAAGTTGAAGGCCTTTATACATGATTCATCAAAGTCAAATACTGCATCTTTTGAAAGCAAATTACATAGAGGTTTTGAAATTGCACTAAAGTCTTTAATAAATCTCCTATAAAAGCCAGCATGTCCTAAAAATGAGCGAACCCCTTTGACACTAGTAGGTGGTGGGAGTGTGGAAATTACTTGTACTTTGGCACGGTCAACCTCGAATCCCTTCTCAGAGACAACGTGCCCTAGAACAACTCCTTCCCGAACCATAAAATGACTCTTTTCCCAACTAAGAACAAGGTTAGTCTCGGTGCACCTTTTTAAAACATTTTCTAATTGCCCCAAACAACCCTCAAAAGATTGACCAAATATAGAAAAATCATCCATAAAAATTTCTAATGACTCTCCTACCATATCAGAAAAAATACTCATCATGCAACGCTGAAAAGTAGCGGGTGCATTACATAAACCAAATGGCATTCTTCGGAATGCAAATGTGCCATATGGGCAGGTGAAAGTCGTTTTGGCTTGGTCCTCGGGGTGGATGGGTATTTGATTATAACCTGAATACCCATCCAAAAAGCAATAAAATTTCTGACCTGATAGTTTCTCGATGATTTGGTCAATGAATGGTAAAGGAAAGTGGTCTTTCGAAAGTAGCGGCATTAAGCTTACGGTAGTCAATGCAGACTCTCCAACCCGTTACCGGCCGAGTTGTGAGTTTTTCCCCATTATCCATTTCAAAAATGGTGATGCCCGCTTTCTTCGGCACCGTCTAGGGTCGGACTTACCCACTCACTATCTGAGATAGGATAAATGATCCCGCGTCCAACCATTTTAGCACCTCCTTTTTCACCACATCTTTCATATTAGGATTCAACCTCCTTTGAGCATCTCGAGATGGCTTTATTTCAGGTTCTGTGACAATCCTATGCATGCATAATGATGGACTTATCCCTTTCTAATCTGCTATTGTCCATCCAATTGCCTCTTTATACTTGGTGAGCACCTTCAGTAATGCTTCCTCCTGTAAACCTAAAGATCAGAAGCAATTATAACAGGTAAGCTATCATTATCACCTAAAAATGCATACTTTAAATGAGATGGTAAAGGTTTCAATTCAAGTGTTGGAGGTATCTCCAATGACGGCTTTGTTGCCGTGTCAAAACTATGTGGTAATGCTTCCACTTTATGAGACCATGGTGGTTTTTGTTGGTCAAATGATTTCACCAAGTGTTCTTCAATTTGTTTCACTTCCTCCACTTCAAGAAGCTCTTCATTTTCACCTGAAACATACAACTCAAACAGGTCGTCCTTAAGCATACGAGGTGCATGCTTTTGAACTTCCTCATCAATAGTATCAACCTGGTAACACTCATTTAAAGTAGGAGAATTCAATGAATTAAACACATTAAGTCGAAGCTTCCTATTACCAAAGGCAATATCCATGGCGCCTGTTCGACAATTAATCCTAATCAATGGTGGCTAAGAAAGGGCGACCAAGAATAATGGTCGGTTGAGTATCCTTGTATGATGGTTCGGTGTCCATCACAAGAAAATCTACCGGGTAGTAAAAATCATCAACTTTGACAATCACATCCTCCAATATACCCCTAGGAATCTTAGTTGATCGATCAACTAAAGAAATAACAGTATCTGTTTGTCGTAGAGTTCCTAAATCATACCGATCAACAAGACTAGCCGGAAGTATATTAATGCTTGCACCAAGATCCAAGAGTGCCTTTTTAATGATGATGTTACCTACCATTACAGAAATTAAAGGTGCTCCTGGGTCTTTAAATTTAGGAGGAAGAGGACTAGACAAAACAACACTCACATGTTCAGTTAAATCAATCTTTTTTAGGCAATGATGCTTTAAGCTTTCTCTTTTGAGTGCACAAATCTTTTAAAAACTTAGCATAAGCTGGAATTTGCTTAATTGCATCGATAAGTGGAAGATTTATTTTTACTTGTTTAAAAGTTTCCCACATATCTTCCGAATGAGGCCCCTTTTTCCCAAATGGCATAGAAGCCGGTTTTTCTAAAGCCGAAGGGTATGGTGTTGTAGTGTTCTTCACACCATCCTCCCCAACTTTAGGTGATTCAGTGGTTTCAAAGGGCTTTTTAGTGGGTTTTGAATACTTTTATCCTTTTTAAGTTCATCTACCACTATATGTTCCGGTTCATCATTCTCAACTTTATCAAAATCAACAACATTTTCATTTTCAGTATTAAAATCCACATCATCTTGTGTAAATTCAGACGTACCTGGGATTTTTACCTTGTTGTTGTAAGTCTTACCACTACGAAGAGATGTAATCATATTCACATGCTCATTTCCATTCTTCTTGTGAGCCGGATTGAGACTGGTGTAGCTCGGTAGCTTTCCGTCATCTCTTTTGTTCAATTGATCTGCCAACTGACCAACCTGTCTTTCAAGAGCTGCAATAGATTTGTTGGTGCTCTCGAATCTTTGATTGACCACATCGTTGGATTTCACCATTGAATCCATAAACTTCTCAAGTTTTTGTTCAAAACTTGAGTGTTGGTTGTCACCTTGTTGTGGCCTTTGCTGGTAAGAACGTTGTTGTTGTTGATAATTTGATGACCCGCCCCCCTCATATCTCGGTTTGTAGCCCGAATTAGATTGTTGTGCATTATTTGGGCGAGTTTCATCTTCAGTCCTCCACCTAAAATTAGGGTGATTTCTCCATCCCGGGTTGTAACTCTCAGAAAATGGGTCATTTCTCGGACGACTTCCATATGCTTCATATACCTGTTCGTCATATGGTGGTGGTGATCCCGAAGATTGACATCTATTAGCCAGGTGACTAGGATTTCCACACATCGAACAAGATTCTAGTACCTGCGATACCTGCGAAACATTTGAACTACCCTTCCCGATATTTCGGAGTAAAAGATCAAACTTTTTATTTAGTTCACCTATTTCAGATTTCACTTCTTTTTGAAAGCCATCTGGGTTTGAAACTGAATTAATAGAAGAAGAGTGGTTGTTTGTTCGATCCACTGAAGCTTGGGTTTTAGAACCTTTACTCAGCGTACCGAAAAATGTCCATTCTTCGTCACTTGGACGAGTTAAGAAAAGACCACCACTAGCAGCTAGTAAAAATTGTCTATTTGATGCATCCAAACTATCATAAAATATTTTCACAAGTTCCCATTTAGGTATATCATGATGAGGACATGACCTTAACAAATCATTTAACCGCTCAAACGACTCGTGAAAAAGTTCACCAGGAATTTGACGAAAAGCTTTTATCTTGTTTCTAACATCACTTGTTTTACTAATTGGATAAAATTCTTCCAAAAATAGTTTTTGCATATCCGCCCAAGTGGTAATACTTTGGCGTGGAAGAGAATTAAACCAATGTTTAGCTCTATCTTTAAGTGTATATGGAAACAAACGTAACCTAATGTCATCCTTAGTCAAACCAGTTATCTCATGGGTGTTAGCAATTGCGAAAAATTCAGAAATAAAATCATATGGTTCTTCAATTGTTGACCCTCTAAATGTAGGTAAAATATTTAAAATTGAATGCTTCAAATTAAAAGTTGGAACATTATCACCTGTGCGATAAACGATTGGCGTTGGATCCTCAAATGTTCCCGGCCTATAGTAAGTATCAACTCCTCTTGCCATGATCACAATTTTCACTTCTTCTTCAGACTCGGCTTCACTTTCAGAAAATCTCTCCGAATTCTCACCTTCAAAATTGTCCAAATGTGTATCTTCCAAATCTATATTCCCCGACGAAGATGTAATGGTTGCTCGCTGTGACACATGATTCTTCCTAGCTGTCTTCTCAATTTCCGCGTCAAAAGCAAGTGGTGATGTGCGTCCGGAATATCTTGTACGCATACAAGAAATCTAACTCTGCAAATGAACCACTAAAAAAAAAAAAAAAAAAAAAAAAAAAAACGCGTAAAGACGAACTAAACAATTTAAACAAACTAAAAAAGAAAATAAAATATTTTTGTTTTTTTTAATAATAAAAATAAAAACAACTAATTTAAAACAAAATAAAAAAATAATAAATAAATAAACTATAAGCGCACTAACTCCCCGGCAGCGGCGCCAAAATTTGACCGATGTCGTTGTACCGATCAAAAATAAACCTAATTACCTTATACTAGATAGGGCAAGCGGGTATCGTATCCACGAGGAGTATGTGGTTATAGCTAAGTTTAACGAAATAAATAATTGATTGATTGTTTGGTTTAATAACTTAATAATTAAAATACTAATTAACTAGAAAGTAAATGAGCAATAAAAATAAAGAAGCAAATAAAAGTAAGGTTGTAAACATTGGATAAAAAGCAACCTCCGCTCCAGATATAATGATATGATCAAGTTACGGATTAATTCTAATGTTTGTCTTCAAACCACATAGACATAGTTTTTATTAATTGAAAAGGATAATTTTGGGCACAAGTTATGTTTATCACACAAATCGTCTTAATCCCTAAACTAGTGGACTCGGCACAACTCGTTGACTAGCAATAACATGTCTTATAATAATCCTATCAATTAATTTAATAATTACTCAAGTGAACAATTATGGGCACAAATTATGTTTAACATACGACCGTCTTAACCCCTATACTAATTAGGCTTGGCACGAATCGTTGACTCGCAATAATATGTCTCATAATTATTCAATCAAATAATTATATTAAACATTAAAATCAAATAAAAGATATGCATTAAAATCAGATGAATTAATGTTTGACAAATAAAATAAAATCCGTAAACATGATCAAACCAAATATATCTTTTACCGGGAGAGATTACAAGAGGCTTAGCCGCGCATCACGTTACTAGACATCGTATACGTTGTGCTATTCATGTTACTGTTGGAATCAAAATACAAAAATTCACTTCCTTCTGGCACGATCGTCGAGAAAGAACTAATATGTATATTAATGTGAATGTCGGCTGTATTGAAATAGCAATTGAATGTTGAATTGTCTTGTGTGGCGTCCAATGTCTTTCTGTCCTCCGAATTAATAACAATAATGATGGCTCCCCTTTGTGTTTCTGTGTATCGAATATATAATATCACAAGGGTTAAAACCCTTTTTTTCTTTTGCTTTGTTCCTACGCCAACCAGACAAGGCCCAAGCCCTTTTTTTCTTCATTTGCTGCTGCGCCAACTCCAATTCAACAAGGCCCAATATAACTAATTTCATTGGCCTTTCATTATTTTGATTAATTAGTGGTATAAGTCCAAAAGTGAATTTTTATATGCAACTCACGAGCTGCTGCTTCCAGCAGGAATAAGCACGAATTTAATCCAGCTTTTTGTCCCATTTATGACTTAAAAGTGTAGCTTTCTCTTTTCTCTTTCCATGGCCTTTTGAATCACTTAAAACGGAGCTCGGACGAAGAAATTATGAGCAAAATAGTGCAACAACGTCCAAATCTCTTATGCCTTTATATTAAACTTGTAATATCACCAAGTTTAGCTCCTTTGTGCGCATAGCCTACATAAACACAAAACACCTTAAAGTAACATATATAAAGGATAATACCAATACATAATTAAGCAATTAAACAATATTAAGGTGTATGTAAAATGCGCCGATCAGCAGTACAAAGTAAACCTGGCAGTACTAATATTTATACTGGCAGTACTAACTATGTTAGTACTGTTAGTGTTATTTTTCAACAGTCTCATCTTTAGCTTGGTAGTACTAACTCTGAATGAAATAATTTCCAACACATTGGATGAACAATAGTCACACAAAATACACTGTTACTTGATTTAAAAAAGTATATGGTCACACTGATTAACACTTTTGGCCTTTTTTTAAATTGTATGTGACTAACTTCAAAAAAACAACACCCGTTGTGTGACTAAATCATCACAAATGTCACATTTATTATATATTCATATGGCCACAGGACGGGAAATAGTCACACAAAATACACATATACTTGAATAAATCATCTCAAATGTCACATATATTATATATTTAAGTGGCCAAAGGACGAACAATAGTTACTCTCAAAAACCATTCGTGTGACTATAAAGTGTTTACGGTCACTAATACTGATTAATTGAACAAAAATGGTGCCTAATTTGTCACACATATTAGGGTTTAAAAACTCTTTTTCAATGATCTGTCTAAATTGGGAATTGAGCATCAGACTTCATGTGCTCACAGACCTTAACAAAATGGTAGAGTAGAGAGAAAACAAAGGCACATTTTAGATACTGCAAGAGCATTGAGATTGCACTCTCATATGCCTTTGAGGTTTTGGGGTGATTATGTTTATAACGACCTAAAAATCCAAGAATAACTTTTATCGATCGATACGACTTAAATTAACATCGAAACGTGACGTTATGAATTAAATTTTGAAGACGTGGCAAACCCTAAACATATTTAATAAGAAAAACAACTAAACATAAGTTTTAAAATCAAATATTACACGGTTAGAAGTTCCATGGGCCGATTGTGTTATTCTTGTGCACACATTTTATCCTACTGTTGGTAAGTCTGGATTTAGATAATTATCACTCAATCTTCCCTTGATTTAGGATCAATCACCAACCAATCACCTATGATTATGACTTAATCATATCACAATTAATCTTGACAACCTTTCTCTCTATCCCATTTTTATTAAACGATATACTCCCATATTTTCTTCCATTTGTTAACTTTGAAAATGAAACAAACTTACACACCAAACCGATTTCCCTATCTTACTGGTCCTCCCATTTTGTGAACTTGAAAGACGAACACACACATCAAAAATAAATACAAACCGATCCACTATGTTAACAGAAGTCGACAAGGAAGTTTGTGATCGAGGTACACGTTGGTTCAAAGAGTATCCTGTTGATTCGTAGGGCTTCGTTCGTGTGACATTAGTCTCGGTTCAAAGAGAGTTTTGGCCCTGATTCTTATGTTCTAGTTTTTATTGATCGCGAGTGTGATTTGAGTGTGGTTTTAGTTTTGGCTCGAAAGGGTGTTTGGCTGAGTTGGTTCAGTTAACTGTACAAGTTATGGGTCAATCATGGCGGGCTGAATTTTGTAGTCGAGTGTGATCAGGGTGCGAATGTTTGTTCGTATCGAGGTTGTGGTTCATGTTTCGTACGTGTGGCTGTTGTACAAATAAAAGGTTCGAGTTTTGGTCCAGGTTCGTATCAAGCTTCTGGTTTCACAAAGAGGACTGTTAGAGTTTCGAGTTAGTGTTCATACCAGTGTGGTTTCGAGATGTTATCGTCTTCCTCATACGGTCTGTTGGTTCTAACTTGGAACCTGTTAGGGTCGGTTCGTGACTGGGTTGTGTTCGTTACGTATGGGTCTTGGTTTGTGATCAGTACGAATACGTTTTCTGTGTACCTTGGGTTTGTGGGTCGATCTTACCTCGTCAAAACTTGTGCTCGTATTTGAACTGGTTGCATTGGGTTTTTGGTTCCATCATGTCTAGTTGGCTTTTGCTTGGCATGGAGGTATAACCTATGCTTTGAATCATTTACTTCATATATAAGAATATCATATAAATTATCTATGAAGATAATATGATCAATTTATGAAATTGATTACAATAGGATAAATAATAATAATTATCTTAATAATGAATGAACATAGAACTATCTGTAAGATGGATCATTCATATGATTCAATGAGATTTTAATGTTAAAGATTGGTCTTTCACATTAAAGTCAGTTGGGTCATGTGTTTTATTATTAAGATATATGATTATTAATTCTCAATTTCATACACATTTTAAATATAGTCGAGAATCAACAAATGATGAATGACGTGCTTTGGTTCCATAATAAAATGATTTTGTAGGATCGAGTACTTCGAGCTTAATTGAGCTTGGTATAAACAAGAACCTCTGCAATACAAGTGTTTATGCGGAAACTAAACAACAAGTATTATAAAGAAGAAAACTCTAAAAGAACAATGATCCTCTATGGATCAAACTATTGAACTAAGAATCGTTTATTGAATGTTAAAAGATGTTCAAGGCATGTACTTAAACTCATAGACGGGTTTATCTTTTATACTAACAAGATCACCTAACCCTAACCCGTTCTACAAGTAAACGTGTAAAGAGATTAACAACAATCTCTTCTAAAAATAAATCATAACAAACATTCTAAATATACGGATAACAAATAATACTATCCGCAGCAACAATACTATCGTAGAAACAAGATAACACTGTCGGCAGCAATGAGCTTTCAGCAGGAACCAAGCTATCGGCAGGAACCAACTTTACACTATCGGCAGCAACAATGAACTCTTATTTCCCAGAGATCCTAACAATCCTCCCCTAATCTTGAGGTTGACTAGGTTAACCTGCAAGATTCCCTTGTGATAAAGCTTTCATAAACTCAGGCTTGAGGACTGCGACTTAGCAGCAACAATAAGAAGTAACTAGCAACAACTTCAATAACATCAAGATTCCAACTTCTATAGCATCCAGCAGCAACTTCAATAGAGCAGCAGGAACATGAAATCTTCTTCAAAATAGATTTACTGGTCACCATAACATTACTTGAACTTGGGTGCTACTAATGACAAAATGTACATCAAATCTCTTTAAGTTTCATACTATTCTCATCACATCCAGGTGTGTTAACTCCTGTGAGAGGTGAATCATTGAAAATTAATGGATTTGATGTCTCTTTACCAATAGCCATCACTACTGGAGTAGCCAATGTTTATGTGGGTGAGACCATGGTACATTGATAACCATCTGATTTATTAGCAAATCAGCAACTACAAACGGATTTGACTTGTCTTTACCTGTAGCCGTTTGCTCAGGACTAGCCAATTCTTTGGTTTCAACTGAACCTTGGTGAATTGAATACCAAATATGGATACCAAATGTCTTTACCACAAACCATACTTTTGTGGACTAGCCAATCCTTTGGATCCCATAAGGGTTACATCCATGGTGAATTGAGAACCATTTTCAACTCTCAGACCTGAATCATGGGTGAGTTGAAGTACCCTATAGCTTTGAGCAAGCTATTATAGCTGTCAACGGATTTGATTATCACACCAGAGCCGTACCCTCATGGTGAATCAACTCTTTCTTGTCTGCTAGACATGGTGAGTTGAGCACCATTTATTGTGCAGGTGTAAACACCAACACTGTACCTGCAAGGTGTTGCTCAAAACCAACTTATTAGCACACAAAGTATACAAATTTTTTTTTTTTTTTTTTTTTTTTTTTTTTTTTTTTTTTTTTTTACTAAGAATCACACCAAAATAAAAAGAAAATAAGAAAAGAAAATAAAAAGAAAGAAATGAAAACTATACAACAACAACAAGAATAATTCTCCCCTTAAACTTCATTCCTCCCCTTAAGCTCAGCAACTCACCCCTTAAGCTGATGATCCCTTAGCTGCAATTTTATCCTTGATGAATTTAACCAATTGTTCAGCTGTGGTTAGATCATTTCCTATTGCATGCTTAGGAACTTTGACCTTCTGTGTTAGCATTCTCTTTAACACTCCTTCAGTTAAAGGATAAGCAATATCCACAAACATAGTGAGGAACTTGCCAGAGGTGAGTTCCACAACATGAACATTGGAATAAGGATATAATTTCCAAGAGAAGACTCTCCATGATGATTGATTACCCCACACTAGTTTAGCCTTGTCTCCATCCAATTTATTCATCAAGACTTGTAAGTCTCCCCATAACAACAGGCCAATCTCAGTAGGAGTATTAGATTGATAATGATTATCTACAATCTCATAAAGATGCTCCAAATCTTGTCTTTCAACCCTATCCAAGATCTCCCTTAGAAATGTAAAGAACTTGATTGTCCCATCAAGAGAAAACCAAACATTTACATCACCATCTGAAGTAGATCTAATCTCCCAATGAGCAATATGACCCCAAGACTGAATGGAGTCACCTTCTGAATCACTTTCAGAAGCAACCTCAATCAAATCATGATCATCCACTTCAAGAATATCCACAGAAGAAGAGTGGAAAGAATGACTCTTCTGCCTTGATCTTAGACCATATCGAATAATAGGAACAGACACAGAAGGCTCAGCAGAGATAGAAGCATTAGCAGTAGGAAGATCAGCAGGAACAAGATCTTCCTTTGGTACCTCAGATGCATCATCAGTAGAACTTGGAGCAATGAATGAATCATCCTTAGAGCCTTCTCCAGACTTCATTCTCTTTGCAACATCAGACTCCAAAGATGAAGATGCTCTTTTCCTGCTTTGTGGAATATCAGTATCTACTAAAGAGTTGAGCTTTGCATAAGTATCAAGGAACAATTTTTGAATTGCACCTTCAGGCCAACCTTTGAAATCACTGATCTTGTAGTTAGCTTCATTCCTTAGATACACCTTCATAAAATTGATATTATCTCTGTTTGTGGGCATCTTATATCCTAACCTTTGTCTTTCCTTGATCCTGTCCATCAATTCATTCCAAGTGGTTGCTCTTTGTTTCTTTAAGATGAATGCCTTGAGCAGATCTGACCTTGTATCTGAATCCAATTCAGACATTTGAAGAACCATAAATCCATGAGCTCTAATAATCATGTCAGTGTTCAACAAATATTCAACTTGTGCACTAAACACTTCTGAAGAAGGATCATCTGAACTTGGGTTATTTATAATCTCAGCAACATACTTCTCATCAACAGACAATTGTCTTGCAAGCTCTTCATCTTGAGCAAGCTGTGCTAATCTAGCTTCTTCAGCAGCAATTTCCTGTTCATGCACCTTTGCAGCTATCTCTTCATCATGTTCAGTTGCTTCAGGAGGAATGATGTTACTTTCAGCAGCAACAGATGAACTTCTAACAGTAGTAACAGGAGCCTTAGATGCAGAAGAAATATTCTCAACATCGGCAGAAACAGCAGACACATCAGCAGCAATGGCGACATCAGTAGCAATGGAGACATCAGCAGCAATGGTCCTTGCTTCAGTGGAGACCTGTGCTTGAGGAGTGATGTTGTGCTCAGAAGTTGTAGGAACTACAGTATTTGCACCATCAAGAGAAACAGATGCTAGAACATTAAGCCCATCAAATATCATATCATCCTGATCTTCCTCAGACTCAGAAAGAATAACCTTTCTTTTCTTTTGCATTTGACTACCCTCCAATATGCTGATCTTATCATTTAGTTCTTGGATAGTTCTACTAAATGCTTCATTAGAATCCCTGAGCTCCTTTTCCAAGCTCTCCACTTTCTCACCAAAAATCCTTTTTGTCTCATTAAGTTCTGACTCCAATGCCTCAATTTTCTTCACAGATCTTTCAAGTAGCTGAGACATAGAGGTGAGATCAACAGCATCATCAGTTCCACCAGCAGGAACACTTGCTTCATTAGGAACTTCACTGACTCTGGGTGGAGAAACATTAAATCCCTCCCCTGCATTGATGTCAGAACTAACTGGCTGCCTAGATGGACTAGGTGATGAAAACCTTGAAGAAGAAGGTAAATCCTCTAAAGGAGATGGCTGGACAATAGGTGTATCAGCTGAGATGGGCTGCTCATTGATTTCAACATTGTCATTAGTCTCAGGTGTAGGTGTCACTGGTCTGGGTGAAGGTGGTAATGGATCATCAGCAGCAATAGATGCAGATGCAGCTGCATCAACTGAAGTCTCTTGCTCAGGTGCATTAGGTGATGGTGGGATATTATCAGCAGGATCAGCATTGTCGGCAGGATCAGGGATATCAGCAGGATCAGGGTGGTGTAACATATGAGGCAACAAAGGCAAATGTTGGCCAGTAAAGTTCATCTTCATCAGGGCAAACATTTTGGCAGTCAACCTATTTATAATCTTAGGGGATGTATTAATGGTCTGTACACCTAAGATGATTTGAAGAAATCTAGGGTACATTAAAAAGCTGTTTTTACCATTACTTAGATTCTCAATCATTCCCTCAAAAATATATTTTGCCCAATTAAAGATCCTACCCTGAGACAAACAGACTAAACCAGATGCAATAGGACTTGGACATTGATCCCAACCACCTGACTTAACACTAAGACACTGGAGTAAAGTATGAATCAGAAACCTCCATTGAGGAGACAACCTACTTTTCAAGAAGGTGCAACTTCCAGCAACAGGATACCCTATAGCTGCCATACCATCAAGAATGTCTTGCCTTGGAAGATCATATTCTCCTTGTTCCTCAGGAAATTGAAGCTGAACTCGAATCAACTCCTCAGTAATAACCACTTCTTGATTATCTATGGTAGCAACAATATCATTTTCCCTTCCCACAACATGTCTTACTTTAGCTGTTCTCCAAAACTGTTTGACCAAAGAATCATATACCGTTACTGGGCAATATGTGAGCGCATAACAAATAGATGACCCACGAAGAAATTCCAGCACTTCATCATAACCAGCACTTTTTGAAGATGATTCCAAATAAGCAACCTTGTTATGATCATCTTTGTAACGAAGAGTTGTCATTGTATTGAAGGAATGATTTAGGGTTTGAAATGAGAAGATTAGGGTTTGATAGGTTTCTAAGAAATAGAGATGAGAGATGTGCAATTATATGTTGAGTTTCCAAAAATATCACTTTAAATTGCTGCTATTTATTGCACGTATCATTGATCAATTAACTTAAGAAAGTTTGACCTTTCGGCAGTAACACTTGGTCAATCGGCAGCAAGAAAATCTTTGACCATTCAGCAGGAATGAAGTGGTTTGACCGAAGTCAATCTACCGAACATAGTCATTAAGAATAACTTACCCATATTAATTCTCAATACCAACCAGCAATAAATTTGCACTAATCTCCATATCGTTATATAACCCTCAGATCACATAACTTTATCATCACAAAACCCTTTATTACCACAAATCAAACTAAATCTCCAAAAATCAAACCACAGAATGAGTTCATCCAAACATCCAATTATCGAAATCTCATCAGATTCTTCCTCCTCTAGTGACTTAGGATGGAACAACTACTTCCCCAAAACAGCATCATCCTCTAGAACCAAAGGTAAGGCCAAGGTTGAGGAGGATTCATCTGATCCTCTTCCATCTACCCCTTCTTCTTTTGAGTACTTTAGCTCTGATGATGAAGATTCATCAGAGTGGAAGTCTTTGGTGTATTACCAGGGCGAATGGGAGACTTTCCCTCCCAATTTTCCTTTAACAGATGAGGACAGAAGACAGATGAAGGAAACTGAAGCTCTGCTTGCTGAAGAGATGGAGAGAGCAACTGAAGCTTTTTATAAAGTACCGGTACCAAAAGGCAAGGCTAAACATCAAAAAGGTTCAAGCCGAGAAAAACCAAACCCTAGAAGTCGACACAATCAACAACGTGAAGGCAAAGATCCAAGACAAAGGGAGAATCTCACCAGAACCACTCCCAAGTCAACCCAGCCAGCTACACAATCAAGCAAGCCAAAACCACAACCAACCCAACCAACTCCACAAGCAGGTATCCCTACTTCACAACCAATCCATCCATCTTCAAGGACACGATCCAGAACTCATCAGAGGTCAACTACCTCAAGCTCTTCAAAGCCATCCCCTGAACAAAGACAACCACGGCCAGTCATCTTGGCACTTGCAGTCCCCCATGTTTATGAAGAGATCATTCGCCAGAGAGGAAAGAGGTACATGCCATAAAACATGGGTAAGGGTAAAGAGAAGATGGAATAGGTGGTAAGGTTTAGGTAGATTTATGGTGGATGATTGGAATCTTTTGTAGCTTTTGTATGATGTGGAATGATGTTGATAAGTATCTTTTGTAACTCGAAATCTTTTGTAACCAGCAACTGAATGTACTGATCTTTCTTATGATGAATGAAAATTGCTGTATTTAGCTTTAATTCCAAGCACTAAGAAGCTGCAAAATAAAGTTAACTAACAAAAGACACCGAAAATCCTGCAAGATAATATTAGAGAAACACAAATAAAACTTAAAAGAATGAAAAACAAGACAAAATTACAAGCATTAGCCTCCCCTTAGGCTAAAGCTATCCATTAAACCAGCAAACACAATTACAACAACATGAACAACCAAACAAATCAACTACCAAGGATACCATGGAGAATAAGCCATTCCCCCTCCAAAGACTTGATTAGAATAGACAGGCCAAAAATCCCTGTGATAATATGAAGATGTACCAGCAGAAATGGTTCCCTGAAAATCAGCAGGAACAGAAGAACCAGCAGGAATAGGTCTATCAGCAAGAAAAGGACTCCTATAAAAATTCATTCCTGCTGCTTGTGGAACATATGGTGGGATTTGTTTAACATTTTTCCACAATGATCTGTTCTGATGTTTCCCACCATTCAACCTTTTCTCATGATAATCACAATCTTTTATAAGATGATATTGACTACCACACACAAAACATGTCTTCTTCCTAACAGCCTTGTTTTTACTATAGCTTTTCTTAATATGGACACCATTATCACTAGTGGAACTAGAGACACAGTTGTTTTTAAAAGAATTCAATGAGCTGTTATCTGAAAAGACTGATTTGGGAGTAGATATACCATTTGTTGAACTTGAGGACCTGTGATATTTGGGAGTGGTTGACTTTTCACTTGAGTCACATGAAACAAAGTCTTTAGACTCTGCTTCAGAGGATTTGTCACTTGTATGACAAGAGACACAATCATTAGATTCAGGTAAGTCTTTGGACTTTTTACCATAAACCATTTGTGACTCATCTGAGTCAATATCAGAGAGAGAGTGTACAGGAGAAGGCATAAAAACTCCTCTTATAGGTGGAGAAACAGCATTCATTCCACCTTCTTTCACATATTTAACAGGTTTTTGATAGTCTACAGGTTCAGGGTTAAAAACACTATACTCATTAGGGTCATAAAATTGATTTGGCCCTATCAAGTTACTATACCCTAAACCTCTTTTTGTTTTCGTAGACATAGAACTATCAACTAACTTGTTTAGGTTTTTAGATGAATCTTTCCATTTATTAAACCTAGCCAAGGTATTGTCTAGTTTAGTCTGCACATCCTGTTTTTCTAACATCATCTTAGCCTTTTGAGACTCAGAATGTTTAAGCTCATTAGTGGTGTTTTTCAAGTCCCTTTCTAAAACCTTTATCTTTTCCTCATATGCTAACTGATTCTTTTGAAACCAAACCTTTTGCTTTTCTAATGTTTTAACTGCTTTGTCATAAGCCTGTACCTTAATAAAATATTCATTATACTTGGATTTCATGTCATCATATTCAATATTAAGAGTTGAGTACAATTCTTGACATGCTGAGTTACATCTTTGTACCTGAGATGGGAATCCTAACAGAGCATATTCTTCCAAATTTTCTTTTTCTTCATAGGACTTATTGTGGAACAAGTTCCTAATCCTCCTTGCGCATAATTCAAAATTATCTCCTGATAGTGACATTGTGAAGAGATTCAAGAGAGACACACTTCAACACTGTTTCCTTCTTTATCAGAGATCCTTACCAGGCTCTGATACCACTTGTAGGATCGAGTACTTCGAGCTTAATTGAGCTTGGTATAAACAAGAACCTCTGCAATACAAGTGTTTATGCGGAAACTAAACAACAAGTATTATAAAGAAGAAAACTCTAAAAGAACAATGATCCTCTATGGATCAAACTATTGAACTAAGAATCGTTTATTGAATGTTAAAAGATGTTCAAGGCGTGTACTTAAACTCATAGACGGGTTTATCTTTTATACTAACAAGATCACCTAACCCTAACCCGTTCTACAAGTAAACGTGTAAAGAGATTAACAACAATCTCTTCTAAAAATAAATCATAACAAACATTCTAAATATACGGATAACAAATAATACTATCCGCAGCAACAATACTATCGGTAGAAACAAGATAACACTGTCGGCAGCAATGAGCTTTCAGCAGGAACCAAGCTATCGGCAGGAACCAACTTTACACTATCGGCAGCAACAATGAACTCTTATTTCCCAGAGATCCTAACATGCTTTGGTTCCATAATAAAATGATTTTGTAGCAAGAAACTTTATATAAACCATGCATGAAATATATATATACAGTAACAATAAATCGATATATGTGTTTAAGTTGGTGGTTTTGGCGATTAAAAGATTGGAACATGCATGGTAATATATTGTTTAATAGACCAAGAAGTGTTTGTTTGTTTGTGTGATCCGAATATGTTCCATTAATCCGTAATGTGTCTAAAGTGTTGTAAAATCGGCTAAACACTAATTTGGTCATTTATGGAATTAAGTACAATATAAACCTTAAACATATATAATTTATACTTTAAACCCTAAACTTTGATAAATTACACTTTAAATCCCTAAACTTTGATAAATGACATATTAAACCCTAAACTATGATATTGGTCATATTAAGCCTTTAACTTTACTTAATTATCATTTGTAACCTTAAAAGTTGGCTAATCATGAGTATTAACCTAAACTTACTAATTCTGGTAAGTTACAAAAAATGGAAAGTCTTTAAAAATGGAAAGAAACCCTAATTTGGATAACTATACGCACTAAACTTGTGAAATGAACTTATAAGTGATACACGATCACTAATTTGTGTAGATTCGTTGAAGAAGGAGTAACTTCTGAACCTTGTGTTTTTCTGATATGGTTTCAATGGCGGTTTGAGGTACAGATATTCTGACCTTTCTTATAAGGTTTCTCATGATCCTTTTCACATCTTTTGATTGATTAACCACTGATTATGATGCCTTTGCTATGAGCCTTTCTATTATGACACTTCTGATATAATACGATGACATAAGCCTTTGATATGAGCCATTGCTATGCACCCTTTGATATGAACCTATGATTATGATATTTCAGATGACCTTAGATTCTGTGTCATTACTATGACATTCTTTTGACCCTTCAGTTTGATACCCGAGCTATCACTAGTCATGGGGGTTCCATGACCATGTCATTGATGCACCAATGGCATGACTCTAGGGTGGTCGAGTGATGTTCCATCCCGTCCCTTTTCTGTTATATGTTTATGAGCTCAAGGATATATGTTTGGCCACTATGATTTCTGCAGGGGCGTACGGATGCATCCTAGATATGATCTGTTATGTTAATATGATATATTTTTGGTGATTGGTACTGTGTGCAATACATGCCCTTCACAATTCTGGGAGCTGATCACTCCATTATGTTACTTATGAAGATTATGATATGATGTTATGATATGATATGTTTCTGGGCTCGTGGTAGATTTCTGACAACCTTTACACCTTTGATACATTTTGATATACCTTTTGTTATTCCCCAATGCACCATATTCTATTTTCTTATTTCAGTTTCATTACTTTGCTTTGTATATCTGTTCACTGAGCTTTTTAAGCTCAGCCACATTTCTTTTCCTGGGGCAGGTTTTTGGTTGGAAGCTGGGTTTGAGTGAAGAGTGCATAGGAGCTCCTAATGGACTACCCCGATTATTGATTCCCTTTGCATTTGGATTAAACCTTGGAGTTATCTTCAATTTAGATTTGATTCAGACTTGTATTCTAATTTGATAGTCATTATTGTTTTCATTTATATTGTCCTTAGTTTCATTTTGAACCTTTGTAACCTTAATAATTATAAAAGTCTTCCGCTTGCGTTTGTTCTGTTGACACCATAATGTGGCATTTTGACCCTTGTCGGGTTGGGATGTTACAGTGTTAGTACTGGTACATACCTTATTAACAGAGTTCCTTCTTCAGTACTTGGTAACAAAACACCATATGAAGTTTTGCTGAACAAAAACCCTGTGTATGATCATTTAAGGGTGTTTGGCTATTTTGCAGTGGTAAGTAATCCCACTGTTACCACTGATAAGTTTGAATCCAGGGGTATTCCTTGTGCTTTTCTAGGATATCCAAGTCACCAAAAAGGGTATAAGTTCTATAATCTTCAAAGTGATTCATCCTTTTTGTCTAGAGATGCAGTATTTTATGAGAAAATTTTTCCCTTTTCAGCAAAAAGCATACATCAGTTCTTATCTCCTCTTCCTACTACTCTACCATGTCAAATTACTTCTCCTAATGATTATGAAGATGTGAATTTTGTTCCTGATGTTGCTTCTACACCTGTACCACCAACTGTTGAACCAACTCCTACAGAGGTTTCTGCAGTCAATCAGTCTTCTCAACCTTCTAATTCTGCTTAAATACCTGTTAGAAGGTCTTTTAGGACTTCTGATTTTCCTACAAAGTTAAAGGATTATGTTTTACCTCACATTCCTAGAGCTAATCAAGTATGCCAAACACCCCTATTGCCAGACTTTCAAGCTTTTTTAAGTACCATAACAACTCAAAATGATCCAAAATCATTCAAGGAAGTTGTTAAAGACCCTGGTTGGTATGCTGCAATGGATTCTGAGATTGAAGCATTGGATGAAAATGGTACTTGGGAGTTAATTGTTCTTCCTCCAGGCAAGAAACTAATCAATGCTCATTGGCTTTTTAAGAAAAAAGTAAAGGCAGATGGGACTGTAGATAGAAAGAAGGCAAGGTTGGTGATACAAGAAAATAGGGAAAAGTTTGGAGAAGACTATAAAGAAACTTTTGCACCTATAGCTAAAATGGTTATTGTAAGGTCTTTGTTGGCAGTTGCAGCCTTGAAAGATTGGTACACATGTCAAATGGATGTGTCTGATGCTTTCTTAAATGTTGTTCTGTATGAAGATATGTATATGAAAGTGCCTTTGGGGTATTCTGGTAAGGGGGAGAGTGTAAAAGCAACCTCTTCACTGGATCCTAATTTGGTCTGCAAGTTAAAGAAAAGTTTGTATGTTCTTAAACAAGCACCAAGACAATGGTTTGCCAAGTTGTCTTCTGCTTTGTTGTCTTTTGGTTTCATTCAGTCTAAGAATGATTATTCATTGTTCACAAAGAAAGTGGGAGAAAATTTTACTGCCATCTTGGTCTATGTTGATGATTTGCTTATCACAGGAAATGACAATGTGCAGCTAGCTAATCTTAAGTCTCAACTGAGTTCTGTGTTTCATATGAAGGACCTTGGTGATCTCAATAATTTTCTAGGCCTGGAAATATCCAAAACATCACAAGGTATCTTCATTTCTCAGTATAAGTATGCAATGGACTTATTGAAAGAAGCTGGTGTACATTCTAGTAAACCCTACAAATTACCTATGGATCAACATTTGAAGCTGCAAACAAATGTTCGTATACCCTTGACAGATCCAGAGGTTTATAGGAGACACATTGGTAAACTCATTTATCTCTGTTAGGTCACTATAATAAGTATAACACAAGTAATACAGTACGTAATAGATGAGAGAAAGAGAGAAGATAGAAGAGAAAGGTCAGATTCAATTCACACGAAATAGTAACAAAAGTTTCCTTACAATAGTGAATAAAACCAACAAACATAAGAGTAGTATTACATGTCTATTTTTAGGCATGCATTAGGGCAACACCTTGCCTAATGCTTCTAGAAACAAAATGCTAAGTCACGGCCCATAGGCCTTCTAATAGGGCCCTGACATCTAACAAACCTAAAGGCCTTATAAACTAAGCAACCTGATACAATAATATGACCAAGCCTTGATTACATAAGAAATTTGTTCCCAACAATCTCCCCCTAAGGATTGGTCATCAAGGTTGCTTGACGTCTTCTTTGCTTCTTAGGCTTTGAAGTCTTACGTATCTTTGTTCTTTGTTCTTGTCTTGTGTGATATGGTAATATGTCTTGATCTGCCTATCATCAATGTCTTTTACTCCGGTGTCTTTACGTCTTTTCCACTAAGCTCATACTTCTTTTGATTTCGATCTTCATGCTTCAAGGAATTCTCATTCTTTAGCGTTGATCTTTTGTCTTTTGAACGTTTACTTTGCTTTGATCTTTGTGAGAACTTTCTTTGTGATGTTAGTATGATCATGATGGTGATGATAGTGGTGGAACTCCTGGTCTCTATAAATACTTTCAAGTAAACCGTTAGCAATAAATCATCCGGCACTTTCAGGTTCGGACTTCGAGATAGTTAACAGCATAGTGTGAAAACTTTCTCTAATCCTTGCCAAGGCCGTTCCTGAATCGGATGCCCCCAACAGAGCAAACACAGATACGCCGAAGTGTATCAATGATTCAGGGTGAGTCGCTGAAGTATACCGAAGTATCACTCCACGATTGTAGACCGTTTGGAACCACCGCGAACACTAAGCGTAACCCACAAGGGATTACCGAAGTGACCTGCTGTCAGGGCTGTTTGATGTTGACCCTGGCAGGAATTTCCATTCAATCACTGAGAATCACAATTGTGAGTTCCCTCTTGAATGTTCTTGGCAGATTGCTAAGATCTGCGTAGGACTCTTGTTATTTACAACTGGTGTCCATAATGTTGAACAACCAGTGTAGAAATATTAAGTGTTCCTAACAGATCTTTTGATGTATCTCATGGCTCTAGAATCGATTTAGTGCTCTTTGGTATTAGTCATCGAAGGCATGGAGCAGAGTGCCACCTTTTCAATATCAATTCATCTCGGAGTGAGAGGTCGATAGATTATGAAAGGTTATTCGTGAGAAATGAAACAAGTATCTTTTGAGAGACACTTGAGTAGCTAGAAGTTTTAGTGCTGTGCGTCACTGGGTCCATGGCGGCTTAGTCTTCAATACCGGTGTCACCATAGTAACATGCAGTAGCATATGAATTAAACCCAGTTTTTGCCCTAAGGCTGAACATATGGAGGACTATTTCTTTTTACCCTTTCATTTACTTTTCTTTTTAATTCTTCAACCCCTTCTTTCTCATTTCTTTACTCCTTTTTTCAATCATACTTAAGGACTTTCTAGTTCTAAACTATTGGTATTGTCCATGGGTAGATCCTTCTGGTTCTGGCGGATCATAGGACGTATTTCCTATCCTTAGTCACCTTATAACTTCATGACTATCCTATGTTGCCATAAACCAATCATTTGAAAATCTCTCAAAGTGTTTATGATTATAAAAAGCATATTTTGTTGACACTTTGAGAGTTTTGCTTTTTCAGAAATACTCCCACTTCACATGTGCTCATAAGTTTTTAATATAAATTTGCACATGTCGGGTGGAGTTAGCACTTTTGAATTGATTGATTTTCAATGAATATGACCGTTGCGAGACACGTTTACATCACTAGTTAGACTAGCTTGAAATTATTACCCGTCCTGGTCATATTCAAAGAGAATCTCTCGAAAATGGTACACTCTACTCAGACAAGTCCGTTGCGAGACACGTTTACATCACTGGATAAGCCAGCTTGAAATTATTACCCCTCCAGGACAAGTCCTTTCGATTAATGACATTTGATATTCATCAATTCTTGGGTGAAATCTGAGTCGAGCTCATGCGAGATTTCATACTTTTAGTTAGCATATTTTAATCACATTATTATTCTCCCCCTCAAAAATAGTATATTCATGTTGTTTTTGGAAAACTTTTGATTAAAATATTCTTTTTGAGGTTTACGGGAAGAATTTCAACAAGAACTTATGTGTTGAACAAAGATTAGTTGCAAGTAGTCCCCCTCAACAAGGGAATACTTGTTCTTTGGAGCAGAATTTTGAAAAACTTATCAAAATTTTGATTAATTCTATTCAAAAGTAAGAAGCTTTTGCTCCTTATATTAGGATTGAGGCATTGAAGCATACCTCAGGGTCCTTTCTTTACAAGTACGGGTTGTGCACTATTATATGTGCACAAGCCATAATAAATAACACAAGCAAGTATTATGAATCAAAAAATTATCCAACTCTTACATCATTCTGTGGAAAAATAGAAGGGGGGTTGAATAGTTTTACGTCTTTTTAATTTTATTATGAACACTTTGTTTCCTTTTAAAACCTTAGATTTGAGTTTATATGAAAAATGATACTTGAACAATATTATTAATTATATGTGTATCCTTTTAGATTTGTTAGAAAAGTTTTCTTTTTATGAATGGAGTTTTAAATTGATCTTTATGTGAAGTCAACTTCTAATTAATACTAACAGTTATATATGCCTATATGTATGAAAGTAATGACGATATAAAGAAATAAGTAAGAGATGGAAAGATCAAACCGAGACACGAGGGATTTATAGTGGTTCGGCTACAAGGACACCTTCCTTGCCCTACTCCACTCCCCGAGCACACCTTGCTCGAGAGTTTTCTTCACTACATCAACAAGCTCCCTTATGGCGGAGAAAACCTTACACACTTTCACTTACACCGGTTTAACGACACAAAGCTAAATGTCGAGTTCTAATCGTAGCCAGAACAAATCTCACAACTTCAATCACAACTTGTTCACGACTTATTTAAACCGAAATGGCTTGACCGGAACATGTGTTGTACTGGACTCATTTGATATCTTATCCCTGATGCATATAACGTCTTATGTAGAATCTTCCACATCGGATGATGTTCTTCTCCTTCGTCAGTGTCACTCCATGATTTTGGATTGAGTTCACTTTGGAGTTGATTCATGTAGTCTTCGTCGTTAATACCTTCATTAACAACATTTGAACTAGTAGCACATGTATCTATTTTATCTAAATGTTTATCTATTAAATTTTCTAAGATAACTAATTCATGTACAAGATCAAAATCCTCATCTTTGGCTTGACATTTTTCTTGTTGAAAGTTTAAGAAATTTTTCCAAATATCCTTTGCCGTTTTACAGAAGGATATTCTTTCATATTCAACTTTCGGCAAGGTTTTGTAAACAATTATTGTAGCTTTATTATTTATGTCATTCTTTGTTTTCAAATAATTAATTTGACTTTCAAAATCTGTTTTTGTTGGTTGAAAATCACCAATCGAAATGACATGCCAAAGATCTAGATCAATTGATTTCACATAAGTTTCAAATTTATTTTTCCATTCAAGAAAAGTATAATTTTCAATTAGATGTGGTTTTTGTATAGATTCCCCTTCTAAATATTTTTCCGATTCCATAGATCGATTCAAGTTTTAAAATACAGTTTATTTTAAAAATCTTGTTTGACGTGGCTCTTGATACCAATTGTGGAAAACTAGAAGGGGGGGGGGGGGTTGAATAGTTTTACGTCTTTTTAATTTTATTATGAACACTTTGTTTCCTTTTAAAACTTTAGATTTGAGTTTAAATGAAAAATGATACTTGAACAATATTACTAATTATATGTGTATCCTTTTAGATTTGTTATAAAAGTTTTTTTTTTATAAATGGAGTTTTAAATTGATCTTTATGTGAAATCAACTTCTAATTAATACCAACAGTTATATATGCCTATATGTATGAAAGTAATGACGATATAAAGAAATAAGTAAGATATGGAAATATCAAACCGAGACACGAGGGATTTATAGTGGTTCGGCTACAAGGACACCTTCCTTGCCCTACTCCACTCCCCGAGCATACCTTGCTTGAGAGTTTACTTCACTACTTCAACAAGCTCCCTTATGGCGGAGAAAACCTTACACACTTTCGCTTACACCTGTGTAACGACACAAAGCTAAATGTCGAGTTCTAAACGTAGCTAGAACCAATCTCACAACTTCAATCACAACTTGTTCACGAATTATTCACGACTACTTCACGACGACTTCACGACTTCAACACAACGGCTTCACGACTTTTATAAGACGACTTCACAACTTCTAAGCTACGGCTTCACGACTTCTACACAACAACTTCACAACTTCTACATGAGGACTTCACGACTTCTAAGCTACGGCTTCACGACTTCTACATGATGACTTCACAACTTCTAAGCTACGGCTTCACGACTTCTACATGACGACTTCACAACTTCTAAGCTACGGCTTCACGGCTTCTACATGATGACTTCACAACTTCTAAGTTATGGCTTCACGACTTCTACATGACGACTTCACAACTTCTAAGCTACGGCTTCATGACTTCTACATGATGACTTCACAACTTCTAAGTTATGGCTTCACAACTTCTACATGACGACTTCACAACTTCTGAGTTATGGCTTCACGACTTCTACACCACGGCTTCACAACTTCTACATCATGGCTTTACAACTTCTACACCACGACTTTACAACTTCTACATGACTTCTTTACACCACAACTACTTATACACCTTCTTCACTACTTACACACTACACTAATCTAATCACTTATGTTCACACCTACTATACACACCTTATACACAAATGAATGAATGATTTACAAACTTTACTAAACTAACAACTTAAGTAACAAGATGACACTAAGTTGTAATACTTCTAGTCTTGATTGATAGAAGTATTCTTCTTTTGCACAAGGATGGTGGAAGCCTGGTGATGAACTCAAATAAGTACATTTTATTACTATCATTTATCCTATTAATTTGACTTGTTTTACTATATTATGTATGAGGATTGATACTTAATTGTTTACTTTTGTAATTCTCAGGTAAAAACAAGCATTTGGTGAAACTTAGCGATTATGGACTAATAATGGAGCAAAACGTGCATAAAGTGGAAGTCTACTGACATGGACAAGATCAAGTCAATTCTGCTCCAGATGCGCCGCATCTCACTCTCGACATGCGCCGCATCTCTATCAAGATATCACCAGATACGATCCAAGATACAAGAGGACATGCGCCGCATCTAATCAAGGGTTACGCCGCATCTTCTGGCGGTGTACGAATATTCCTGAATATTATAATCTTGGACCCCACGCGAAGTTAAGTGCATGCGCCGCATCTACTTAAGTAGATACGCCGCATCTTCCCTCAGACAGAAACTATAAATACCCCGTAGACCAGACGTGAAAAAGAGTTCGAAAACCCAAAAACCGAAGTTCGGACAGCAGAACAGGAGGACGAATTCAGTCAAGGGGCAGCACAAGACACACCCAAATCGAAGATACAAGAGCTGTAAGAAGGTGCTGCATGTATTTAATTCATTAAGTAGTTTTGTTTTATTGTGTTAGCAAACTTTAATTCATCAGGATTGGTGGCTTGTGTAATGTGACAACGAAAGATTGCACTCCCTTTAATACTTGCTTTCCCATCAATTAAAGTTTATATGTTGATGTCTTTGGTTACTACTTATTAGTGCATTGATAACCTCTGTGTTTATTAGTGGCTTGCGGGCATCCGACTGCGGGACAAGATGTGGCTCCCACGGTTGTTTCTAAATTGATCACTTAGGAATAACTTTTAGACATAAGTAATCATTAAGGGTTTACTCGCCGATGAGAATAGGACCAACGAGAAAGGGTTAATTACATACACTTCATATAAAGCTATCAATAAAACAAGTGACAATCTACTTAATCATAAGGACAGCCCTCTTATTGTCTCTAGTATCTATCTGTGTACGTGTGTGCTACTTGCTGATTCGTGCCTATTTGTTTATTTTATTATTTAATTGCAAACAAAACTGTGCCAGTCTCTCAGGCTGAAACCCCCTTGCGTTAGGATATTAAAATACTGATTAGAATAACTAGATAATACGTTCCACTCTTAGTGATCGACACTCTACTTACCATTATCTTCATACTGACCGGGTACACTGCTCGTTAAGTGTGTGTGTTATTGATAAGTCGGCTAAATATAAATTTAAAACTTGAGTAGGCATTAAAACTGCTAAACCGCAACGACACATCACGCGCATCAAGTTTTTGGCGCCGTTGCCGGGGAGTGAATTGTTATTATCTGTTAATTTGATTAGTATTTTAATTAGGTTATTTTTCTTTTTATTAGATTAATTGCATCATTGTACTATTTTGCATATTTGTTGTATTGTGTGCTATTTGTTTTCTTTTATTTTTGCTTTTATTTGTTTTTGTTCGTGTGTTTTATTTTTGTTTTATTTTTCGTTTTTTGTGTGTTCTGCTATCGTTGTACTGTGCTAAATCAAACGATACGGCGCATCTGATCTCTCAGATACGGCGTATTGCGTTCAATTTTTTTTATATACAACGCGTTTAATTAATTCGATACGACGCATCTTTTCCCCAAGATACGGCGTATCTGTTTTTAATAAGAAAAATTTTTCTAAAACATTAACGCCATACGACGCATCTGCTTTTGCAGATACGGCGTATCTATTATTTTAATTAAAAACAGTTTGCGAATTATTAAACAGATACGGCGTATCGATCTCTGTCGATACGGCGCATCTTACTGAATCAAAAATCTTTTATTTTTAAACGTAACGAAAATACGGCGCATTAACTTTCGTTAATACGACGCATTTAATTTTAATTGGATAAGTTGATTTTTGATTAATTAATTCGATACGGCGCATTCTTAAATTCTAAAGCGGCGTATCTATTTTCTGAATAAAGTCTGATTAAATTTTAACGATTATAAGATACGGCGTATCCAACTTTTTGGATACGGCGCATCGTCTGCAGATATCAGTAACTTTAATTTTTCGTATTCCGTTTTCGTTATTAATTATCTGATATATTACTTTCTCGAGCATACCCTACTGATGCTTTTGTGATTGATTTCAGGAAGTGCATGACCAGAAGTTCTACGAGGAACTTGATTCAACCTTTTGAAGATCCTGAACGAGCCCTGCATTCGCTTAAGAGGCTTTTCAACACAAGAAGCTTTGATCTTTCAAGTTCACTCGAGCTTGATTACTTTTCTGAAGAAAAAGAGGAAGTTGAAACAGGAACAATGGGCGAAAACACTACTATGGAGGAATACATGAACAATACCCGTGCTGATTACACTTCAGGAGTTGCTAGACCAAAGTTTGATGACAAGTCAAAATTTGAGTTGAAGGGACAATTTCTCAAAGAGCTCAGAGAGAATGCTTTCAGTGGGACGGAACAAGAGGATGCTAATGAGCATGTCGAAAAGGTCCTGGAGATTGCAGATTTGTTTACTACAGAAAGTGTCAATACCGATCAACTCATGCTAAGAATCTTCCCAATCTCACTAAAAGGAGCTGCTAACAAGTGGCTAAGGAATGAACCTGCTAGTTCAATCACTACGTGGGAAGGTTTGAAGAGCAAATTCCTGAAGAGATATTGTCCACCTGCTAAGACTGCTAAGAAGATGGAGGCTATCAATAGTTTCAAGCAAGAGCCTGATGAAACCCTTTATCAAGCTTGGGAACGATTTAAAGATTTATTGATAAAATGTCCTCAACACTATCTAACCCCTATGCAGGAAATAATATTGTTTTATCAGGGATTGGACGTGCCTACAAGACAGATTTTGGATGCTAAGGGAGCTGTACCTCAGATGAGTGCAACTAATGCTAGGAAGGCGATCCAAGAAGCTGCTGATCATTCTCAGAAATGGCACGATGGGACCTCTACTAGATCTAAGAGCAGCACTAATTTTGACGGGATTGCTGCTATTCAAGCTCAATTGGATAAAATTAGTAGAGAGATGAAGAAGCGTGATGAAAGAGCATATGCTGCCCAAGTTGGATGTGAAAAGTGCGAAGGACCTCACTACACTAAAGATTGCCCGAACAAGAATGAAAGTGAGACATTTGAAGAAGCTTATTACACCCAATTTGGACAACCATTCCGACCTTCAGCAAGATTTAGGGAAGCTAGTCCGGGATTCTATCAAAAGAATAACTTCAATCCCGCTTATCAAGAGAGAAGGCAGACTTTAGATGATACTTTAAAGCAAATTATGGCCGATGCTGCTAAAAGACATGAAGAGAATACTGCTATGATCAAGGAAATTCGAGCTTCAACGGACACTACTACAAGAAATCAAGGAGCTTCGATCAAAGCATTGGAACAACAAATTGGTCAAATGAGCAAAGTTCTTCAAGAAAGGGGATATGGAAGTTTACCGAGCTCAACTGAAACCAACCCAAGGGATCATGTCAAGGCCATAAGCACCACTGAAGAAGTCACTCCTAATATACCTAGAAGGTCGATGAATGGTAATGATGGTGCAAGACCCGAATTTTTCTTTAACTCTTCAATCAGCTTAAGGAGACTACTAAAAGAGAAGACAAAAATTGAAGAGGAGATCAAGGCAACAATGAAAGAAGAGAGCCCTGCAACCGATTCAAATGCCTTGCCTCATAAAGAAAGAGACCCAGGAAGTTTTACTCTACCTTGTTCTATTAATAATATATCTTTCAATAATGTGTTGGCTGACTTAGGAGCTAGTGTTAGTGTTATGCCTCTTAAGACGTTCACTACCCTAGGACTAGGAAAATTAGCACCAACTAAATTACTTATTGAATTGGCTGATAAAACAGTAAAACGACCTGAAGGGATTGCTAATAATGTGCTAGTTAAGATTGAGCAGTTTATTTTTCCCGTAGACTTTATTATACTAGACATGCCCGAGGATGTTAAGATTCCTTTAATCCTCGGAAGACCTTTCTTGTCTACTGCCCATGCTAAGATTGATGTGTTTAAGAGAAAAATTTCATTAAGGGTAGGGAATAATAAACTAGTCTATAAGTGCCAAGATCCGGTTAAAAGCATAATTAGAGGTGTTTATGTGCTAGGATTAAGAGAGCGTATGGACCTCGATCTTGAAGCTAGACTTATGGGAGAAACATTGATTCAAAACAACTCAACTAATCCTAATCATGAAGACTTTGAGGAATTCATTGACCTTAATGTACCTACGGAACTTAGACGAAATATTGTTAGTGATTCTGATGATGAGTGGTATGATTGTGTAGTAATTAATAAACGTAGGAGAGTAGTTGAGAAAACGAATTTGAACAATGATGTGTTTATTGAACTACCACCCCACCTTGCTTATCTGTGCCTATATGATAATAAGAATTTCCCGTCTATCATTTTGTCATCTCTGCCCGTAAGGGACAGGACTTTGTTTATACAGATATTGAAGAAGAACGGCGTGGAAATTAAGGGCGAGCAAGGAGTGTTCAATATTACTAAATTGGCGATGAAGGAGCGTGATGTTTCCGACTCCTTCAATGATCGATACTAATGAGCTGAACGTGAGTCTAACTTGAAGACTCTGGAATAAAGACAAGTGCTTACCGGGAGACAACCCGGATTTATCTTTTATTATTCTGTTTTCTGTGTCGAGTCAGTCCAGGCCGCACGAAGATACGGCGCATCTCAGTCCTGAGATGCGACGCATCCTCTGCAATGGTCATATCTTATTTTATTTTTTTCTGCATTTTTATTTTTCGACTCTAAAACTATTTATCAGTTTATTTTAATGCGGCGCATCCCTGGTTAAGGATGCGGCGCATCTTTATTCTGATCCGTATTTATTCCAGGCTCGATACGGCGTATCTTCTTCAATAAGATACGGCGCATCGACTGACCTGATGATTTTCAGTTTTAAATTTTTAATTTTTAAGTTTTATTTTTATCTAACTACTAATGTATTATGCAAGTTGAACCTTTCTTATCTTAGGTGTGTTTTGAAGTGTTGGTGGTATTATAGTTTCCTGGAATTCCTGTGGATACATCAAGTATGAAGTTTTAACGTTCTAATCCACATGGAAGATGATTTTTGCTCTTATACTAATGGAGGATCATACCGAGCAAATCTCAGGGGAGTTTTTCCTGTTCTAATTCTTTTATTTTCAGTTTTTAACCTTTTATACAAACAACGAGGACGTTGTTTAACTTAAGTGGGGGGATAGGAGAATTAGAACACTTAACACTTACTTGTCCTACTTTTTCAAAAATTATGCTTAAAATGTGCTTAATATATCAAACTTAAAATTTTTTTATCAAACTTAAAAATTTTTTAGCATGTTTTTGTTTAAGATCTAAGTTACATAACTGCACACATGACGTTATTTTCAAAAATTGTGATTTTTCAAAATTCACAAATCTATGAGTGTGCCGGTGACTTGTAAACTTTAGAACTTGGCTTGTATACTATTCGAGACCACCATAATGAGTATTATTTATATAATTGGAATGACTTGTCTAACTTGGTAAAATTCTAGGATTACACCAAATAGCCTTTATATGTTATGTGTTATTAGCTAACTACACTGGTTAGTTAACCCCCGTATAAAACCCTTTTGTTACTCTCATTTTTAGAGTAAGATACCCCTAGAAAAACCCTCAGAGCCATTCCTTTCGTTTCTTACACCTATGTTTAAAATGTTTCGTTACACCCTTACACCTTAGCCTACCCTGTAGATTAGAATCCGTGGTTGGTTAATTGCTATAGGCAGAGTGTGTTTCCTTACATTACCTGTGTTCGCGTGCGTAATTCATTATCTATGGTTAGGTCGGGAAATTGCACAATGCAAATTGGAGTGAAAGTAAATATTGTATATTTTTGAGTTTATTTTTCGTGTGTTTACTACTTTCACTATTACCGTTATTTCTGAAAGTATGAAAAGTATGAAAAAAAAATTATCCGGAAAGAAAGTTGTAGTGATGTGGTGAAATTTTACACATCTATGTTTATGTTTCAAAAAAAAAAAAAAAAAAAAAAAAAAAAAAAAAAAAAATCGAAAAAAAAAATGAGAAAAGAAAAAGAAAGAAAAAAGAGTTGGATGTTTATTTTAAGCCAACGATGTAGAGTTATGTAAGTGGTCGATATCACCACTATTTGTTATACTATATTTATGGATTGAATGGGAATTGGCAGTTATGGGAATGCCGATTAAGGTTTATTCTTTGATTAAGATTTTGTTGAGTATAATTCGTGTCTACCAAAAGCGTGTGTTTCAAGTGTTAAAGCGTGAGTTATTCAATGATATGAGTCTTATTCATGGGATGGTTGGGATAGTGATTAACCACACTTAGGATTTTAATCTATTTTGTTTTGTTTTGTTTATTTTTATTTTTACACCAATTTATATCCCAAATGTTATCCATACCCTGTATTGTTCTTTATCCAACCGAACCTTTGATTTATTGAGATTAGGGATTTGAGCAATCTTAAGTATCGTAGTCGTGGATTCGGCTATGTATTTATGATTTTGTCGCCCTTTTTGATATATTATTATTGGTGAAGTTTGGACCTATCTTTAGCCTATTCGAGTTAAGGATTTGAGCAATTGCAAGTATCGTGTTCGTGGATTCGATCATGTATTTGTGATTTTGTCGCCTTTTCTGGAATTTGAGATCGATAGTGTAAAAAAGAATAATTAACCCTTAAGCCTAAAAACCCTTTTTACCGCTTTAGACTTGTTATTCCTTAGCTTTAGTGGTGGAGATGTGTATACTTGCCAAGCTTATGATAGAATATTCGTCGCGACTGGACAGTTAAACGATTAGATTTGCTTTTATCGACTTATTTTATTTTACTTCTAATTCGTTAAGTGTTTAGTTGTGTGATTATGAAATAAACGAATACATGCTTAAATATAAAAATAAATCCTAACATCTTTTAGGATACATTTTCATAAATGAAATTCTAAGGTTTACTTGGGGACAAGTAAAGTTCAAGTGGGGGGATATTTGATGAACTCAAATAAGTACATTTTATTACTATCATTTATCCTATTAATTTGACTTGTTTTACTATATTATGTATGAGGATTGATACTTAATTGTTTACTTTTGTAATTCTCAGGTAAAAACAAGCATTTGGTGAAACTTAGCGATTATGGACTAATAATGGAGCAAAACGTGCATAAAGTGGAAGTCTACTGACATGGACAAGATCAAGTCAATTCTGCTCCAGATGCGCCGCATCTCACTCTCGACATGCGCCGCATCTCTATCAAGATATCACCAGATACGATCCAAGATACAAGAGGACATGCGCCGCATCTAATCAAGGGTTACGCCGCATCTTCTGGCGGTGTACGAATATTCCTGAATATTATAATCTTGGACCCCACGCGAAGTTAAGTGCATGCGCCGCATCTACTTAAGTAGATACGCCGCATCTTCCCTCAGACAGAAACTATAAATACCCCGTAGACCAGACGTGAAAAAGAGTTCGAAAACCCAAAAACCGAAGTTCGGACAGCAGAACAGGAGGACGAATTCAGTCAAGGGGCAGCACAAGACACACCCAAATCGAAGATACAAGAGCTGTAAGAAGGTGCTGCATGTATTTAATTCATTAAGTAGTTTTGTTTTATTGTGTTAGCAAACTTTAATTCATCAGGATTGGTGGCTTGTGTAATGTGACAACGAAAGATTGCACTCCCTTTAATACTTGCTTTCCCATCAATTAAAGTTTATATGTTGATGTCTTTGGTTACTACTTATTAGTGCATTGATAACCTCTGTGTTTATTAGTGGCTTGCGGGCATCCGACTGCGGGACAAGATGTGGCTCCCACGGTTGTTTCTAAATTGATCACTTAGGAATAACTTTTAGACATAAGTAATCATTAAGGGTTTACTCGCCGATGAGAATAGGACCAACGAGAAAGGGTTAATTACATACACTTCATATAAAGCTATCAATAAAACAAGTGACAATCTACTTAATCATAAGGACAACCCTCTTATTGTCTCTAGTATCTATCTGTGTACGTGTGTGCTACTTGCTGATTCGTGCCTATTTGTTTATTTTATTATTTAATTGCAAACAAAACTGTGCCAGTCTCTCAGGCTGAAACCCCCTTGCGTTAGGATATTAAAATACTGATTAGAATAACTAGATAATACGTTCCACTCTTAGTGATCGACACTCTACTTACCATTATCTTCATACTGACCGGGTACACTGCTCGTTAAGTGTGTGTGTTATTGATAAGTCGGCTAAATATAAATTTAAAACTTGAGTAGGCATTAAAACTGCTAAACCGCAACGACACATCACGCGCATCACCTGGATCACTTGGAAACCAATGCTTAAGAATCTATGATCAAAGGATTTTGGAAAGGATTTAGAAAGAAAAGAGGAGATTTAGAACAGAAGGTTTGAGGTGCAAAAGGTGAGCAAAAGTCCAGGGGAAGTCCAGTATTTATAGGCAAAACTGGACAGGCTGGAGGAGCGTGCCGGTCCCCTTAAAATTAAGGGGGCCGCCTTGTATATTTAAGGGGGCCGCCCCTCTAGACCGTTGCCCAATTTTGTCTTTTTGTGGGGAAGGTTTTTCTGGAACATTTTTATCATTTTTGGTTGAAAATTTGAATTCATAATTTTATAAATGATTAAACATTTTTATTTAATACCAAAAATGATTTTCTAAAAGATATAAAATGTTTTGGGTCATTTTATAAAAAATCTAGTGATTAAGAAAATGTTCCTTTGATCATATAATGCATTAAGCATTTGTTCATTCATACCTTAAGTGATTAAGTTGTAGAAATGAATATTTTCAACTAAATACTTGTTTACTTAATAAGTTTATGTTTGATGAGTTTACATTTTGTGATCATCAAAACATAGATATATGAATAAGTATTGATAATGTTTTTAGGCATTATTTATATCAATAATCTCCCCTTTTTTGATGATTACAAAACTTAAACTCATTAAATCCAAAACATTATTTTTGGACAAGTATTTAGTGAGTTTATATTCACTTCTCCCCCTTTTTGTAGAATCAAAAAGGTTATGCCGACAAGTTTTATAAATAAAATTTGACGGGACGAGAACTCCCCCTTGATGTGTACTCCCCCTCGTTTGAGGGCACAAAGGAATCGAGATATGGAATACTTGCAAGAAAAATATTAGAAGCACAAGAATATATGTAGCATAGTATAATAGCATGGCAATCAAAATATTAGAAAAACAAGCATATATAATAGCATAGCAATCAAAATATTAGAAACACAAGCATATATGTAACATATTATAATATCTTAGCAAACAACTATTAATGACATGAACCAAAACATACATTAATTCAAAATGATTATGTGAAAAACATAATCATTAATACAACATTTATTATGCTTAGAGCATACAATAGGTAGAAAATTCTAATTTGCCAAAGAGAGCCATCGGACTTGCTTGCAACATAAAAACTTGGACTATTTTGTTTGAGAAAATATAAGCATATAGTATGCTTGGATGGTTAATGGTGGAGTGTTTGAAATTAAGGTGGTTAAGTTAGGGTAAAAATGATGGATTAATGGAGGTATGTTTTTGGGTGCATGGATGTTGGAGAGTTTGGTGGTGGAGATATTGGAGGTGAAGAGTTTGGAGAGGAAGATGTTGATTGAGGGTTTTGATGTTGTTCAAGTGAGGGTGTTGGATGAGATTTAGTGAGAAGATACTCAATCCAAGTGAGGTTCTCATTCAAAGCAATGGTTTGTTTTTGGAGAAAGATGCAACAAGGACAATTGTTGACATGTTTCTCAATTTGACTCAAGTTGTGGGGTGATGATGGAGAGCTAGATGGAGGTTTATCTAAGTTGCTTTGAGCAAGGTGTAGAGAAAGAAGAGCACTAAGCTCATGGGCTTCCTTGAGTTCTTCAATGAACTTCAAGTGTTTGGTGGAAGGTGATGATGGTGGAGTGTGGTTGATGGTTGGGATGAATGTTTGGACATGTAATATAGGAGCAACATGTGAGATGGTAGGAGGTGGTGGTGACACTCTTAGTGGTGAAGACATTTGTGAGCTTGGGTAATCATAAGTGGATGAGGATGGAAATGTGGAAGAAGAGGGTATTCCAAGAGTGATGAGTGTTTTGGATGGTACATTGGTAGGTTGAATGAGATGTGAGGTGTTGTGAATGAGATTGGGATTGTTATTTTGGGATTGATCTTGCTCTTCATATGACTCATGTGGGTGTGATGAAGGTGTATTTATGGAAGTAAGAATGGATGATTGGTTATGTTTGTGAAAGGGTTCATTTGGATGATCATGAGACTTAGGTGTTGGTTGATTTGGGTGAGTATGAGGTTTAGGTATTGGTTAATTTTGAACAACATCATTTGTTGAGTTGGAGTTATGACAAGTGTCAAGCTTCCGTCTCCAAACGGGCCTTACAGAGATTTTAGACACTCTTGAAGGCTTGGATCTTGGGTTGTTGGGAGATGACATGTTTGGATGGATGAGCATTAATGATGGAGAGGGGTATTTATAGTGTAGAAATGATGTGGTTGAGGAAGGTAAATTTTGGTGTAAGGTTTAGGACAAAACATGTTTGTGAGTTTTGGGAAGTGTAGGATAAAATGGGCTAAAAAGTGAAAGAGAAAACAATAACCCGGACCAATCAGATGGCCGGTCCCCTTAAATAGGGCCCGGTCCGCTTAATAATTAAGGGGACCGCCTTATGAATTAAGGGGGCCGCCCATTTGATGATTTCCAGGTTGCCGAAAATGGGTTTTTGGCAGAAATTTGTAGATAAGGTTGTGTTTTTGGGTTTAGTTTCAAGCAAGTCCAATCTCTTTGAGGCAATTCATCATTTAATAACTTATGTATGCAAAGCATGTTTCATAAGGACATTAAGCACTTCTATCTAGCATGCAACCTACTTATTAAGCAAGAAATATATATAAATTTATTGACAAGAAACGTGATACCAAGTAATTCCTAATATGATTTTTAGGGAGATAGGTTTAAGTTAATGAATCCTAATGAGCGTCTATGTGCAAAGCAATGGAGAATTGTGATAGCATGGACTTCTAGACTTGTACCAAGCAAGATCTTAATGAGAAAACTATGGTTTTTCAGATTTGATTTAGTTTACTTAAAAATGTCATATACATAAATATAGATGACAAATATGAGATCACCATGCATGATTTAAATAAGTGTTTTTGGCATTATTCAACAATGTTTGAGAGTAGGTTTTTATGTGGATGTGAAAAATATTTTAATGAAATAGTTTTGGTTTTATTTCAAAATGTTTTTATGAGGAAAGAAAACATATTTTTCCAATCTTTGGTTTTGATAAACACGTAATTATGGACACAAGTTTGGTAGAAAGGTAGGATGGTGAAACATGTTAAATAGAAAGGTGTCATAATCTTTTGAAAAATCATTTTTCCAAAATGTGAAGTTTTTGCATATTTAAAAACAAATCCCATTAGTTATAGGTTTAAAAAATAGTGGTTAGAAAAGATCTCATGCTCAAGGGTATTGGTTAAGTCTATTGTCACATGCTACTCTTTTCTATATATCCTATGGCATTTAGGCATGTATTATGACTAAATACAAAAATACATCATATCAGAATAGTTAGAGAAAAACAAAAATTATTATAATAACTATGCATTCAACAACTAAGCAAATAATTACGAAGGCATGCAATCAAATCACATAGGAGCAAGTAAACATCTAGAAATTTAATATATGCAAGATGACATAAATCTAGGAATGAAAAGCTCTAATGAAAAACAAAGTTCATAAAAGTAAACTAGCGTTAGGTATATTTAGGAAGAGTAATGTAATCAAGTTAGAGAATGAGTATGAGACTATTACTAGTGGTGCTCAATAGAAGCAATTCAACCGTTAGGTCAAATTGAGTTTCTAGTCAATAGATTCTCCAGTAGTCATTCTCTTTTTAGAAGAAATTAAGTTCCTAAATTTACCTATCGAAGAGTACCAAATATGAAGTTTGCTTGGTTTACTAATACTTGACTTAATGTGATTCAGACATTATCCTTTTATGAGGGTAAATCTAGATGATATATTTTACTCACAATCCTAATAGAGACGTGTTGAATGGGGTATAATCTAACATCTATAGCTCCTTAGTTGCAGCACATTTATCTAACCTAATGCCATATTCTACAAGAGGTTGTTACATACATTGTTTTCTAATGCAAAGAATCTAATCTTACTTCTATGTTAATGATTTATCCACTTAGCTTAATTTACTTTATTACCAAGAGTTTTCTAATTGTGGACATAGAAGATTTCCATTTTAAATTTGAAAAGGCTAAATGAGTTTGACAGTAAATACATCATTTAATACTTAGGGGGGCTAACTAAAGGGTTTCTGGTTTATTAAGCCGCAGAACGAATATAACTAAAGTGTAAAGGTAAAGCAACCTATCAAACTAAGCGTATCCTAAGGCATTAATAAGATTATATGCACGAAGTAATTACTTATGAAATTTAAATAGAGAACTTACCTCACGTCCTAGCTTTTCTTCGTAATGATCGGCGTGTGAATGATAGGTGAGTCTTCAAGATAACCAAGGTGTAAAAGTATATCATGGCAAGCTTCTAACACCTTATTTAAACCGAAATGGCTTGACCCGAACATGTCTTGTACTGGACTCATTTGATATCTTAGCCTTGATGCATATAACGTCTTATGTAGAATCTTCCACATCGGATGATGTTCTTCTCCTTCGTCTGTGTCACTCCATGATTTTGGATTGAGTTCACTTTGGAGTTGATTCATGTAGTCTTCGTCGTTAATACCTTCATTAACAACATTTGAACTAGTAGCACATGTATCTATATTATCTAAATGTTTATCTATTAAATTTTCTAAGATAACTAATTCATGTACAAGATCAAAATCCTCATCTTTGGCTTGACATTTTTCTTGATGAAAGTTTAAGAAATTTTTCCAAATATCATTTGCCGTTTTACAGAAGGATATTCTTTCATATTCAACTTTCGGCAAGGTTTTGTAAACAATTATTTTAGCTTTATTATTTATGTCATTCTTTGTTTTCAAATAATTAATTTGACTTTCAAAATCCTTTTTTGTTGGTTGAAAATCACCAATCGAAATGACATGCCAAAGATCTAGATCAATTGATTTCACATAAGTTTCAAATTTATTTTTCCATTCAAGAAAAGTATAGTTTTCAATTAGAGGTGGTTTTTGCATAGATTCCCCTTCTAAATATTTTTCCGATTCCATAGATCGATTCAAGTTTTAAAATACAGTTTATTTTAAAAATCTTGTTTGACGTGGCTCTTGATACCAATTGTGGAAAACTAGAAGGCGGGGTTGAATAGTTTTACGTCTTTTTAACTTTATTATGAACACTTTGTTTCCTTTTAAAACCTTAGATTTGAGTTTATATGAAAAATGATACTTGAACAATATTATTAATTATATGTGTATCCTTTTAGATTTGTTATAAAAGTTTTCTTTTTATGAATGGAGTTTTAAATTGATCTTTATGTGAAATCAACTTCTAATTAATACTAACAGTTATATATGCCTATATGTATGAAAGTAATGACGATATAAAGAAATAAGTAAGAGATGGAAAGATCAAACCGAGACATGAGGGATTTATAGTGGTTCGGCTACAAGGACACCTTCCTTGCCCTACTCCACTCCCCGAGCATACCTTGCTCGAGAGTTTTCTTCACTACTTCAACAAGCTCCCTTATGGCGGAGAAAACCTTACACACTTTCGCTTACACCGGTTTAACGACACAAAGCTAAATGTCGAGTTCTAATCGTAGCTAGAACCAATCTCACAACTTCAATCACAACTTGTTCACGACTTATTCACGACTACTTCACGACGACTTCACGACTTCAACACAACGGCTTCACGACTTTTATAAGACGACTTCACAACTTCTAAGCTACGACTTCACGACTTCTACACAACAACTTCACAACTTCTACATGAGGACTTCACGACTTCTAAGCTACGGCTTCACGACTTCTACATGATGACTTCACAACTTCTAAGCTACGGCTTCACGACTTCTACATGACGACTTCACAACTTCTAAGCTACGGCTTCACGACTTCTACATGACGACTTCACAACTTCTAAGTTTTGGCTTCACGACTTCTACATGACGACTTCACAACTTCTAAGCTACGGCTTCATGACTTCTACATGATGACTTCACAACTTCTAAGTTATGGCTTCACGACTTCTACATGACGACCTCACAACTTCTGAGTTATGGCTTCACGACTTCTACACCACGGCTTCACAACTTCTACATCATGGCTTTACAACTTCTACACCACGACTTTACAACTTCTACATGACTTCTTTACACCACAACTACTTATACACCTTCTTCACTACTTACACACTACACTAATCTAATCACTTATGTTCACACCTACTATACACACCTTATACACAAATGAATGAATGATTTACAAACTTTACTAAACTAACAACTTAAGTAACAAGATGACACTAAGTTGTAATACTTCTAGTCTTGATTGATAGAAGTATTATTCTTTTGCACAAGGATGGTGGAAGCTTGGATCACTTGGAAACCAATGCTTAAGAATCTATGATCAAAGGATTTTGGAAAGGATTTAGAAAGAAAAGAGGAGATTTAGAACAGAAGGTTTGAGGTGCAAAAGGTGAGCAAAAGTCCAGGGAAGTCCAGTATTTATAGGCAAAAATGGACTAGGCTGGAGGAGCGTGCCGGTCCTCTTAAAATTAAGGGGGCCGCCTTGTATATTTAAGGGGGCCGCCCCTCTAGACCGTTGCCCAGTTTTGTCTTTTTGTGGGGAAGGTTTTTCTGGAACATTTTTACCATTTTTGGTTGAAAATTTGAATTCATAATTTTATAAAAGATTAAACATTTTTATTTAATACCAAAAATGATTTTCTAAAAGATATAAAATGTTTTGGGTCATTTTATAAAAAATCTAGTGATTAAGAAAATGTTCCTTTGATCATATAATGCATTAAGCATTTGTTCATTCATACCTTAAGTGATTAAGTTGTAGAAATGAATATTTCCAACTAAATACTTGTTTACTTAATAAGTTTATGTTTGATGAGTTTACATTTTGTGATCATCAAAACATAGAGATATGAATAAGTATTGATAATGTTTTTAGGCATTATTTATATCAACACATTCCGTGCTTCTAAAGACAGTGAAAACTGGATCAGGTCTTTGAAAATTCCTGATCGGGAACGATGGTCTTCCTCCAACATAGCTTTCAAGTCTCCTCATCTATTCTCTATGAACAAGCCTTTTCTCGATCTTCAGAAGGAATTGACGAACTTCTCTTAGTTGAGAAGCTGTCCACCTGCTGGTCTTGTATAGTTCCCGATATCTTACTCGAATCACTAACCCATCACGAACTTTCTTGAGCGTGTGGTCGAAGAACTTTTGAACCTTTTTGTATCCCATGAAGCAGTTGATGGAAACATCACTCTTGTAGACAAACCCGAAGGTTGGTTCTTTCTTCATGGTATACTGGGCTCTTGGTTGATCTTAGGAAGATATAAAACTGGTGCGGTTAAGTTAATCTTCCTTTGATAGCTCTCGACCCCAAGCTGCAAGTCTTCTAAGCGTTCTTGAATGATCTTCCTTCTGATGAAGTATAGCTGTGAAGTGTTGAACGCGTATGTAAGTTCAGTGGAGAAATGATGCATCTTCCCTTGAACCTTGATGAGATACATGTCTTCAAGATCATTGAGGTTCAAGTCCGGGAAGTCTGCTTCTGAGAATGTATACATCTTCTGATCTTTTCTTCTAACCTTGATTTTTTGTAGAAAGGTATAATCATACCTCTTTTCCGCTTCAAGTCTAACCACATCAATTATCTTGAGATCACTCATCACTAGAGTTGGAGACTTCTTTGTTAGTTTACTTTTGTACCATGTTTTCCTCTTCTCAATCCAATGATATGTTCCCAATTACGCATCTTGATCGTATTACACTCTGTTACTAACGAAAAGTCTTGTAGAAGTTTCTTCGATGGTAGGTTGTGGATAGCATGCTGCAGGAATCAAGGTTATAGAAGTTGCATACATGGGTTGACATTTGATGTCGTGCACAAGAAGCTCGAGTTCGTTGTTGAAGAAGAATCTATATGGGATAGCAGGTTGATCTGAAGCTCCAATCACTGGCAGAGGCTTAGTCCAATCCGTAATGTATGGTTGGTTGGGTTGAGAAGTGCTATCAACCACATGCATATCCAGATTTGTCCAGCTGAACTCACTAGACATTGCTTGTGCAATGTTTTCCAGGTGATATTCAAGCTCAGCTGCACTGGAAGACCTATCTTTTAGCAGATTGAAGGCATCATTCTTGATTCGATGGAGTTCTCCTTTAGTGAGCTTTTTGATGCGTTGGTCACGTTTGAGTTTTTAAGTGAACTCAAGTGTGCGACCTTCGATCATGGAGTCATCGTCTACATAAGGTTGAGCACTCATAAGTTGATCGAACCATTCATTCCCTTTTGTCGTATCTTCGTCCAGCCATGAGACAACAGTTGGTCTTTTGGATGTTGTCTTCTTTCCAGGCTTATACGTTGTTGCTTTTGTCTTGGGAGGAGAGTCTGGTTGATCTTGGTGTTGTTGAAATTCTTCGCCTGCAGTGAACTCAAACTGATGCTCCATTGTTGTTGGACTGGAGCCGGAAGCCTTAGGTGGTTGGGTGGCTGTTGTGGTTGTTGAAGGTCCGACAGGTTCTTTAAGTTGAGAAGCAGATCCGACGACACTCTTTGATTTCTTGGCTTGTGAGTTCGGGTCTAGGTCTTCGTCTTCTCTTAGACATTTACCTTTGTCAGCCTCAGCTTTACACGACTCCTTCAATATATTTGCCTTAATAGCCTCAGAGATGGCTATTTGCTCAGAAGTTGGTGAGGTAATACTTGTTAAGCTTTCAAATAGTTTTAGTGGGAGCTCTTCCAGAGTTGGTTCTTTTGGCTCCATCGGTTGGGTTTGAAGGACAAGTGGAACTGTAGCCACGATATTCCAGAGAATACCTTCGATGTTTGGCTCATAATATTCTTCCACGTTCTTAGATGTGATCTTAGGCAAGTACTTCTTCAAGTATTCTTTAGTATTGCCCTAGATTGCAGTGAGAATTCTTTCTTGAACGTCATCTGAAAGGAATTCATCGACATGAGCTTTGGTGTCTTGAAGCTCGTTCACTTGTCCTGCAAGGCCGGTGACCATATTTGTCAAAGTTTTGATTTGGTCACGAAGCTGGTCATCTTTTTTGGCTCTTGCCAGCTTCACGGCCTGCGTTACCCTTTTTGAAGCTTGGGAGATTGCTTCATCCCTTTTGAAGCTGGTCATCTTTCTTAGTTTCTTTCTTGACTTGCTTGTTGTTGCTTTTGTTGGTGGTGGTGAAGAGTGTGTGGATGATTCAGGAAGTTTTTGGACTTTGGGTGGAGAAGCTTGCTTAGATACTGGAGGTGTGTCATGGGTAATTGCAGGAGAGTGTGGAGGAGTGGTTGGAGGTGTTTGAATATATTCGTCGGCTTCCTTTTCCTCAGCCCTTATCCTTGCCAACCTTTCTTCTTCCTCCTTTTTCATTTCCAGTTCCAGCTCTGCAGCAGCTTTTTTGATCACTTCCTAATCAATAAGCACCTTCTTTGTCTCATCATCCTCATCCATATCAAAATCTCTAGCCTGTTCATCTTCATCCTTTTCCTTGTCATTTCCGGGTTGATTAACCGGATCTAAACGAGGTGGAATAACTTCTGCTGCAACTCCAGACCCACCGGGTTGATTAACCGGATTAACGATTTCCTCATCGATTCTCATCTGTTCTTCAAGCATCATCTTCCTCCGCCTTTCTTCATCAGCTTTAAAGGACTCACGACTTTCATCTAGAGCAATCTTGGTAGCAATTTCTTCCTTGTAGATTGTTGGTTCATCATCGGTTTCCGTATCAGAACTGGATCCCTCTTCTTCAACAATCTTTTCTTCTTCTAGCTCGGGCTTAGCTATCTTGATCGGAAGTCTCCTCTTGGTGACCTTAGGAGGCCCTGTTTTGATCTTCTTAGATGTGCTAGATGTGCTGCTTGACTTACTGCCTTCCTTTGATCGAGTCTTAGCTGGAGCAGGCTCATCATCGTACTTGCAGAAACAGACATGTCCCTCATTGAATGCTCTATCATGATTGATGCATGCTTTCGTTTGCTTTATCTTGTCCGTCAGAAGAGCTTCAGGTAGTCTCATCCCTTGTTTGCGTGTGATTCCTTTAGGGATGTAGACTTGACTAATGGTTTTATCCATAGCAAATAAATGCTTCTCTTGGTCTTCAAGACGTTGAGGGATTTCATTGTTTTCTTCAAGTAGATGATGGATGATAAGCTTGGTGTATCTGACAAACGGGATTTTGGTGAGAGGTTTGAGGTAGTGACTTTGAATTTGAAAAACTATGTCCTCCCAGATAAGTCGAGCATAGTCTATTTGCTTCTGGTTCACAATGCCCCAGAAGATTTATAGGTGAGACAGACGAGGATTCAAATGTCCACTTTCCCTTCCGGAGACTGATCGGGCCAAGATATAATATATTGTTCTCCAAGGTTGGGGGATTAGCTTGGCTTCGACCTTGGAGAATCTTTTCAACGGATTTTCTGGTTGTACATCATAGCCAATATGCATTAGGAAGTTGAGAACATCTTCTTCAGAGGGTGTTGGATGGAATTTCTTGGCAGGTGTAGGAGCTTCTGGCAAGAGTAAGGCCTTGCGGAGATAGTTGACATCTACAGTCACTTCCTTTCGATCCAAAGTGCAAGTAAAAGATTCTTCTCCCAAGTCCAGCTTCATTATGTACCACATTTGATGAATGTAAAACTCGGGAATAGAAGCGGACTTGTCCAGCATGCTCATACACTTATGTAACTTGAGAATCTCTATGACTATTTGACAGGTTGGTTCCGCACACTTTATCTTGTGAAATTCCACGCGGGCATTGCTCATGCCAATTTCCACATCGTAGTCGTGTGGAAAAGTGTTGTCCTTGGTGAGCATTGGGAGTGGTTGTTGTGCAGCCATTTGAGATATCTGAAACATCAATCAAAACAAATTTGTAGTATACATGAAGGTTAGCAAATTGTTAATCTTGTTATCACTCATGCGACCCTTTTGTTGCTTAATTTGATTTTACATGTTTTAGTATTGTGTGGATTACTAGTTAGAAACTGATTTACTTTAGTTGTACATTAATCAATTTCGACAACTTGTGATTCATTTGAATTTCGACAGCTTTAATGAATTGCAACATATTTTTATCCAATTCCGATGACTTTTTAGAATTCCGACAGATTTTTAGAATTTCGATGACTTTTGAATTTCGATGAAATTTGATCAATTGCGATGAAAATTTTTGAATTGATTAAGCCATGTCCAATTGCGATGTAAATTTTGAATTGCGATAAATTTTGCCCAATTGTGATGAAAATTTTGAATTTCGACAAGTTTTGTGCAATTGCGACAAAATTATCCAATTTCGATGGATTTTGCAATTTTGACAAGGCTTATCCAATTTTGACGGATATTGCAATTTTGACAATTTCTTATACAAGAAATTGCGGCAACACTGTAAACGTACATTTTCTTGAATCTTTATCAAATTTGGTTTTCCTGTCCAATTTAAATCAAATGACAAGTTATAATATACTCATTAAGTTCATTTACACACATCTAAACACTGTATATCAAATTTGAATGCAACTGGTTGCAATTCCGACAAACCCTATACATAGAATCATCGAAATTCATTTATACATGTTAGATGTTTGATTGTTTGATTCCAATAGATTCCTATGATGTTTCAAAGTTCATTGGTCTATATATTAACACTTTTTAGCCATGAATCAGTAAGATTGAACCTAGTCGAGTTCATCTTAAACCCTACACATCTAAATTAATTCAAACGTGTTTCTGAGTTTGATTCGATGATCAAATCATGTTATACAACATATAAGAACACTATCCCAACCAATTAATTAGGCCAAAACACAATCATTTGATTTTCTTCAAATTTAACGCATAAACCCTAATCTTGAACAATCATCAATTCAAGTGTCTGGGTATAATTAAACATTCATAACATGTTCAGGACTCAATTCCGACCATATCCCACCATTCAATTTAGTCTCAAACACTTAAAATCATTTTATCCCAATTAGACATCAACCCTAAACCTGTTTTAATCGATTTAGAAAAATTAAGCCATCGGATCACAAAATCCTTAAAAACCATGTCTTATAATCATGTAAACATTGTATAAACACTCACAGTTTTGGGAATGCTTGAACGGATTTGTTGATTGAATTTGAGTCGTAGATTAAGTTGGTGAAGGAGTAAATAAGGTTGGTGAAATGTAATAACTGCAATTTAGATGCAGTTATTGCATATTTACTTTTGTTTTGTTAAAAATTTTAAGTTTCCAACTTTGTCACAATAAGTCTCTTAACCACCTAATTTTTCAATTAAAATCCTTACCTACAAAGCATTAACTAGACTTGACATAATTTTGACAAGAACAATTTAATACACCCCCTTGACTTATGAGTATTAGAAAAGATTTTAAGATCAAGGAGGGTATCACAAAGATAATATTACCACCACATTATGAAACAACATTTTTAAGGAAATATGAAAGTACAAATTTTAATGAAAATTTTAAAATTTGAATTTCATACTCCCCCTCAACACTTGTTCGAAAAGAATTAGTAATGTGTTTAAATGAACAAAGTGTTGATGGAAATTTTGTACTTGCATTTTTTTTTTCTTTCTTTTTTTTTTTTTTTTAATAAAAGTTTACAAAGATAGTTTTGGTATTTGACTTTCTTAGTTGTTTGTAAGAAAGTTGTTTAAATCATCTGAAGTCAAACACCACATACCAATTTGGTGAACTAATTCCACAAATCTTGCATGGGGCAAGACTTTGGTGAATAAGTCCGCTAATTGGTATTCAGTACCCACACAATATAATTCAATAGTACCCTATTCAACATGCTCCTTGATGAAATGATATCGAAGTGCGATGTGTTTTGACTTCGAGTGTTGAACTGTGTTGCATGAGATGGCAATGGCACTCTTGGAGTCGCAGTACATGGGAATCTTGTTGAAAATGTGACCGTAGTCCATCAGCTGTGACCGCATCCAAATGACTTAAGCACAACATGCTGACATGGCTACATATTCGGATTCTGTAGACGACAATGAGGTACAATCATGCTTCTTTGACTGCCAAGATACAAGTTTGTCTCCTAAAAGCTGCACTCCCCTAGATGTAATTTTACATGTATCTAAACATCCTGCATGATCAGCATCTGAAAAAGCGATTAGTTCAAAAGTAGAATCCTTCGGATACCAAATCCCCAAATGGATGGTTCCCTTTATGTATCGAAGGATTCTTTTAACCACAAAGAGGTGTCTTTCAGTTGGTCGAGATTGATAACGGGAGCATAGGTATACAGCAAAAACAATATCTGGTATGCTGGCTGTTAGGTACATGAGGGACCCAATCATACTACGATATTTAGTAGGGTCAATTTGTGTACCTTGTAAATCAGCATCCAGCTTTGGAGATGATGCAGACATAGATGAGTTGTAAGTGTCACAACTTGTCATGCCATGTTTCTTTAAAATCTCAAGAGCATACTTGGACTGATTAAGAAAAATACCACGGGGGGATTGATGAACTTGAAGTCCTAAGAAGAACGTAAGTTCACCCGTCATAGACATCTCAAAATTTTGTTTCATTAATTTTGCAAAAGCATTTGAGTACTTTTTATTTGTTGAACCAAAAATGATGTCATCAACATAAATTTTAACAATTAAGATGTCCTCCCCGTGTTTTTGAATAAACAGTGTGGGATCAACTGATCATTTGGTAAAATGATTACCAAGTAAGAATGTGGACAGTTTGTCGTACCATGCCCTCGAGGCTTGTTTAAGGCCGTAAAGGGCTTTCTTGGGTCTGTACACATGATTAGGATGATCTGGATCGATGACGCCCTCTGGTTGTGTGACATATACTTCTTCACGGAGTTTCCCATTCAGGAATGTAGTCTTCACATCCATTTGATAAACGGTGATGTTCTTGTGGGCAGCATACGCCAGAAACATGCAGACAACTTCAAGTCTAGCTAGTGGTGAAAAGGATTCTTCAAAGTCAATGCCTTCTTCTTGGCTGAAGCCTTTGGCAACCAGGCGTGATTTGTTATGAATAAAATTTCCATCAACATCAAGTTTGCTTTTCCAAATCCATTTAAGTCCGACACCATAGACACCATCGGGTCTTTCTACCAATTCCCAATTGTCATAAGTCACGGCTTCTTTAATGTTCTTTGGTTCTGCTTGACAGACGGTAAGTGCATAAATGCATGTTTCACCATCCGTGTGAAGTCTTTGTCGTGTCATGACTGGATTATTTGGATTACCAATCACATTTACTAAGGGATGATCTTTTGTCCATTTGTGTGTAGAAGGGTAATGTTGAAAATGGTTGTGCATATTAGACGGATCCAAGTTGCGTGTAGACGACTCAGCAATATCGGGAACGATTGGAGCCGGAGCAAATGGATTATTCTTGTTATAGGAGATCTTCAGCTGCATTCTCAGTATTGGAAGCGGTTTGTTCTTCTGTTGATGGAGATTCAGTTGGAGGTGCATCTACGTCAACTGTTGTTGTTGTAGTAGCACGTGTATCAGATACTGGATTATGATCAGGTTGTGCAGCGGAACTTGGTGATACATCTGGTGCACGACTTGCAAAAGAATCATCGAACAGTGGAGCAAATAAGGTTTCCAATTCCTTACGGTTGAGGGAGAGTGGTGCAGCTGATTGATCTGGAAAATTTAGACGGTTAGTTGTGGGTCCTAAGCTGTTTTGCTCATAAGCCATTTCAGTAAGCTCATCGAAATTAGCATGAATAGTCTCCTGAATTTCTGTAGTATGACGATTCCAGATTCGAAAGCCTTTGGAGTTTTCACAATATCCAATGAAGATACAAATGCCAGCTTTGGCATTTAGTTTTCCAAAATCATCACGATCATTATTTGGGTAACAAAGAGCACCAAATACATGAAAGTAATTTATATTTGGTTTACGGTTGCGAACAAGCTCGTATGGAGTTTTGTGATGCCGTTTGGTGATCATACAACGGTTTTAAGTGTAACATGCAGTTGAGACAGCTTCAGCCCATAGGTAATCAGGTAATTGAGCGTTGATTAACATCTTCCTTGCAGCTTCCACTAACGTCCTGTTGTGTCTTTCGACAACCCCTGTAACACCCCAACCCGACAAGGGTTAAGATATCACATTCATGGTGTCAAACAGAACATACACAAGCGTAAGACTTTAATAATACAATTAAATTCAAATGTTACAAATGAAATATAAGGTAAATGAAATACAAGGGTTACAACAATGGTACAATAAGTCTAGTAATGAAAATCTCCAAGTCAACTCTAATCTAAGGTAGCTATCAAAGGTGTAGTCCTGAAAGAGCTTTTATGCACTCTTCACTCATATCCCAGCTTCCCTCTAAAACCTGCCGTGGTGAAAAGAAATGGGGCTGAGCTTAAAAAGCCCAGTGGACGGATATATGATAATAGAAAACAGATATATAAATGTGAAGTTCAAATGAAGTACAATGGGGAAACATAAGTAGGCATAATGTAATGGAAAACATAGTGTATAGGTTAAGTAATAGGTATCTATGCAGTCGCCTGCATAAACAGAATCATAATACCCTTGGCTCATAACATAACATAATCTTCACTTCTCATAAATTAAAAATAGGGGAGACCTCTTAAGTAATATAAATGGAGTAGCGAACTCCCATGTGTGTATGGCATGTATTGCACACAATTACCATACACCAGATATACAACATATGTAACAGATACAGATCCAGATCTAGGATGCATCCATACGCCCCTGCAGAAAATCATAATCATCGTGGCCATACATATAACATAATAAAAGGGACGTGATGGGTCATCACTCCCCCACCCTAGAGTCATGCCATTGGTGCATCAATGACATGGTCATGGAACCCCCATGACTAGTGATACAGATACATAATACATAATAAGAGCCATCATAATCACATCAAGGGTTTATAGCAAAGGTTCATGTCCAAAGGTTCATAGCGAGGTTCATATCAAAGGTTTATATCAAGGGTTCATAATGAAGGTTCACAACTATGGTTCATATCAAAGGTTGTAAATCACCAAGGAAACCTTCAAGATAAGGTCAGAATATTCATACCTTATGCCAAAAGACAAACAGATAAAAGGTGGATCACACAGAAATGGAAGGTCACTTCTTCTTCACCGAACCTATACAATTTAATAATCACATATTACTTACAAGCTCATTTTAATCAGATTTCATAATTTAGGTTTCTTTCTATTTTTAGTAACTTTCCATATTTAGTAAGTTTCCCAAATTAATAACTTTCAATATTTAGTAACTTTCCCGAATTAGTAAATTTCCATTTTTAATAACCTTCCAGATTTAGTAACTTTACATAATTAGTAACTTTCCATATTTACTCATAACTTAGGGTTTACGAATAATCATGAGTTAAGTTGAAGGCTTAGCTTGTCAAATATCATGGTTTAGGGCTTCATATATCATTTAGCAAAGTCTAGGGATTCAAATGTGATAATAATCAAAGCTTAGGGCTATATGTGTAAATATAGGTTTTAAGACTCATTTGACCAAATTAGTGAATCAAAACGAAACTCGAATTATATTCAAAACCCTTAGCAAGCTAGGAATACTAATAACATATTCGTATCACAATTTCAAAACAAACTCACAAGGTACTCTCGGTATAGATTTATTAAGCCAAAACCCTTTTAAACCCGATTAGATATCACACGTGTAAGTTTATGCATGATTACCCTTTTACAATTTCCAAGTTTCCTAAGTCGTAAAATTGTTTATACACCCATCGACCCGATACTCAAAATGCCAATGACAATGAGACGTGGTTAATCATCCAAAACCATACGTATACTAACATATTAGAAACCCAAAACCCCACTCATCTACATCACCACAACTGATATTAATTCCTTTCTATCTAGTCTTGTTATCATTAAAGCCCAATGAGCACCAAACATGTTATGCCAATCCATTATATCGTATATCTCATAATTTGCTTACTGGTTGTTCAATGTCAAAATTCACAAATGTAAATACAATTCTCAATCTATTATTATAGTATTTTCCATGCATGCATGGTTTATGGTCATATAGTTCCAACTTTCATATAACAGTCTCCTTCTTTTTATTTTAATGTAACAACATGTGTAAATATCAAGTATAGTTTCATGCATACATATAATTTATTTATTTCCCTTATACTTTTAACTAACGACTAGCCATACTATACATGGTGTTTCTTACATGCGTATCTAATAAGGATGACATACGAGTGATGAGTTGAAAGTATACCTCAAGTTTGGTAACGAGAGTATAGAGACCAAGCGAAAATAGAAATCGAACTCAATGTCACATGCGAACACAACCTTTACCATTAGTTTCGAGAAATATATATTTACGAGCAGAAGTGATTCGAGTTGATATTACAACTAACCATTAAATATGAATTTGATTGAAGAATACACCTCCAAGCTAAATGGGGGCCATGATCAAACTCGAAGAACCATGTACAACGCCAACTCGAACCCCAAATCCCTTGACGTACATAATCACTATACGTATGGATTCACAAGCTAACCTCGTGGCCCACCCATGAAGACCAGATGGAAATACAAACCAAAGTAGAAACCAAACTCGTACCTTAATTTAAAGGGACGGATAAAAATCGAACTCAAGTATGAACACCGACCCAACACTATGGCCAGATCGAGATCGAGATAGAATGAAACCAAAACTATAATATGTACACAAACAGGGACCCTAACTAGATAATAGTCGGGTGACCAAAACTTGTCTTCTAACAACTCTCACACATTCGCATACACGTAGAAAGGATTTTTGGTGTTGTGTGTTTTTGTTTTTAATGATTCACAAATGGGAGGAAATGGGTGAGGGTGTGGGTGTCTCTAAGCGTTCATACGAGAAGAAAAAGTGAGAGATGAGGGTGAGTGTGTCGTACAGAAAAATGGGAGAGGATAAGGGTGTGTGTTGTTTATCTAGAATGAGTATAGGGGAGACAAATAAGTTAATTTACAAATCATGGTGATTGATTGGCTGTGATTAGTCGAATATCAAGGGATGATTGAGGTGAGTGGAAATTATCAAATTAGAGTTTCCTTTTTTGATAAAATAACTTGTAAACCTAACTTTTAGCAATCATGTGAATGCCTAAATCATGGGGATTGGATATCTCTTAATTTTATTAGACGTATTAAACTAGTAAAGTGTACATCTCGTTTCTCAAAGAAAAAAAATTAAAAGAAGAAACGTGTAAACTTAGGTTTTCTTCGTATCGTACATTCAAAAGTTATCTCGTATTTCAGGTTATTATAGCTAGGGTTTAGTTTTAATTATAAGGTTATGTATTTACTGATACAAAAGTTGGGCGTTCCTTGTTTCCGTACCAATTAGATCTTAATGCTTGAGACCTGCGCACTAAGAAAACAAAAAGACACCGTTAGGCTTATCGTGGGATTGTCTCCCACGATTATCCTCCAGCGTGAGAGTAAGTAATCGGTTTTTAGGGTTTAGTTGAAGAGTTAGGGTTGAAGATCGTACCTTTAATGAGAGACGAGATGTTCTATATATACACACGAAATCCTTGTTGGTTTCATGTTGCTTACCCTTCGGCGTATCCGCCTAAGTCGGTCGTGTGATATATATCCCATAAATAAGAGATATCCTATATCAAGACCATAAATAACTTCGGCTTTGGGCCATCGTGAGCCCAAACCGTCATCGTAATAGCCCATTCGTGATGGGCTTGAGCCCATTCGTGATGGGCTTAAGTGTTAGTAGCGTCCATTGGTCGGGCTCACGACCCGAATGTGGACTATACGTCATCATGTCCCCCCAGTCTAGTATGCGTAGTGTAACGACTGCGGATGCTAGACTAACAAGTGTAGCGAAAATATTCCTCGATGCGTAGCGAGGAAGTTTCAAGTGTTTCCCGCCTAAAAAAGCTATATAATAAACTAGTCCAAGTACATCCGTATCTCCTTCGTAAATCGTGAGGGGTGTGTGAAAAAGTGCTTTACCTTTTGGCCTCCCAGCCACACGATTAGAGCAAGTGGGGTACATGTGTCATCCATCCACGAATATGTGTAACCCTATATAAAGGTTAGCCGTCGTTTCACTGTGGTTACCACAGTAAAAATCATCATTTTCCACCATTGTTAAACCTTCAAACAGCAATTAAAAATCAACGAAAGCTAAGGTAATAGCGCGTGCGCTTCAGAATCCTTTAAATTCTAACCATGGTGCTTCAGTTATCCGATTTTAATTCCGATATATCTGAGGACGAACTTCGTCAGTTCACCTCAGATTATTACATCCCTATCGCATTGCACCCGGTAGTTCCGGTGGCGACTGCGTCAATTGCGAACTTCCCGCAAGGGAAAGTGGGGGTTTACACACGCTTCTTCGAATTTGCGAACCAACGTGTGCCCATTTCCCTATTTTTGTGCGATATTTTAAACCATTATCGTCTACATATTTCACAGCTGCACTGTATAGGTGCAGCAAAAATAACTAATTTTGAAGTGAATTGTCGCTTGTTAGCGATAGAACCCACAATCCATCTATTCCGCGCGTTTTACCACACGTCGTGGTCAAACGGGTGGGTGTCCTTTTCCAAGCGCGCAGGGCCACTGCAGTGCTATACGGAGAAGTTAGACGCACTGAGGGTTTGGAGGGAAAAGTTCTTTTGGGTTGATAGTGCATTTTTCCCATGGATTTTTGAGTTCTATACTCAAGAATCATTGCCGAGAGATGAGCGCCCCATCCCCGGAACGTATAGCGCAGAGGATGCGGAGACAATTAATGCCAATCGCATACCGATCAAGGCGTATCCAGAGGAGTTTTTGGTGCACATGGGCATCAGTCGCAATTACTTCGGTAGTCCGGAGGAAGTGCCAACTTTTTTGGACGAGAATAGCCGGGGTGGGTGCTTGTCTCTCCCTTCCTCTTCGCTTATTAGTTGTAAGCGTTCTTCCCTTTGTAGCTTATCTAACTCATTTTGTGTTTGTTTGTTGTTTGTTGCGCAGAGATGGATCTATTCAGTGTTGTTCGCTTGGAGAGGCCAAAACAAGTGACTGTAGGGGTGCGCCCTTTGAGAGATGGCGAGGAGCCAGTTCTACAGGCTACCGCGGGGCGCACGATGGAAATCGTGCAGGAGGAGTCAGAGGATACGCCCCCAATTGTTTTAGAAGCAACTCCTCTGCGCAGTTTTCCCACTCCTGAGGTACAAATCCATGTAGAAGAGCTATCGCAGACTGATTCGTCGGAAAGTGGAGAGTTTGCCATGTCTGAAGGTGGGCAAGAAGGCGCTGGCCAAGGGGTGAAGCGCAAGAAAGATGCTGGAGATGATGGCGCTGGTACCTCCAAAAGAAGGCGCCATCTCATCTCTAGTGAGCCATCATCATCATCAGAGGAGAATGCGTCGCAGAAGGATACAACTGAAACTCCTTCCTTCAAGTAAGTAATTAGGCTTGTATCTTTAGATCTGCACTTCTTTATTCCGCAATGATATTATAAAGTAGCTCTGTTATCTGCGTGCAGTGTCGAGGTTGCTGGTGATGATGCTGCGCGCGCTGGGAAATCGCCCCCCAAGGCGAGTCCTTTGCCTGCTGATCATCTTGCGCAGGGGGGCCAAGAATCTGGGACAAAGGCTCCCGAAGATGTTCCTACGGATCAGTTGATTGAGGAGCTGTGCTTGGCTGCTGCGCAGCAAGGGTCATTGGTTGCACAGCTGAAGGCTAGGTATGCGGGTGAGGGTTGCAGCAATGCGCGGAAAGATAGGGAAATTGCGCTACTGAAGGCGCAGTTAGCTAATGCTCAGGCTGAAGTAGAGTCTACCACTGTGTATGCTCTGAAGCTTGCTGATGAGAGGCTATCCTTGTTTGCTCAAGTGAACCAAGAGCGTGCTAACTTCAAAGAATACAAGGCTTCTTGTCTTTGGGTTTTGAAATATTTGGAGAATGGGAAGAATGAGCACTTCGCTATTTGGAGGAGTTCCGCAAGTCCGTAGGGTGTTTGCTGGAGAAACAGGAGAGCAAGCTGCGTAAGCTTAGCATTGAATACGATGAAGAGTTGTACCCTCACTTGGTGTCAACCATTGCTGAGCGCAGGTGGCTTATCAGCCATGGCTTGCTCCTTGCTGCCTTGAGAACGCTGGAGTCTCAAGAGGTGAAGGACTCCTTTGGGAATGTTGTTCAGTGTGCGCTGGCGCGTGGTAAGGCAGAGGCTGTAGAGGAGCTGTGTGCGAACAAGATCTTGACTGTGCCCGCCGCCCAAGTATCGGGTTACAACGAGAACGCTTATGATGATCTTGTTGCTGCGATGGAGAAGTTGAAGCTTTTGGAGCTTCCTCATATTGCTCAACTGGAGCGCGACCAGGATTATCCCATAGGTGTGATTATGGAGGGGCTGACTTTGGCTAGGCACACAGCAGATGACGCTGAGGCACAGCTTGATTATGTTTTGAATCCCGATGTGTCGCAGCTGCATGTACCCATCTTTGCTTGTCCGCGTGATATCCTGAATCCTTTCGCTCTTGAGAAGGAAATTCCTCTAAAGAAGTCCCTAGAGGCCCATGAGATGAGACTTGCAAAGAAGAAGGGTGTGAATGGTAAAGCCATCCTTTGTGGTCTTGGTGCGGCCCATATTCCGAGGTCTGATGGAGTGCCCGTTAGCGTGCCAACGGTGTCACCCAAGGATGTTGACCTGTTGAAGAAGCTTGAAGAGGCTGGTAGTGTGGCGCGCCAAGTGGGCAATTCAAGGCTTAAGCGCACATGTAGTATATAGGCTACTTAGATGTAGTGATGTTTTGTAACAGGTTCACTTTTTGTTGCACATGTGCATGTTGAATCTATATTGTATATGGACTTGTAGTCTACAATAAAATGTTGAAAAGTACGATTGTACGTATATTATATCAAATGTGATTCTGGTTATAATGTTTGTACTTAGTTATTTTGTCTTTGCGTAAAAGACGTCTATGTTGTGTCTAACATAGCAACTTGTTGTGTATATACTTAAGAAAATTTATAAAAAATCCATAATCGTGTATGAAGTTCATAAAATTTACAAGTTTATTGATTTATATGCAGCGTACTGCAAATAGCATATCAAGGAGTTAAGTGTCTTAGCTCCTAAGTTGTTAAACGCGCACAGTGTGCATTGTTGTGTATCCGTCGTGGGATACACATTGAACTTACTCCAACGTCTTGAAAGTAAGGTGTTTAACAAGGATGCGTGATCCGATGTTGATGGGTTTGCAACCCTCTTACTCAACGAGTTTGTTAGTAGGTTTACTCATCCTTTTACCATCGTGGGTTTTAATAAGTGCATGCACGCCATGTAGGCAGAAAATAAAATAACAACAATATTGAGACAAATAACATGTAAACAATAAAGTGACATGTGTCGCGGAATTAGCTAGAAACCGCGACATTGAATTAATACTTGCAAGTTTTTTGTGAAAAAGAAAAAACATTTGCCTAAATGAAACAAAATGTAAATACACGGATATTTATTAAGCACTTACTAAAGTGCGGAGGTGTAACACCCCAACCCGATAAGGGTAGAAATATTACGTTATGGTGACATATCAAAGGAAACATAAGCATATGACTTAATTAATACAAAAGAATTTTCAAAGGTTACAAGGGAAAATCTGAAATTACAAGGTTACAAATGAGGATAATAACAAAATACTAAGTCTAAAATTCAAATCTCTTCTAGTCATGTCTAAGTACAGAATAGCTAGTAAGGTCCTCTAAGTCCAAAGTACTCTTCACTCATAACCCAGATTCCAACTAAAACCTGCCGCAGGAAAAGAAATGCGGCTGAGCTTAAAAAGCCCAGTGAACAGATATACATACATAACATAACGGTAATAAGCATAAGCAACGAAGAAAATAAGAATACAAACGAAAAGTATAATCATGAAAGTTATACGAATGTTCAAAGAGAACTAAGGATCAAGAGTGCATGAGAACTGAATAAGAAATGAAACAAGAGAAAATGAAAAGAAAATAAAGGAGGGTTCATTTAAGGATGTGCCATAAGAACTCCATACATACATAATCCGTCAAATCATACTAAAGCAAATACAAGTATACGAAGAGGGGAGACCTCTAAGTAAATAAAATAAAAGTGTGAGAAGGAGTGCAAGGCACACACCACCTGGTCACCATAATCATACTAAACATAAAACCTAGGATGCATCCATACACTCCCTAACATAAGTATGTATGTCAGTACTAGACTGATCACACATAAGGTTGGCCAATAGTAAACGCGTTATAGTACATATACATAAGGGGGAACGCCGTAGATCTATCACACCTCTAGGGAGTGTCATGACTAGGGTGCCATCCTAGACATGGTCCTAGTACCTCTAGAACTAGTTAAGCTCAGGCACGGAATATCATATCATACAAAATCAAAACTAGCATGGCAAGAGAAACAAGATAGTAACTCAATTAAGCATGGCAAACAATAAGCATAGCATGTGATGAACTCAAATAAGTACATTTTATTACTGTCATTTATCCAATTAATTTGACTTGTTTTACTATATTATGTATGAGGATTGATACTTAATCGTTTACTTTTGTAATTCTCAGGTAAAAACAAGCATTTGGTGAAACTTAGCGATTTTGGACTAATTATGGAGCAAAACGTGCATAAAGTTGAAGGTCTACTGACATGGACAAGATCAAGTCAATTCTGCTCCAGATGCGCCGCATCTCACTCTCGACATGCGCCGCATCTCTATCAAGATATCACCAGATACGATCCAAGATACAAGAGGACATGCGCCGCATCTAATCATGGAGTTACGCCGCATCTTCTGGCGGTGTACGAATATTCCTGAATATTATAATCTTGGACCCCACGCGAAGTTAAGTACATGCGTCGCATCTACTTAGTAGATGCGCCGCATCTTCCCTCAGACAGAAACTATAAATACCCCGTAGACCAGACGAATTACAAGTTCCGGAAAACCTAAAACCGAAGTCCGAACAGGAGAAACAAAGGACGAATTCAGTCAAGGAGGCAGCACAAGACACACCCAAATCAAAGATACAAGAGCTGTAAGAAGGTGCTGCATGTGTTTAATTCATTAAGTAGTTTTGTTTTATTGTGTTAGCAAACTTTAATTCATCAGGATTGGTGGCTTGTGTAATGTGACAACGAAAGATTGCACTCCCTTTAATACTTGCTTTCCCATCAATTAAAGCTTATATGTTGATGTCTTTGGTTACTACTTATTAGTGCATTGATAACCTCTGTGTTTATTAGTGGCTTGCGGCATTTGACTGCGGGACATAATGTGGCTCCCACGGTTATTACTAAATTGATCACTTAGGAATAACTTTTAGACATAAGTAATCATTAAGGGTTTACTCGTCGATAAGATTAGGACCAACGAGAAAGGGTTAACTACATACACTTCATATAAAGCTATCAATAAAACAAGTGACAATCTACTTAATCATAAGGACAGCCCTCTTATTGTCTCAAGTATTTATCTGTGTACGTGTGTGCTACTTGCTGATTCGTGCCTATTGGTTTATTTTATTATTTAATTGCAAACAAACCGTGCCAGTCTCTCAGGCTGAAACCCCCTTGCGTTAGGATATTAAAATACTGATTAGAATAACGAGATAATACGTTCCACTCTTAGTGATCGACACTCTACTTACCATTATCTTCATACTGACCGGGTACACTGCTCGTTAAGTGTGTGTGTTATTGATAAGTCGGCTAAATATAAATTTAAAACTTGAGTAGGCATTAACTGCTAAACCGCAACGACACATCACGCGCATCAAGTTTTTGGCGCCGTTGCCGGGGAGTGAATTGTTATTATCTGTTAATTTAATTTGTATTTTAATTAGTTTTTTCTTTTTATTAGATTAATTGCATCATTATACTATTTTGCATATTTGTTGTATTGTGTGTTAATTGTTTTCTTTTATTTTTTGTGTGTTTATTTTCGTTTGTGTGTTTAATTTTTGTTTTTATTTTTCGTATTTTTCTGTTCTGCTATCGTTGTACTGTGCTAAATCAAACGATACGGCGCATCTGATCTCTCAGATACGGCGTATTGCGTTTAATTTTTAAAAAAAAATACAACGCGTTTAATTAATTCGATACGACGCATCTTTTCCCCAAGATACGGCGTATCTGTTTTTAATAAGAAAATTTTTCTAAGAGATAAAGTAATACGACGCATCTGCTTTAGCAGATACGGCGTATCTGTTTTCGAAAAAAAAAAAAAAAAATTCTAAACGTTAACGCCATACGACGCATCTGCTTTAGCAGATACGGCGTATCTATTATTTTAATTAAAAACAGTTTGCGAATTATTAAACAGATACGGCGTATCGATCTCTATCGATACGGCGCATCTTTCTGAATCAAAAATCGATATTTATTTTTAAACGTAACGAAAATACGGCGCATTAACTTTCGTTAATACGACGCATTTAATTTTAATTAGATAAGTTGATTTTTGATTAATTAATTCGATACGGCGCATTCTTAAATTCTAAAGCGGCGTATCTATTTTCTGGATAAAGTCTGATTAAATTTTAACGTATTAAGATACGGCGTATCCAACTTTTTGGATACGGCGCATCGTCTGCAGATATCAGTAACTTTAATTTTTCGTATTCCGTTTTCGTTATTAATTATCTGATATATTACTTTCTTGGGCATACCCTACTGATGCTTTCGTGATTATTTCAGAAGAAAAATGGAAGGATACGGAGAACTGCTTGACTTCGACTTCGAAGCCAATTTTATGTATGAAGTATTAGTGCATGATAAATCACTCGAACGTTACGATGGGGACTACATTGAACTTAATGACCTTAATGGACCATTGGAATCCAATGACCTGTTCATGGATGATGCTGAATCTGAGTTAGAAGAAGGAGAAATTGTGGATAGTCCAAAAGTCAACTTTATTAATACTAGGAATTACGATGAATTTGAGGGATATGATGGTTCTTGGGATTATGGTAGAAGGATCCACGCCAATTGTGCTTACAATTTGCAATTCCCATGCATGATTGGATACAAATGTATTGACGCCAATTTCTTTCCTATTTTGCCGATCAATGTTATGTCAAGAAGCTTTTACAATTCTATTATGAGAAATAAAGTGGAGTGTAGGGGAAAGAATGTAGTTGGAGCCTTCATTAATGTCCCGATCTTCGTTGGACGCTTTACTATTGTTACTGAGTTCGCCGTTGTTGAAGACATGAATGCCTATCGTGACAGCAGTATGGGCGACGTGATTGTTGGAAAACCATTATGTAGGGAGATCACTATTAATGCAAAGCGATTTGAAGGAAAGATCACCTTTCAATGTGGAAGCGACGTTATCACTTATATGATGCCCCGAACTCACCCTGGATTTAAACATGCTACTAATAGGGTCTGCTACAAATTCTCTCCATTCCTTTTTATTAGTAATGATGACATGAAGAGAGGGATTGAATACCCGTATCAGATGATGGAAGGATTCTATAAAGGAGTTTTGAACTTGGGACCTGAATATATACGTGACGAATTAGTTGCTAAGTGGATCCTACGCGGCAATGTAGGAGTCAATGATCGATATTAAAGAGCTGAACGTGAGTCTAACTTGAAGACTCTGGAATAAAGACAAGTGCTTACCGGGAGACAACCCGGATTTATCTATTTTATTATTCTGTTTTCTGTGTCGAGTCAGTCCAGGCCGCATGAGGATACGGCGCATCTCAATTCTGAGATGCGACGCATCTCCTGCAATGGTCATATCTTATTTTTCTGCATTTTTATTTTCGACTTTAAAACTATTTATCAGTTTATTTTAATGCGGCGCATCCCTGGTTAAGGATGCGGCGCATCTTTATTCTGATCCGTATTAATTCCAGGATCGATACGGCGTATCTTCTTCAATAAGATACGGCGCATCGACTGACCTGATGATTTTCAGTTTTGATTTTTAAGTTTTATTTTTCCTAACTACTAATGTATTATGCAAAGCTTGAACCTTTCTTATCTTAGGTGTGTTTTAAAGTATTGGTGGTATTATAGTTTCCTGGATTTCCTGTGGATACATCAAGTATGAAGCTTTAACGTTCTAATCCACAAGAAGTTGATTTTTGCTCTTATACTAATGGAGGATCATACCGAGCAAATCTTAGGGGAGTTTTTCTGTTCTAATTCTTTTAATTTCCGGTTTTTAATCTTTTATACAAACAACGAGGACGTTGTTTAACTTAAGTGGGGGGATTGGAGAATTAGAACACTTAACAATTACTTGTCCTAAACTTTTTCAAAAATTATGCTTAAAATGTGCTTAATATATCAAACTTAAAAAATTTTTAGCATGTTTTTGTTTAAGATCTAAGTTGCATAACTGCACACATGACGTTATTTTCAAAAATTGTGATTTTTCAAAATTCACAAATCTATGAGTGTGCCGGTGACTTGTAAACTTTAGAACTTGGCTTGTATACTATTCGAGACCACCATAATAAGTATTATTTATATAATTGGAGTGACTTGTCTAACTTGGTAAATTTCTAGGATTACACCCAAATAGCCTATTATATGTTATGTGTTATTAACTAACTACACTGGTTAGTTAACCCCCGTATAAACCTTTTGTTACTCTCATTTTTAGAGTAAGATACCCCTAGAAAAACCCTCAGAGCCATTCCTTTCGTTTCTTACACCTATGTTTAAAATGTTTCGTTACACCCTTACACCTTAGCCTACCCTGTAGATTAGAATCCGTGGTTGGTTGATTGCTATAGGCAAAGTGTGTTTTCTTACATTACCTGTGTTCGCGTGCGTAATTCATTATCTATGGTTAGGTCGGGAAATTGCACAATGCAATTGGAGTGAAAGTAAATATTGTATATTTTGGAGTTTATTTTTCGTGTGTTTACTACTTTCACTATTACCATTATTTCTGAAGTCATGAAAAGTATGGAAAAATTATCCGGAAAGAAAGTTATAGTGATGTGGTGAAATTTTACACATCTATGTTTATTGTTTAATAAAAAAAAAATAAAAAAAAAAAAAATAAAAAAATAAAAAATCGAAAAAAATGAGAAAAGAAAAAGAAAGAAAGAAAAGTTGGAAGTTAGTTTTAACCAACTTATGTAAAGTTATGTAAGTGGTCGATATCACCACTATTTGTTGTACTATATCTATGGATTGAATGGGAATTGGCAGTTATGGGAACGCCAATTAAGGTTTATTCTTTGATTAAGATCTTGTTGAGTATAATTCGTGTCTACCTAAAGCGTGTGTTTCAAGTGTTAAAGCGTGAGTTATTCGATGATATGAGTCTTATTCATGGGATGGTTGGGATAGTGATTAACCACACTTAGGATTTTAATTTATTTGTTTTGTTTATTTTTATTTTTGCACCAATTTATATCCCAAATGTTATCAATGCCCTTTATTATTCTTTATCCAACCAAACCTTTGATTTATTGAGATTAGGGATTTGAGCAATCTTAAGTATCGTAGTCGTGGATTCGGCTATGTATTTATGATTTTGTCGCCCTTTTTGATATATTATTATTGGTGAAGTTTGGACCTATCTTTAGCCTATTCGAGTTAAGGATTTGAGCAATTGCAAGTATCGTGTTCGTGGATTCGATCATGTATTTGTGATTTTGTCGCCTTTTCTGGAATTTGAGATCGATAGTGATTAAGAATAATTAACCCTTAAGCCTAAAAACCCTTTTTTACCGCTTTAGACTTGTTACTCCTTAGCTTTAGTGGTGGAGATGTGTATACTTGCCAAGCTTATGATAGAATATTCGTCGCGACTGGACAGTTAAACGATTAGATTTGCTTTTATCCACTTATTTTATTTTACTTCTGAATCGTTAAGTGTTTAGTTGTGTGATTATGAAATGAACGAATACATGCTTAAATATAAAAATAAATCCTAACATCTTTTAGGATACATTTTCATAAAAGAAATTCTAAGGTTTACTTGGGGACAAGTAAAGTTCAAGTGGGGGGATATTTGATGAACTCAAATAAGTACATTTTATTACTATCATTTATCCTATTAATTTGACTTGTTTTACTATATTATGTATGAGGATTGATACTTAATCGTTTACTTTTGTAATTCTCAGGTAAAAACAACCATTTGGTGAAACTTAGCGATTTTGGACTAATTATGGAGCAAAACGTGCATAAAGTTGAAGGTCTACTGACATGGACAAGATCAAGTCAATTCTGCTCCAGATGCGCCGCATCTCACTCTCGACATGCGCCGCATCTCTATCAAGATATCACCAGATACGATCCAAGATACAAGAGGACATGCGCCGCATCTAATCATGGAGTTACGCCGCATCTTCTGGCGGTGTACGAATATTCCTGAATATTATAATCTTGGACCCCACGCGAAGTTAAGTACATGCGTCGCATCTACTTAGTAGATGCGCCGCATCTTCCCTCAGACAGAAACTATAAATACCCCGTAGACCAGACGAATTACAAGTTCCGGAAAACCTAAAACCGAAGTCCGAACAGGAGAAACAAAGGACGAATTCAGTCAAGGAGGCAGCACAAGACACACCCAAATCAAAGATACAAGAGCTGTAAGAAGGTGCTGCATGTGTTTAATTCATTAAGTAGTTTTGTTTTATTGTGTTAGCAAACTTTAATTCATCAGGATTGGTGGCTTGTGTAATGTGACAACGAAAGATTGCACTCCCTTTAATACTTGCTTTCCCATCAATTAAAGCTTATATGTTGATGTCTTTGGTTACTACTTATTAGTGCATTGATAACCTCTGTGTTTATTAGTGGCTTGCGGGCATTTGACTGCGGGACATAATGTGGCTCCCACGGTTATTACTAAATTGATCACTTAGGAATAACTTTTAGACATAAGTAATCATTAAGGGTTTACTCGCCGATAAGATTAGGACGAACGAGAAAGGGTTAACTACATACACTTCATATAAAGCTATCAATAAAACAAGTGACAATCTACTTAATCATAAGGACAGCCCTCTTATTGTCTCAAGTATTTATCTGTGTACGTGTGTGCTACTTGCTGATTCGTGCCTATTGGTTTATTTTATTATTTAATTGCAAACAAACCGTGCCAGTCTCTCAGGCTGAAACCCCCTTGCGTTAGGATATTAAAATACTGATTAGAATAACGAGATAATACGTTCCACTCTTAGTGATCGACACTCTACTTACCATTATCTTCATACTGACCGGGTACACTGCTCGTTAAGTGTGTGTGTTATTGATAAGTCGGCTAAATATAAATTTAAAACTTGAGTAGGCATTAAAACTGCTAAACCGCAACGACACATCACGTGCATCAGCATGGCAGAGACATTTAAAATAAATGTCAGAAGAGACCACATAGAATGACTATCATACAATGAAAGTCATGAGTCAAATAAAGGGAAACATAGCACGCATAGGATCAATGGAATTATCCCTACTGAGAAGGGATAGAATATCTGTACCTTAACACGACACATAAACAAAGCAATGCAAACAAAGAAGTAGAGATTACTCCCTCTTCACCCGATCTACAAAATCATAAGTTTCCTAATAAGTTTCTTAGTTTCATAATCATAAGGGTTTCATTTTAGTTCTCTTTCCATATTTAGTAACTTTCCAAATTAGTAAGTTTCCATAATTAGTAAGATATCATATCAAGAAATATTCATGGTATCATTTAAATGAGCTTAAGTATTCAAATGTGACAATCATAATGGTTCAAGGTTCATAATATCATTTACATAAGTTTAAGGTTCAAAATGTAGTTTTCAAAATCTTAAGGCTCAATATGTAATTATCACAAGTTTAGGGGTTAAAGTGTCATTATGATAAGATTAGGGTATAAAGTGTAAATATATTCAAGTTACAGGTTTTTACAAGATAGGTCCCTTAGTTTTAGAAAAATGACCATTTACACCCTTTAGTTTGAAAAGTAAACACTTAACACTTTTTAATGACTTTTAAACATCTACCAGATTTTATACTTGAATTAGTACTATTTTTCCCGATTTTTAATCCATATAATAACTCAGAGATAAAATTCCCAAAAATTTATACAGGTGCCTATATGTCTTAAGAATTTACCCAAATTTTTCCAGAATTTATTATTAAGTATAACTATAGTCTAAAAATCCTTTTAGTCAAGTCGTCCAGATTACTGAACAGTTTTAACACACGAAAAGTTAGCAGTTCAAATCCCCATCAAATAAATTTATAAAAATCTGAAAACATTCCAGAAATTCATATATATCCCATATATTAACTTTCTAAAATTTTAGGTCATAACTCTTTATATATTTCAAATTAAAAATCACAAACCACAGGTGAATTTTCGTAACCCGAAATACAGTTTTGACACCCGATCTCATAAATTCAGAAAAAGTGCCTTCCCGACCTCAAAAAAATACAAGGTTAATTTCTAAAGAAAGCTATTTCATTGAAATTCATTATAGACCCAAGAGTTTCCCAAAAAAACCTCGTTATCATATTTTTACAAGCGATCAAAGTCGGATAAATTTCCAGATCAGTAGCACAGTTCCATTATTTTAGGTGTTCACTTAGGTTTTCATATCCATGACTTATGTATATGTTACAAACTGATTTTTAATGATACAAAGCACCTATTAGTCGACTTATTCATATCATAAACATGCTCAAAGTGATTAAATTCAGATCCATTGCACAAGTCGATTTATATGACAGCTTTATAGTTGTTATTTTATGTGACCAATTTTATTATCATATGTGATATCAAAACTTGACAAGAACACAAGAATACGCAAGAATCAAAAAGAGGATGATACAATACCCTCGATGACCAAATGAAGAACAAGCACATCAAAGATCAAATCACCACGATTTCTCCTTCTTCTTTCTTGTGGTATGCACGGTAGAAAACAAAAACAAGAAGGTATGAGTCGATTAGGGTTTATTCATGATTTCGAATGGATAAACTTAAGTGTATTCGATTACCTTATTGTGTGATATGAATTTGGACAAGAACACAAGATTAATGGCTTCTCCTTCTTCTCTTCTTGGTGTCGGCTATGAGCAAATGTTTTAGGGTTTTGTGTTTTTTTTTTCTTTGTTTGCCGACAATGTGAATAAGGGGAGGGTTATGGATCGGTTCATGTGAGCTAATTTAGGGGGAGTTTACCAAAATTATATCAATCACGTACCCGGACTATATACAAGACCAAATTTGTTTGTGTACATACATATTAATCGGCTAGACAAGAAAATGTGTAACAATATTTTAATTGTGTATAACATATAAGTTTTAATATTCGTATTACGTTCGTATGTTCAAATATTGGCGTGTTAGATACTTAGGTTAAGTTCATATAATGTTACTTATTTAATTTTCATAAGTTCTTAAAATTTTAATTCAAGGGCATTTTTGTCATTTCAGATTATATTAATTTTGGGGTTTTACAACTCTTCCCCTCTTAAAAAGGAATTTTCGTCCTCAAAAATTGAAATGCGAAGTCGAAATGAAAATGGGAAATCGAAAGTAATATCGAATGAATACGTACCAAGTCAAAAGAGATATGCGGATAATCGGATCGTATCAACTCTTCGGTTTCCTAAGTAGCCTCGCTCTCAGGATGGTTCTTCCAAAGAATCTTTACGAACGGAATTGTTTTAGTTCTCATGACTCTTTCCTGACGCTCTAAAACAGCCTCAGGTTCTTCACTATAAGAAAGATTTTTCCGAATCTGATCGAATGGGCAAAACACAACAAGAAGCGGATGATAATCATACTCACGAAGAAGAGATACATGGAATACATCGTATACGTAGAATAACTGGGAAGGTAACGCCAAGCGATGAGATACCTCGCCAACCTGATCAAAATCATCGAAAAGCCCTAGGCTTCCATAATTCACAACGAATTCGTTCCAAGGAATACGAAACAACAACATAGCGGATAACGATTAAATCTCACACAGAGATGCATGATACATTCATGCTTGTAAGCAATACAAAGGTAGTACTAAAGAGTGAAACTACATAAACGCAGTCCAGATTCTTAACGAGAAGGGGACTAGTGCATCATTATAGAAGAACTTATCAATTCCGAACAGATACTGATCGAACTAAAGAACATAACACCGTTCAACCGAAGCGCGTAACGGATCATCGAATGTTATCATAGATAGATAGTATAATTGTACGGATGATCAATCGAGTAAAGCTCGAAATATCAACTTGTATCGAAACACATAATGAGATGGGTAGCATATTGTACCGACGATCAATAGAGTATAAGTCGGAGTATCGAAATGCATCAGAAACAAAACAAAATAGGTCGAATAATCATACAGATAAAACACATCAAAGAGCTAACGTAGTCGTACAGACGATAAACTAAGCACATAACGGAGGGTCGAAACGTATCGGAGAGCATAACAGAATAGGTCGGATAATCGTATGGAAAACAACAACTCAAAGAATTAACCCATCGTGAACCAGATCTTCGTCATACGCCCAACATCTAACTCTCTACAATGGAAACATCGTACGAAACATACAAATTTCATAGTCCACCATTCAAGATTTTTCTTCCACAAGGATAACTAATCCACCAATCACAGTAATCAACTCCGGAGCTTAAACCAGGAAATCTCCAACTTAATCCAATCCAAAAGGTGTTCTACATCTCCGTAGGCAAACTCAATCATGCCAATACACTTGTCAACTCTCCGTCCCATACATCTTCAATTTCAACCTAGTTGCTCTGTCCGTCCATTCATCTGAAGGTGAGTAGTCGCCATAAAATCTCGAGCCGGTCTTGGAGGTCTTCTGCAATTCTTCTGGAAGTGTGAAGCAAAACTCAATTTTTCTGACACGATCACTGCAGGTGCGCCAAGGAGCTTGAGTAATCTTCTGTTGAAATAAATCTCTGCCGATCTTCCAAGTGAGCCACCAAGTTGAACGATTCACTACAACCCACATCGTTTTGTCCTTCCCAACGTGCGCGTAAATCCCGTTACAAAGTTGCTGACAGTTTTAATCCCACTTCTTCATACCAACATCTAAAATGAGGAAAAACCACTCGCATGCTGATGCTAACTCCCAATCTGCTGACATGCTAGACACTTGCCATCACAGCGTTCACATTCGTTGTCATACCATCCCGTCATAATTTATGCTACAAGTCTCTACATAATAGTACAACTAATATGTATAGAGCGAAAAGAACGGGGTGCTTCGAGCATAACCGTTTCATTCAAATTTGCTACGTAGATCATAATTCCACCACCTCGCTCCTGAGTATACTAAATCGTCATACAATGACAATTGTCCCAGCATTCATGAAAAACACGATTCATCAAGCTCACAAGAATAGTCGGAGCAGTAGCCAATACGATTGGCATCATAATGCTCATAGAGATTATAACGGATACAAATCAATGCTAGGAACATCTTGCTCCTTCACATGAAAATGGACATAATCAGATTACAAATCGATCATAGAGAAAACTTCACCCTGAAGTTGATTAGATAAGTCGTCGATAACGGTATCAGTACTAATCACCATACTACTAAGATTCCAGAATTCCATGAACAACCTCATACCACCATCATTCTTCTTCATAACCAAACTGAATCACAACACAGAGACGCACACAGACGGATAAATCACTTCTTAGAAGTACGTCCTTCAATACTCTTCATTCAACGTATGTCGTTCGTAAGGGATTTCGGAAATAGGCAAAACGTCGATTACACATGAATGGCGTTCTGATTCCAATAACACACTGACCTCAGGCACTCCTCAAGACATTCTATGACTCCAATAAGTTCAAGGTATATGATGTAACTATTATCACGCTGGCCAGACGTCATAATACTTGCATCATATACACATGCCTTTATTGCAATCACAGTCTACCTCAAGTCGTGACGAAACACATTCTAATAAACGGATCAGAACAATTACATTCGAGAGGAAATCTTGGTAGTCCATCAAAGAATACATCGCGAAATTCAACATCGAAAACTCTCGAGCGAGTTACATCAAACGGAATATCTTCACAAACGCGAGGGATTAATATACGGAATTTCAAAGCAATGGTGATCGTAATAGTATGCCAGGTCAGATACCTGGGCACGGAGTTTGAGTTTCATAAGTCGTCAGAGGTGAAAAAATCATAACTATTGTTAGCATCTCAATGCTCAGTCAACAATTACATGACCAGAATAAAATTGAATCGAACATTCCCAAAGAAATCAGATTAGCAGAATGAATTTGATCTTCAAACATCCTCAACCGATCACGATAATCTACACTCGTGATGGATAGTCACAAGATTCTCATAGAGATAGAATTAGGAGTAACAATTTAATAATGCAGAGGGGACTTAATGTGCTTAGTAAAAGCAAAAGACACAACAAGATATGTCATTCTCGTATCAAATAAAACCGCGCCGCACGATCACATAAGTAAGGAATACACGAAATGGTACTTGATGTGTCAGTAGCCTGATCCCTGGTCAGAGCGAACACTCAACCCTCGGCAGATTGTTGTCAATCATTCTCATTCTTACGGTTGTTACCATTCACTTTCGGACAATCTTTCGTCCGACGTCCACTCACACTACAACTGAAGCCGGCATCTAACGCCTTATAACACGATCAGCTAGATGAAACTTCTCACAGTCAACACATGGAGGGGATGGAACCTGGTCCCACAACTTCTTCTGCTCAGACGAACCCTAACGTAGGGATCAAAACGAACAATGAAGACAATTCAAACGTTAGGATCAAAATACGAAGGAAGAGATCGCATCAAACGAGAATCCTAATGTTTACCCAATATTCTCACAGGTTAAGGGAGGAAACAAATCTATATCCGTGGTTAATAATTACCAGAGTTCTCATAGGATTAGCAATGGATTATGCAGATTCAAGTAGTATCGGATGATACATTCTATATCCAGCATAAGTAATGAATTCACAGAATGTGTCAAACACGTGACGGTAAAATGACCTTCGGAATGGTCGGAAAGGTATCAAACTGTTTATCAACAACTCGGAGATGGAGGTCAAAATCAGGAAGTGAAACCTAAATGGTGTAAGGTATTCATGCAGTTCTCCAGGATTTCCAAACTTACTTGGTTACCAAGCTCAAGTTGCAAAACTTTTTAGCTTCAGAAACAAATGTTCTTACAAGGTATATCTCAAAGCATAGGCACGAATCAGAGTGATGCAGAAGCAATGCTACTTACAAAGATGTCTGAATCTACCCATTCTTCACCGGTTATAACTTATGTTCCTATGGGAGATCCTAAAGAAATTTCTAAAAGGTTGTCTTATGAGCGCCTATAGTGGAAACTTAGTGGTCCAAACTTACACAGGTCAAGGGTAAATGTATTACAAGTCGCAGCCTATCGCACTGATACAATAATTGTAACACCCCAACCCGATAAGGGTAGAAGTATTACGTTATGGTGACATATCAAAGCAAACATAAGCATATGACTTAATTAATACAAAAGAATTTCAAAGGTTACAAGGGAAAATCTGAAATTACAAGGTTACAAATGATGATAATAACAAAATACTAAGTCTGAAATTAAAATCTCTTCTAGTCATGTCTAAGTCCAGAATAGCTAGTAAGGTCCTCTAAGTCCAAAGTACTCTTCACTCATAACCCAGCTTCCAACTAAAACCTGCCGCAGGAAAAGAAATGCGGCTGAGCTTAGAAAGCCCAGTGAACAGATATACATACATAACATAACGGTAATAAGCATAAGCAACGAAGAAAATAAGAATACAAACGAAAAGTATAATCATGAAAGTCATACGAATGTTCAAAGAGAACTAAGGATCAAGAGTGCATGAGAACTGAATAAGAAATGAAACAAGAGAAAATGAAAAGAAAATAAAGGAGGGTTCATTTAAGGATGTGCCATAAGAACTCCATACATACATAATCCGTCAAATCATACTAAAGCAAATACAAGTATACGAAGAAGGGAGACCCCTAAGTAAATAAAATAAAAGTGTGAAAAGGAGTGCAAGGCACACACCACCTGGTCACCGTAATCATACTAAACATAAAACCTAGGATGCACCTATACGCTCCCTAACATAAGTATGTATGTCAGTACTAGACTGATCACACATAAGGTTGGCCAATAGTAAACGCGTTATAATACATATACATAAGGGGGAACACCGTAGATCTATCACACCTCTACGGGAGTGTCATGACTAGGGTGCCATCCTAGACATGGTCCTAGTACCTCTAGAACTAGTTAAGCTCAGGCACGGAATATCATATCATACAAAATCAAAACTAGCATGGCAAGAGAAACAAGATAGTAACTCAATTAAGCATGGAAAACAATAAGCATAGCATGGCAGAGACATTTAAAATAAATGTCAGAAGAGATCACATAGAATGACTATCATACAATGAAAGTCATGAGTGAAATAAAGGGAAACATAGCACGCATAGGATCAATGGAATTATCCCTACTGAGAAGGGAAAGAATATCTGTACCTTAACACGACACATAAACCAAAGCAATGCAAACAAAGAAGTGGAGATTACTCCCTCTTCACCCAATCTACAAAATCATAATTTTCCTAATAAGTTTCTTAGATTCATAATCATAAGGGTTTCATTTTAGTTCTCTTTCCATATTTAGTAACTTTCCAAATTAGTAAGTTTCCATAATTAGTAAGATTCCATATCAAGAAATATTCATGGTATCATTTAAATGAGCTTAAGTATTCAAATGTGACAATCATAATGGTTCAAGGTTCATAATATCATTTACATAAGTTTAAGGTTCAAAATGTAGTTTTCAAAATCTTAAGGCTCAATATGTAATTATCACAAGTTTAGGGGTTAAAGTGTCATTATGATAAGATTAGGGTATAAAGTGTAAATATATTCAAGTTACAGGTTTTTACAAGATAGGTCCCTTAGTTTTAGAAAAATGACCATTTACACCCTTTAGTTTGAAAAGTAAACACTTAACACTTTTTAATGACTTTTAAACATCTACCAGATTTTATACTTGAATTAGTACTATTTTGCCCGATTTTTAATCCATATAACCACTCAGAGATAAAATTCCCAAAAATTTATAAAGGTGCCTATATGTATTAATAATTTACCCAAATTTTTCCAGAATTTATTATTAAGTATAACTATAGTCTAAAAATCCTTTTAGTCAAGTCGTCCAGATTACTGAACAGTTTTAACACACGAAAAATGACCAGTTCAAAGCCCCATCAAATAAATTTATAAAAATCTGAAAAAATTCCAGAAATTCATATATATCCCAGATATTATCTTTCTGAAATTTTAGGTCATAACTCATTATATATTTAAAATTAAAAATCACGAACCACAGGTTAATTTTCGTAACCCGAAATACAGTTTTGAAACCCGATCTCATAAATTCAGAAAAAGTGCCTTCCCGACCTCAAAAAAATACAAGGTTAATTTCTAAAGAAAGCTATTTCATTGAAATTCATTATAGACCCAAGATTTTCCCAAAAACACCTCGTTATCATATTTTTACAAGCGATCAAAGTCGGATAAATTTCCAGATCAGTAGCACAGTTCCATTATTTTAGGTGTTCACTTAGGTTTTCATATCCATGACTTATGTATATGTTACAAACTGATTTTTAATGATACAAAGCACCTATTAGTCGACTTATTCATATCATAAACATGCTCAAAGTGATTAAATTCAGATCCATTGCACAAGTCGATTTATATGACAGCTTTATAGTTGTTATTTTATGTGACCAATTTTATTATCATATGTGATGTCAAAACTTGACAAGAACACAAGAATACGCAAGAATCAACAAGACGATGATACAATAGCCTCGATGACCAAATGAAGAACAAGCACATCAAAGATCAAATCACCACGATTTCTCCTTCTTCTTTCTTGTGGTATGCACGGTAGAAAACAAAAACAAGAAGGTATGAGTCGATTAGGGCTTATTCATGATTTCGAATGGATAAACTTAAGTGTATTCGATTACCTTATTGTGTGATATGAATTTGGACAAGAACACAAGATTAATGGCTTCTCCTTCTTCTCTTCTTGGTGTCGGCTATGAGCAAATGTTTTAGGGTTTTGTGTGTTTTTTTTTTCTTTGTTTGCCGACAATGTGAATAAGGGGAGGGTTATGGATCGGTTCATGTGAGCTAATTTAGGGGGAGTTTACCGAAATTATATCAATCACGTACCCGGACTATATACAAGACCAAATTCGTTTGTGTAATTAATCGGCTAGACAAGAAAATGTGTAACAATATTTTAATTGTGTATAACATAAGTTTTAATATTCGTATTACGTTCGTATGTTCAAATATTGGCATGTTAGATACTTAGGTTAAGTTCATATAATGTTACTTATTTAATTTTCATAAGTTCTTAAAATTTTAATTCAAGGGCATTTTTGTCATTTCAGATTATATTAATTTTGGGGTTTTACAGGAGGTGTCCGTGCGTGAGGTCGTAACCTTTCCTAAAGATAGCATCTCTTAAGATTGCAAACATTCCATGTGCGTTGTAGCTCGCGGCCATCCATGTCACGCAGCTTGTATGCGCCTTTACCTAGTACTTCAACGACCTCATAGGGTCCTTCCCACTTCGGTCCAAGTTTACCTATATCTTCTGCATGGCTTGCATCGTTAGCGTGATATACAAAGTCACCTGGTCTGAATGAGGTGCTTCGAACTTTAGCGTCGTAATATCCCTTCATTTTTGACTTGGCTTTTGCTTCACGTATAGCTGCGCGTTCACGCCTTTCTTCCAATAGGTCCAAGTCGATGCGTCGTTCGTCGTCATTGGTTGCGACATTAACTTCCGCGGTTCGAATAGTTGGCATCCTAATTTCAGCTGGTATGACAGCTTCTGTCCCATAGACAAGAGAAAAAGGAGTGTCTCCATTGCTAACTTTAATTGTCGTGCGGTGCGCCCATAAGACATGCGACAATTCGTCCACCCATCTTCCTTTGTGTTTGTCCAGACGCGCTTTAATTCCTTTGCCTAAACTACGATTTGCGCGCTCAACTAAACCATTGGTTTGTGGGTGTTTAACTGACGCGAAGTGTTGTGTGATATTTAGTTCTGCGCACCAGTATTTGAACGGGTTATCACGGAATTGTTTTCAGTTGTCCGAAACGATTTCCCCAGGTAATCTAAAGCGGCATACAATATTTTCCCAAACGAATCGTTTTACTTGATTACCTGTGATTGTCGCCACTGCTTTTGCTTCAATCCACTTAGTAAAGTAGTCTATTGCCACAATAAGAAATTTCAGTCCCCCCGCTGCATCAGGGAAGGGACCCGCAATGTCGATACCCCACTTATAGAATGGCCATGAAGAAGTGATAGGCGTTAGCTCCTGTTGTGGTCTGCGCGGGATGGGTCTATGAACCTGGCAGTCGCTACATTTCTTTATCACATCGCGCGCATCACGATGTATAGTGGGCCAGTAGTATCCTGAGCGCAAGGCTCGTGCTACGACGGACCGTGGTCCTGAATGCATACTGCATGAGCCGGCGTGGATCTCTCGGAGTACGTAATCTGCCTGAAGAGGTCCAACGCATCTAAGCCATGGTTGTAGGAATAACCGCCGATATAGGATACCATCTCGAAGTTCGAACCTTTGCGTTGTGCGCTGTATCCGTTGAGCGTCTTTCTGCTCCTCTGGCAATTTGCCCTTACTTATGAATTCGATGGTAGGGGTCATCCATGTAGGATCGTGCTCTTCTATCACCGAAGATATCTCCATCTCCGAGATGGATTTGTTTTTTAGAATCTCCACCAATACTTGTTTTGACAGGTGCGCAAAGCTTGTAGATGCGATCTTGCTTAGCGCATCCGCTTTCTTATTTTCACCTCTAGGAACTTGTTTAATGGTGAACCTGTCAAAACCTTGGATTAGTGATTTGGTCTTGTCGAGGTATTGAACCATGTTATCCTCTTTAGCCACATATTCGCCCAACACATGGTTGGCTATTAATCGGGAGTCCACATTTGCTTCTAGGTTACGTACACCCATTCGAGTTGCAATGCGTAACCCGGCGATTAGGGCTTCATATTCTACCTCGTTGTTCGTGGCTGTGAATTCAAAGCGCAGTGCATAAGTGAATTCCATTCCTTCTAGATTAGTGAGGATAAGGCCAGCGCCGGACCCATCCACGCATGAAGATCCATCTGTGAACAGGACCCATGGTTCTTGTAGTTCTATCTTGCTCAGTGGAGGTGCGTCATCGGTGTCTGGTTTTTCGATGATGAAGTCTGCTAGTATTTGCCCTTTAACCGCAGTGCGTGGTCTATAAGAGATGTTATACTCGCCTAGCAGCACACTCCATTTTTGTAATCGCCCCGACGCGTCAGGTTTAGAGATAACTTGCTTGATAGGTTGGTCTGTGATTACCGCTATTGGGTGCGCTTGAAAGTATCTACGCAGTCTTTTGGTAGCAAATACTAACGCAAAGACCAACTTCTCCATTGGGCTGTAGTTAATCTCTGTCTTCTTGAGTGCTTTGCTTACAAAATATACCGGTGTTTGTACGGAGTTCCTATCCGTCAGTAGCACTGCGCTGACCGCTCCATGAGTCGCAGATAAGTAGACGATTAACTCCTCCCCTGGTCGAGGTGCGACTAGCTTAGGAAGCGCTGCTATATGTTGCTTAAGCTGTGTGAAAGCTTCTTCCGCTTCCGTAGTCCAACGAAAGTCTCCCTTTTTTGTACACTTCTTGAGTGTTTTAAAGAGAGGAAGTGACTTATCCGCTGATTTGGACAGGAATCTGTTCAAACCGGCTAGCTTTCCATTCAGAGACTGAACTTCTTTCAACGTGCGTAGTGAAGGGAGTTGGATGACAGCCTCTGTTTTTTCTGGGCATGGCTTAATGCCATCTGGTTCTATCTAGTATCCCAGGAACATGCCTTCTGTAGCGCCAAAAGTGCATTTCTTAGGATTCAACTTCATGTTGATCTTCCGTAGTGTTCTAAATGTTTCTTCAATGTCGCGCACCACTTCGTTTTCAGTATGGCTTTTTATGACAAGGTCGTCCACATAGACCTCTAGGTTGCGGCCCACTTGCTTTTCAAATGCATTATCTACCAATCGCTGGTAGGTAGCGCCCGCATTCTTCAGGCCAAAAGGCATCTTTGTATAACAAAAGACACCTTGGCTTGTGTGGAAGGCTGTTTTTTTCTCGTCTTCCTTGGCCATTTTGATTTGGTGGTACCCTTTGTATGCATCTAAGAAACATTTAAAGGGATATCCGCACAAAGATTCTACCTTCCAGTCTATCTCTGGTAGTGGGTAGCAGTCCTGTGGACATGCTTTGTTGAGGTCAGTGAAATCTACACACATCCGCCAACTACCATCACTCTTCTTGACCATCACTGGATTGGAGAGCCAGTCATGGTAATAGACTTCTCGCATGATGCCTGCGTCCACAAGTTTGTGTACTTCTTCCAGAATGGCTTTTGCCCGCTCTGGTGCCTGGCCGCGCTTTTTCTGCCGTACTGGAGAATATCCTTGTCGGATTTTTAGCTTGTGTTCTGCAATCGAGCGTGGCACACCAGTCATGTGCTTTGGTTCCCATGCGAAGATATCCAGATTCCTTTGTAAGAGTGCGCACACGGCCGCTCTTCCTTTGTCAGACAACGATCCTCCGATCGATACTTCTTGCTCCGGGTAGTCAGGGTGAATTGCAACCTTTAGGTTTGATACCTTAGCTTTTCTCTGTTATGTGGTGTGCGTTGTCTCGCATGTAATCGTGTTACACTCCCTAGGTGGCGCGGTGCTATTGTAGATGGTGACAATGCCGCCTTCTACCGGGAATTTGAGCATCCCATGTGCTGTGGACGGTACCGCGCGTATTGCCGAAATTCCTGGTCTTCCAATAATGCCATTGTATGGTGAAGGAGATCTGATCACCATAAAATTCATCCAGGCTGTCGTGGAGTGTTCCTTATTACCAACAGCGACTAGTAGTCGCAGTTGCCCCATGGGCCATATCTTTTCTCCTGTGAAGCCAGTCAACGCAGTCGTGGCTGGGCTTAACTGTCTTTGTATCTCAGGGCGCTTTTTTCTTGTCCCCAGTTTTCTGTTTGTCTTTCCCATCCTTAATGTTCTTAACTAGATGGTCCAATCTGCCTTCTTTTACTAGCTTATCAATTAATTGGCGTAATTGGACACACTCATTGGTTGTGTGGCCCTTCTGTGCATGATACTCGCAGTATCCGTTCCCTACGCGCCGATCTTCTGGGGTGCGCATCGGTGGGGGTCTCGGAAAGTTCGCGCCTTCCGTCGCAAATATCTCCTTTGGAGTCTTCGTTAGTGGGGTATACTTGTCGTTCCCCCGTCCGCTCCCTTGACTGCGATAGCTTTTGTTACGATTGCTATTCTGGTCATTGGATTGTCTCCTTGGCTCTTCTTGTGACCTATAGTTTGAGTAGCCTTTCTTTCTATCCGCAGCGGCGGCTTCTCCTTGGATGAAGGACCTCGTGCGCTTCATGAGTTCATCGAAGGTTTGGGGAACCCTATCATTTAATTTTTTGATAAGTTCTGGATTATTGATTCCGTTCATGAATCCTGAGATCTTTAGTATTTCGGGGTATGCCTTGACATGTATGCATTCATCTTTAAAGCGCTCCATGAAAGCGCTTGTGGATTCCCCTTGGCTCTGTTTTACCCTAGCGAGCTCGACAGGGTTCTTGGCGCACTTCTTCCTCTGAGTAAAGTTCAAACGAAATGTCTTCCGCAACTCTTCAAACCCATTGATGCTTCTACATGGAAGCTTACTGAACCAGTTTCGCACATTCCCCACTAAAGTAGAGTTAAACATGTGGCACCACACAGGTTGTGGCCAATTTTCGATGGTTGCTGCTGATTCGAAAATTTTTAGGTGGTCATCAGGATCACCTGTCCCATCATAAGTCTTAACATTAGCGGGCATGCTCCTTTTTTTATCTTCTGAAAAATCACTGATGCGCCGAGTGAATGCGTCAACCTTTTGGCGGCGCCAGGGACGAGACATATCTTCGTCTTCCCAGTCGCGGGATCTTCCCCTGGACTTCCAGTGTCTTGTTTCTTTGTCCTCGTTGTCCGAGGAGTTACTTGAGGATGAGCTTACCCTTTTGCGGCGCTTGCGCCGACTATCCTCGGAATCCGAGCTTGAAGGTCTTTCACTTGGGGAGCATCGTCGCCCAAGTCTATCGTGGATCCTGCGACTACCAAGTCTAGCGTGGACATTTGCGCCGTCCATCATCTTCATGCTCCTCCAGAGACTGTAAGTCGGCTGCTTCATCGTCCACAACTTTCCTTCCGATCCTAGTAAACACAGGGTGTCGGCGGCCATCCTTCTCGCGCCTTTCCTTTCGGTAACGCGGTGGGGATGCCTCATGCTCAGGATCAAAGTTGAGCCTGGCTTGCAGGCTCTGACTTGACCTCTTTTTTGCTTCCTCTCGCATCAGCACAACCAAGGTTTCGTAATTTTGGGACACGAAATCACTTGGCGCTAGTTCAGGCGCGACTCCTTCTAGCGCGAGGATGTCTGTTTCCAAATCAGGACCCTTGTTTCGGGTGGGCGCATTTGGTGGCTCAGTGAAGTTTAATTCTGGCATGGTGAGAGGAGTGCGCAGTAGATCTACCGCGCTAGTGGTTGTTGTAGTAGCATGGGTAGTCCTTGTGATCGGTTCTACTGGAGTAAAAGCCAGATCTGAGTATGATCCTAGGCTTTTGGGCGCACTGGTTGTTCCAGAGGCCTGCTTAGCGGCTGAATCAGTTTGCTGCTTCTTCCCCAGTAGGTCGTCATGCGTTTTCTTTGTCTGCGGAGTCCGCTGATTTGGGTTTCCATGCTTCGTCATTCTAGTTCTTCGTAGAGTTCTTAGTGTAAGGTCCCACGGATGGCGCCACTTGTTGATACAAAAGTTGGGCGTTCCTTGTTTCCGTACCAATTAGATCTTAATGCTTGAGACCTGCGCACTAAGAAAACAAAAAGACACCGTTAAGCTTATCGTAGGATTGTCTCCCACGATTATCCTCCGGCGTGAGAGTAAGTAATCGGTTTTTAGGGTTTAGTTGAAAAGTTAGGGTTGAAGATCGTACCTTTAATGAGAGACGAGATGTTCTATATATACACACGAAATCCTTGTTGGTTTCGAGTTGCTTACCCTTCGGCGTATCCGCCTAAGTCGGTCGTATGATATATATCCCATAAATAAGAGATATCCTATATCAAGACCATAAATAACTTCGGGTTTGGGCCATCGTGAGCCCAAACCGTCATCATAATAGCCCATTCATGATGGGCTTAAGCCCATTCGTGATGGGCTTAAGTGTTAGTAGCGTCCATTGGTCGGGCTCATGACCCGAATGCGGACTATACGTCATCAGTATTATACTTAGTTTATTTAATATGTAACTTAGGATATGAAATTTTGTAATTCTCTCTTCTTTTTTTTTTTTCAATTTATGTGTTCTTGTAAAATTTAAAATTAGAGGGTAATTTAGGGATTTCAACTGAATGAAAATTGAGGGTTTTACAACTCTTCCCCCCTAGAAGAAAATTTTCGTCCTCGAAATTTGAGTAGATAGATCAGATGGGAACGTATCGAATCACAGAAGATGTGCGGATGACATATACGTATGACCCGATCCTGACGCTCCAAGATAGCCTCAGGCTCTTCAATAACAGACAATTCATAACAATTCTCGATCGAACAAATGCAGAACATATACATGACAGATGATGTTTGTAATCTCACTAAGAGATACATGAAACACATGTACACAAGAGGCAAATACGGAGGTAGTAATAAAAGATGAAACTTCATCAAATCTATCAAGATTCTGAACGAACTAAGGAACTTGCTAATAATCAAAGGAGCACATACCGAACTTACCAAACGTCTCTAGAGTTTCATATAGAGGTGGGTAACATATTCGTATCGATGATTAGCTAAGCATATATCGGAATGTCAAAACTTATCAGAAGTCTAATGGAATAGGTAGAATAATTGCACGGATCAGAATAAATATAAGGTCTAGTGTGTCGTGAATTAAATCTTCCTCATGCGCCAAAACGCCCAACACTGTTGCACAGAACATACAAATTCTCGGTCTAAAGTTTCAGAATTTCTCTTCCAACATGATAACTAATCCATTAGTCATTGAATTCACTCAGGTCCTTCAATAAACAGCTCCCTAACCTAGTTTAACCCAAAAGGTGTTCTTCAGCTCTGGCAAAAATCCTGCTCAACACATCTTCCAAGCTCGAATAGTTGTTCTGCTTATTTATCGGTTTTGAGGTGCAAAGCATTACCAACTCGATTCTGATCCCTCAAGCCTTCAGTAGCTCTTCCTAGGAATGTGATGTTGAAACGCAAATCTCTGACACGATCACTGCAGGTGTGCCATGTAGTTTTGAATAATCTTCTGCCGAAAGAAATCACTGCCAATCTTCCAAGTGAGCCGACCTAGTCAAAATGTCCTCTACCACTCAAGTCGTGTTGTCCTTCCTAAATGTGCGTGGAATTCCCATTACAAATTCCCTGAAAGTTCAATCTCACTTCTACATGCTAACATCCAACACTAACGAAAAACCGCTTGTACGCTGATACTGAATCTTAACCTATTGACACGCCAACCACTTTACCACTAATGTAGTCACAACCGTCTTCATACCATTCCATCAAAATTTCTGCTGCAAGTCTCAACACATAATAGTACAACTAAGATGAGTAGAGCAAATAGTGTGCTTCAATCAAAACCGCTTCCTTCAAGTCTTCTAACATAGATCATGCTTCACCGTCTTGCTCCCAAGCTTCTTCATGCCTGTCACCAGTCACTCCCAAGCCGTGCATCGGATAGTTCACTTCTTGCAGTTCTAGCTGTACCAACAATCTTCTCGTGTTGCATAAGGGCAATAGCTAAGTCCTCTTCTTGAGTAGAAACAATTCCCTTTTTAGCTTCTCAAAATTTCTACTCTCATTCTTCATCCCAATCAAAAATTTACTCTTCGAGGGTATAACATATAGCTTCCTCTGACGTAGAAGCCTCAACACAGAATACGAAGATGATTTCCGTGTTTCTCTTTCGTCTCTGAATATAACAATATGTCATACTATGAAAAATTGTCTAAGTATTCATGGAAGACACAATTCATCAAGTTCATAGGAACAGTCGGAGCAGTAGCCAATACGATTGGCGTCACAATACTCATAGAAATAAAAACGAATACGGAAAACAATTCTAGGAACATCTCGCTCCTTTAAACGTGCTTGAAAAAATGATCAGATCTAAGATTCATCATTGGGAAAACTTCACACTCTGGAGTTGATTAATCAAATCGTCGGTTCGAGGTAACGGATGACGGTTCTAACCACAATACTATTCAGCTTCCCAAGATCACTACACAACTTCATGCTATCATAACTTGAGTACACCACGGATACACACTCAAACGGATAAAACCACTTTCTAAAAGCTGGTCCTTCAATTCTTTCCATACAACCGATGTCACAAGATACGGAGTTTCAGAATTAGGAAAAACATTGCTCTTATACGGATAGAGTTTTAGAATAAACCAACTTACTGATCTCAAGACATCCTATGATCCTAATAAGTTCAAGTTATATGATGTAACTATTATCACGTTGGTCAGGCGTCATAATACTTGCATCATATACACATGCCCTTATTGCAATCACAGTTTACCTCAAGTCGTGACTAAACAAACTTCATAACCAGATCAGAACAAGATCACACTCAGATGGAAATCTTGATAGTTTATTGAGGAATTCATTACGAAAATTTCAAACAACCGAATAACTCTCGAGTCGAGTTTCATTAAACGAGATATCTTCACAACCGCGACAGATTAACGTATGAATTTTTAAATCAGATGGGATCATAATTATTTACCAGGTTGGGAACCATGGTACAGAGTTCGAGTTTCTCAAATCGTAAAAGATTACAAATCTAATATGACTGTTGTTAGCATCTCGATACTTAGTTAACAAATCCATATTCAAAATAACATCGAATTAAACATTCCTAAAGAAAACAGATTAGAAGAACGAACTTATCTTCCAATACCTTCAAAATGTACTGGATAATTCTGATACTCGTGACGGATAATCACAAGTTTTCTCATAGGAATAGAAATGAGCAAAGCAGATTCTAATAGTGCAGAGGGGACCTAAATATGCTTAGCAAAAGCAAGGGAAACTACAGAATGTGTCGAACACATCGGATTCCTACATATACGAATTCTCTGAACAAATGAAAATGTAACCAAACAAATCATAAACGAATTGGAGATCGTAATTCAAAGAATGCGGTCACATTAGAGAGTGAAACCTGTAAGGCATTACTACAAAAGTATAAAATCATTCTAAACTTATGTGATCACTAAACTTATATTGCGTATCTTGCTAAATTTCCTAAGTCTCTGGAACGAATGGTCTTATAAGAGTCTAACTGAAACGGAGGCATAAATCAGAGTGGCGCGGAAGGAAAGATAAATAATCAAAGTCTTATCGCATAATCTTCCCAATCCTCACCAGTCATAACTAAAGTTTCTACAGGGAAAACCTAAGGCAAAACTTCAAGGGTTGTCTTATAATCTCTTACAGTGGAAGCCTAAGGGTCCAAACTTCACAGGTCAAGGTTTTATGTACTACAAGTCACAGCCTGGTCTCTAATTCCATAATTGTAACACCCCAACCTGACAAGGGTTAAGATATCACATTCATGGTGTCAAACAGAACATACACAAGCGGAAGACTTTAATAATACAATTAAATTCAAAAGTTACAAATGAAATATAAGGTAAATGAAATACAAGGGTTACAACAAAGGTACAATAAACCTAGTAATGAAAATCTCCAAGTCAACTCTAATCCAAGGTAGCTATCAAAGGTGTAGTCCTCTAAGAGCTCTTATTCACTCTTCACTCATATCCCAGCTTCCCTCTAAAACCTGCCACGGTGAAAAAAAATGCGGCTGAGCTTAAAAAGCTCAGTGGACGGATATATTATAATAGAAAATAGAAATATAAATGTGAAGTTCAAATGAAGTACAATGGGGAAACATAAGTAGGCATAATGTAATGGAAAACATAGTGTATAGGTTAAGTAATAGGAATCTATGCAGTCGCCTGCATAAACAGAATCATAATACCCTTGGCTCATAACATAACATAATCTTCACTTCTCATAAATTAAAAAGAGGGGAGACCTCTTAAGTAATATAAAAGGAGTAGCGAACTCCCATGTGTGTATGGCATGTATTGCACACAATTACCATACACCAGATATACAACATATGTAACAGATACAGATCCAGATCTAGGATGCATCCATACGCCCCTGCAGAAAATCATAATCATCGTGGCCATACATATAATATAATAAAAGGGACGTGATGGGTCATCACTCCCCCACCCTAGCGTCATGCCATTGGTGCATCAATGACATGGTCATGGAACCCCCATGACTAGTGATACAGATACATAATACATAATAAGAGCCATCATAATCACATCAAGGGTTTATAGCAAAGGTTCATGTCCAAAGGTTCATAGCGAGGTTCATATCAAAGGTTTATATCAAGGGTTCATAATGAAGGTTCACAACTATGGTTCATATCAAAGGTTGTAAATCACGAAGGAAACCTTAAAGATAAGGTCAGAATATCCGTACCTTATGCCAAAAAGACAAATAGATAAAAGGTGGATCACACAAAAACGGAAGGTCACTTCTTCTTAACCGAACCTATACAATTTAATAATCACATATTACTTACAAGCTCATTTTAATCAGATTTCATAATTTAGGTTTCTTTCTATTTTTAGTAACTTTACATATTTAGTAAGTTTCCGAATTAATAACTTTCAATATTTAGTAACTTTCCCGAATTAGTAAATTTCCATTTTTAATAACCTTCCAGATTTAGTAACTTTACATAATTAGTAACTTTCCATATTTACTCATAACTTAGGGTTTACGAATAATCATGAGTTAAGTTGAAGGCTTAGCTTGTCAAATATCATGGTTTAGGGCTTCATATATCGTTTAGCAAAGTCTAGGGTTCAAACATGATAATAATCAAAGCTTAGGGCTATATGTGTAAATATAGGTTTTAAGACTCATTTGACCGAATTTGTGAATCAAAACGAAACTCGAATTATATTCAAAACCCTTAGCAAGCTAGGAATACTAATAACATATTCGTATCACAATTTCAAAAAAACACACAAGGTACTGTCGGTATAGATTTATTAAGCCAAAACCCTTTTAAACACGATTAAATATCACACGTGTAAGTTTATGCATGATTACCCTTTTATAGTTTCCAAGTTTCCTAAGTCGTAAAATTGTTTATACACCCATCGACCCGATACTCAAAATGCCAATGACAATGAGACGTGGTTAATCCTCCAAAACCGTACGTATACTAACAAATTACAAACCCAAAACCCCACTCATCTACATCACCACAACTGATATTAATTCCTTTCTATCTAGTCTTGTTCTCATTAAAGCCCAATGAGCACCAAACATGTTATGCCAATCCATTATATCGTATATCTCATAATTTGCTTACTGGTTGTTCAATGTCAAAATTCACAAATGTAAATACAATTCTCAATCTATTATTATAGTATTTTCCATGCATGCATGGTTTATGGTCATATAGTTCCAACTTTCGTATAACAATCTCCTTCTTTTTATTTTAATGTAACAAAATGTGTAAATATCAAGTATAGTTTCATGCATACATAGAATTTATTTATTTCCCTTATACCTTTAACTAATGACTAGCCATACTATACATGGTGTTTCTTACATGCGTATCTAATAAGGATGACATACGAGTGATGAGTTGAAAGTATACCTCAAGTTGTAACGAGAGTATGACCAAGCGAATAGAACGAACTCAATGTACATGCGAACACAACCTTTACATTAGTTTCGAAACATATAATTTACGAGCAGAAGTGATTCGAGTTGATATTACAACTAACCATTAAACATGAATTTGATTGAAGAATACACCTCCAAGCTAAATGGGGGCCGCGATCAAACTCGAACAACCAGGTACAACGCTAACTCGAACCCCAAAACCCTTGACGTACATAATCACTATACGTATGGATTCACAAGCTAACCTCGTGGCCCACCCATGAAGACCAGATCGAAATACAAACCAAAGTAGAAACCAAACTCGTACCTTACTTTAAAGGGACGGATCAAAATCGAACTCAAGTATGAACACCGACCCAACACTATGGCCAGATCGAGATCGAGATAGAATGAAACCAAAACTATAATATGTACACAAACAGGGACCCTAACGAGATAATAGTCGGGTGACCAAAACTTGTCTTCTAACAACTCTCACACATTCGTATACATGTAGAAAGGATTTTTGGTGTTGTGTTTTTTGTTTTTAATGATTCACGAATGGGAGAAAATGGGTGAGGGTGTGGGTGTCTCTAAGCGTTCATACGAGTAGCAAAAGTAAGAGATGAGGGTGAGTGTGTCGTACAGAGAAATGGGAGAGGATAAGGGTGTGTGTTGTTTAACTAGAATGAGTATAGGGGAGACAAATAAGTTAATTTACAAATCATGGTGATTGATTGGCTGTGATTAGTCGAATATCAAGGGATGATTGAGGTGAGTGGAAATTGTCAAATTAGAGTTTCCTTCTTTGAAAACGTGAATGGAGAATTGGGATATGACTGACTATTAAGAGTAAGTTTACTTTTGAAAGGTTCTTGTAACTTTCTTCACAAATAAATAAATGTTAATTATGTATATTTTTGTCTCATGTTTAGCTCTTACAAGTAAGTATATTATTACCAAAGATTAAGGTAAAGTGTAATTGCATGTATTGATCATAACATTTGATGGACATCTGTTTTTGCATGTCTATGAGACTTTAAACTTTTTGATAAAATAACTTGTAAACTTAACTTTTAGCAATCATGTGAATGCCTAAATCATGGGGATTGGATATCTCTTAATTTTATTAGACGTATTAAACTTGTAAAGTGTATATCTCGTTTCTCAAAGAAAAATAAAATAAAAGAAGAAACGTGTAAACTTAGGTTTTCTTCGTATCGTACATTCAAAAGTTATCTCGTATTTCAGGTTATTATAGCTAGGGTTTAGTTTTAATTATAAGGTTATGTATTATACTTAGTTTATTTAATATGTAACTTAGGATATGAAATTTTTCCCTAATGAGAAAAGGTTGTGACCAAGGCCTTCGACATAATATACATGGCTAATTTCGATGTTGCCATTGACATAATCTCCATAGTCCATGATAGCAGCAAAATGATTATTCCCGAATCTGACAGTGCAGATGAACTTTTCAACAAAGTTTACTAAAAGTTTAAGGTTGCCTGTCATATGTCGGGAACAGCCGCTATCAACAATCCATAGAACAATTTGAATCACCTGCATCACATGAAGACAATGAAGATGGAGTGATGGTAACGGTGGAACCCGTTGGGTTAGTAGCACAGTTATTAATCATTATAGGTGTTAAACACTAGATTCAATCCTTATCACACACAATATAAGAGATTAAAGAAGAGAGATTAGTAGAGAGAGAGAGAGATATGGCAACTTCTAGAGAGAGAAAGAGAAGTATTAGATTAAGAGAGAATGGGGAGGATACAATGAATTCCCTAGAAGCCACTACACATCCCCAATGGCTAACACTTACAAATGAGGAGGTTGTGAGCTATTTATAGAACAAGGCTAATGAGCCATTTGGGCTTTCCATGGGCTTTTCTATGGACAATCTTTTAACCTATTAGTTTAAACTAAAAGCCCATTGACTATTCTAATTAATTACACAACGACACATTACAAAAATTTAAAACGTAAATGACCATCACTTTTATAAAAGCTAACAATCTCCCCCTAAGGGATGGTCATTCAAATGATGCTCCGTGTGATTTGGTCTTTTTTCTTCATTGTCTTGTGCTTTGTGTGTCGTTGTAGAATAGTCTTGCTTTTTCGTTCCATCGTGCTTTGTGATCTTCAAAGTATCGTCTGTATGTCGTTCTTGCCTTGATCAACATCTTCATGTGCATTTGTGTCGTATCCTCCAACATACTAATACATCTTGAACTTCATACTTACGTCTTCCTCACTTGATACATGAACTTGTTCTTGACATCATGATTAGTTTTTTGACATTGTCATAACACTATGTATTTAACTTGATCCTTTGTCTTGAACTTTTTATCTTAAGCTTTGTTGAGGATGATCTTCATAAGTGTTGGATCGATATACTCTGACCAAACTAACTTGTAGCTTGTCTAAGGGTTTAGCAACCTTGGATAAATCCAAAACTAAAAGAAGAAACGTGTAAACTTAGGTTTTCTTCGTATCGTACATTCAAAAGTTATCTCGTATTTCAGGTTATTATAGCTAGGGTTTAGTTTTAATTATAAGGTTATGTATTATACTTAGTTTATTTAATATGTAACTTAGGATATGAAATTTTTCCCTAATGAGAAAAGGTTGTGATCAAGGCCTTCGACATAATATACATGGCTAATTTCGATGTTGCCATTGACATAATCTCCATAGTCCATGATAGCAGCAAAATGATTATTCCCGAATCTGACAGTGCAGATGAACTTTGCAACAAAGTTTACTAAAAGTTTAAGGTTGCCTGTCATATGTCGGGAACAGCCGCTATCAACAATTCATAGAACAATTTGAATCACCTGCATCACATGAAGACAACGAAGATGGAGTGATGGTAACGGTGGAACCCGTTGGGTTAGTAGCACAGTTATTAATCATTTTAGGTGTTAAACACTAGATTCAATCCTTATCACACACAATATAAGAGATTAAAGAAGAGAGATTGGTGAGAGAGAGAGAGAGATATGGCAACTTCTAGAGAGAGAAAGAGAATTATTAGATTAAGAGAGAATGGGGAGGATACAATGAATTCCCTAGAAGCCACTACACATCCCCAATGGCTAACACTTACAAATGAGGAGGTTGTGAGCTATTTAAAGAACAAGGCTAATGAGCCATTTGGGCTTTCCATGGGCTTTTCTATGGACAATCTTTTAACCTATTAGTTTAAACTAAAAGCCCATTGACTATTCTAATTAATTACACAACGACACATTACAAAAATTTAAAACGTAAATGACCATCTTTTATAAAAGCTAACAATCTCCCCCTAAGGGATGGTCATTCAAATGATGCTCCGTGTGATTTGGTCTTTTTTCTTCATTGTCTTGTGCTTTGTGTGTCGTTGTAGAATAGTCTTGCTTTTTCGTTCCATCGTGCTTTGTGATCTTCAAAGTATCGTCTGTATGTCGTTCTGGCCTTGATCAACATCTTTATGTGCATTTGCGTCGTATCCTCCAACATACTCATACATCTTGAACTTCATACTTACGTCTTCCTCACTTGATACATGAACTTGATCTTGACATCATGATTAGTTTCTTGACATTGTCATACCACTATGTATTTAACTTGATCCTTTGTCTTGAACTTTTTATCTTAAGATTTGTTGAGGATGATCTTCATAAGTGTTGGATCGATATACTCTGACCAAACTAACTTGTAGCTTGTCTAAGGGTTTAGCAACCTTGGATAAATCCAAAACTACTAATATTGAAACGCTGATATACTTTGTTAAGTATGCAGAATCTACTTCAACAAAGCTAAGAAGAATTAACAAAACTTTGATTATGTTAAACCTTGAACCTGCTTACTTTATACAAATTCACTAACAAACTCTAAACACTAATACTCTAATAATCGACTAATACTTTTCTCTAAAACTTCTTATGAACTTGTATCTCTAATCGTCTAAACTCATACGTATAATGCCAACCTAGGGGTCCTTTTATAGGCACAAGGAAAACCCTAGTCGGTTTACAATACTTGAACGACAAGTAATTCTAATTATAATCTAATAATAACTCTAAGAACATTCTAGAATTACACATTAATCCTTAAACGTATTTGCATAACAGTCCTTTAACTTTTGCAGTACTTTGACTTTTATCAACGAGCAGCAGTACGTTGACTTGCAGCAGTACTTTGATTTTATAGCCCAACAATAAGTATGAGTATGAGGAGATATAGATGTTGAAACATATGATGGTTGATGGACTTTCCTCAGTACCTACATAAAACAGTTAGCAATAAATCGTCCAGCACTTACAGGTTCAGATTTCGAGATCGTTAACAGCATAGTGTGAAGACTTTCACTATTAGCCGGCCGCTTCTGAAATGGATACCCCCGAAAGGGCTTACACAGACACACCGAAGTGCATCAATGATTCAGTGAGTTGCTGAGGATCACCCCACGACTGTAGAACATTTGAAGTACGTAACCATCATGATATAACTGGCAAGATCCGGAGATCTCATTAAGACTCTTACTACTTGTGTCCTTTTTGGCGAACACAAGTGTATTATATTGGAAGTGTTCCTAAGAGATCTTTGATGAATCTCATGGCTCTAGTTTCACACCCCCAAAATCTGTGGTTACAGCGGAATGGAATTCCTAGGGCGTGATGTTCATGGTCAACAAAGTACAAGGAATAAAGAATGACCTCTATGTAAGTCATTTTAAAACAAGCATTTGATTTAACACAACGTTTTACAAAACATAGTTATCAGAGTTCACCATCAAAATTTAAGATTTTAATACATGATCAAACGCTAAATAATGCAAGAAAATCTTCATCATGATGTGCTTCCAAAATGTGACTCAAAAGTGCTCCATATAAGAGGTGTATCAACATCACCTAATTACCTGAGAATACACGCTAAAAGGGTCAACAATAATGTTGGTGAGAATAATAGGTTTAAGTAAACAGTATTACGGACCACAAGATTTCAATAGCAAGACAATACAACAAATATAGTGTCACAGCCAAAAATAATATATACATTGCCTAAGCTCATGACCCCGAAGCTCGATGTAATGGTATGCAATCAAGCACAATAATAAATGCCCCAAATAAGTGTTTGTCAGGCACTCGGAAATAATCCAATGATATGCGTCCGTTTACCCTGTTGGCGCGACCAACCCGGACGGGGTGTCAACCCAAATAGATCTATTCATAACATCCGCCCTTACAAGTAATTAACGGTTCATGATTCGTAGGGGACTTTAATGGCAATGTGGTAACTTAGGCAAAGTAACAGTTTTAGTATTCCCACACTGAGGGTTTAGAAATCATGTACAAAAACTGTAAAATCGGGGCTATGAAACTCACCTTAGCAAAAGAAATTCCCAATTGGTAAATTTGTAAATGGAAAACCAAGTCCGATAACTCTAATCGTGACCTAAATGTTACATGTGTCTTAGATTCGAAAATAAGGCCATGCACGCAAGTTCATACTCTACGTTATCACTTGTACATGTTGTTGTATTATTTGTCGTCAAAATATTGCTGTGTCAACTTGATCCTTTATTTAGAAAATTACCACTTTAGAAAATGTAACTTGTTTATCTTGCGACCAAATTTTGGTCGTCATGTTAATGGCTATCTCAAAAGTCTCTAACGCGTCTAATAAGTATATGTAATGTTCTACCATTTTCGTTTACCTCATTTTAACCAAAACGTACTCAAAAAGGTCCAAAATCCATTTCTAAAAATTCTAACAGCTTTCTAATAGAGGAATAATAGGCTGTCAAACTATATGTTGCCGCAAATCTTTATTAAGCCATAACTTTTGCATCGTAGCTCCGTTTCTTAAGTTTGACCTATCCTCGCGAATGTATTTAAGTATACTATCGGATTTTCAAGGTCTCGGCCAGTCTAGATACCATTTAGCATCAGTTTTTATTACTCAAGTTTCTGGACAGATTCATACTTTTTCTGAAAATGTAGTTTTCGTCGTCTAAATTGAAAATAGCGTATCTTTTTCGTTACAAGCCCGTTTTAACTCATTCAAGCGGATACGTTTTCGTTATTAAGTCTATTTTCTATATTTCTAGACAAAAATTACTCACAACCCACCAATTTTTCCAGTTTTTACAAAACGGGCCAGATTGCTTGTTAAAAGTGTCAAAACTATATTTCCAATCTTCTAGTTAACATATCCACTTAACTACAACTACAATTCTAGTCCTAGTTCCTCCATCAACCTCTCAATATAATAACAATGATCAAAAAATAAACTTAACAATATTTTAAGGCTCGTGTAATAATCATCAAGAATGCTCAAATATATACAAGTTTACTAATATACATGTTTATAAGGTTTATTACCACCTTCTTATGAAAAGTTTTACTAACTAGTTTTCTTGTAACCAAAACTTGTTAAAAACATAATCTTTGTTAAAGGATCTTTGTAAATGTGAAACCTTATCAACATGTACCAAGTAATAACTAAGTATAGATACTTGACAAGCATGAAAAACATGAAAATCATCAAGTGTTAGTTGTGTAAGATCACTTACAAGAGTAATTAGTGAGGTGAGAGTTGTATAATACTAGCTTAACCACAAGACTTATGCTCCAAACCCTTGCTAAAGTATTCTAATGACACTAGAATTAGCCCAACAAGCTTTCCGTTCTTCCTTGATCTTTAATGTGGGTCGATTTGTATATGGTAGGATTATTTTATTATTTTGGCTAATGAGTGAAATGAAGACTATTACTTTATTATACTTGACACATAAGTTCAATAGTTAAGTCAAAGCTCATCATTTTAACTAGGGGGAGGGGGGCCGAATGGGTATTAGGGAGGGGGACAATTGGGAGGCTAAGCCTCCATGGAAGATTTGTCTTCCATGTTTTGTGCTAGCTTGTTGGCTAATAAATTTTATGTGTACAATTTTTCTAGTAAATGTTTGTGAAATAAAAGGGGGGGGGGGGGGGCGGCGCAATACATAAAATATGGCTAGATGAGTAGTTTTTATACAAAAGTGTATGTGTTGTAAGTATTGGGTGTCAAAAATATGTATTGGTTGTGGTTTCGGTGATTAACGAAAGTTATACGTATTTAAATGTGAGACATAAAGAAATTACTTTAGGCGTCAGAAAATATTTTTGGAACTTTCGTAATCTTTTTAGAAGTATAAAAATACCTTAGAAATAATCATTGAGAGAATTAGGTATATCGGGTGTTAAATTTTAAATAACGGATATAGTTTGTTGAATTAACAACCGTAAGTAATTTAAGAAAAGGAAATTGTTTTAGAGTTTAAAATTGTGAACTGGAGTAGGAGCAAGGTACTGGAGCGCTGTGGACTAAATATTACCTAAGTTCTAGTGTACTTGGAATTTATTCTAGGCTTTCACGTTGGTTCAAGTAAAAGATTATAGGTAAATTGTTCCCAAGTAAATGTCAAGAAAATAAATTTGAGTTCGTTGAGTAGTATTGACCTGTAAATTAGCGGGTTGTGATAGTCTACCACCTATAAAAAAGAATCTCATCCTCGAGATTCAGCCAGTGTTGGTCAATGGAGTGTTTTCGGTTAAAAGATGCGGATACGTTTGACGGATCTGGTCCTCTCATTCCCAAGTGAACTCGGGACCTCGTTGAGAATTACAGCAAACTTTGACGATAGGAATTCTACTATGCTTTAATTTCTTGACATCACGATCCATAATTTCTACTGGCTCTTCGATGAAATTAAGCTTGTCATCGAGTTGAATCTCTTCCAAAGGAATGACGAGGGATTCGTCGGATAAGCACTTCTTGAGATTAGAAACATGAAAGGTGTTGTGCACACTGCTAAGCTCTGGCGGGAGTTCAAGTCTGTATGCCACTGGACCGATTCTTGCGAGAATCTTAAATGGTCCAATATACCTAGGGTTCAATTTCCCGCTTTTCCCAAATCGTATCACACCTTTCCAAGGCGATACCATCAACATTACCATGTCTCCAACTTTAAATTCTAAAGGCTTACGCCTCACATCGGCGTAACTTTTCTGACAATCTCTGGCGGCTTGCAGTCTGTTCCGAATCTGGACAATCTTCTCGGTTGTCTCATGAATAATTTCTGGACCGGTAAGTTGAGCATCTCCGACTTCGGCCCAACAAACTGGTGATCGGCATTTCCTACCGTATAGTGCTTCAAATGGTGTAGCCTTTATACTTGTGTGATAACTATTGTTGTAGGAAAACTCAATTAACGGCAAGTGAGTATCCCAGCTATTACAAAAATCAATCACACAGGCACGTAGCTTGTCTTCGAGTTTTTGGATGGTCCTCTGACTCTAACCATCGGTCTTTGGACGATAGGCTGTACTCATATCGAGACAGGTTCCAAAGGCATCAATAAGCGATTACCAAAATATTGAAGTGAATCGACTGTCTCGATCTGAAATGATTGAAACTGGTACACCGTATTTCGAGACAATCTCCTGGATATAGATTCTGGTTAACTTATCCATCTTGTAGGTTTCTTTAATGGGCAAGGAATGAGCTAATTTGGTGAGACGATCAACGATCACCCAAATCGGGTCGTGACTGCTAGGAGTTTTAGGAAGTTTAGTGATGAAGTCCATGGTTATACGCTCCCATTTCCATTGAGGAATGTTTGGTTGCTGTAGTAAACTGGACGGCTTCTGGTATTCGGCCTTAACTTTAGAGAAAGTAAGACATTTGCTAACATAAGTAGCGATGTCGGCCTTCATATTCGGCCACCAATACAGCTTTTTGAGGTCTTGGTACATTTTATCGAAACCCAGGTGTATGGAATATTTGGACTTGTGTGATTCGTGCATGATTAACTCTCGTAGGACACCAAAATTTGGTATCCAACTTCTGTCTTTGAAGCATAACATTCCATCGGATCTTTTCACAAAACCATTCTTACTTTCTGGCATACCATGAATGTTCTCCTTTGGTCGGTTCTCCGTCTTAAGTGCCTCGGCCTGAGCCTCAATAATTTTGGATGGAAGAGGTGAACTAATGGTCATACCCAATGATCTTACTCTTAACGGTTTAAGTCGCTTTTTCCTGCTAAGGGCATCTGCTACTACATTCGCTTTTCCAGGATTATATCGGATCTCGCAATCATAATCACTAAGTAGTTCTAGCCAACGGCGTTGCCTCATATTAAGCTCTTTCTGATCTAAGATATGTTGAAGACTTTTGTGGTCGGTGTATACTATACACTTTGTACCGTAGAGGTAATGTCTCCAAATCTTTAGCGCAAAGACAATTGCTCCTAACTCTAAGTCATGAGTGGTTAATTCTTCTCATGAACTTTGAGTTGTCGAGAAGCGTAAGCTATAACCTTTTCACTTTGCATTAACACTGCCCCAAGTCCTTTATGCGAAGCGTCACAATAAACTACGAAATTTTCCATTCCTTCGGGTAATGCCAAAATCGGCGCACTGCAAAGTTTTTGCTTCAACAACTGAAAAGCGGAATCTTGTTTCTCTCCCCATTGGTACTTCTGATTCTTTTACGTTAACTTGGTTAAAGGCTTCGCTATCTTAGAGAAACTCTCGATGAGTCTTCGGTAATAACCGGCAAGACCTAGAAATTGACGAATCTCTGTGGGAGTCTTGGGCATTTCCCAATCTTTAATAGCCTCAATCTTAGCTGGGTCAACATGGAATACATGGCTATCAATTACATGCCCAAGAAATTGTACCTTTTGGATCCAAAAATCACACTTAAAAAACTTGGCGTACAACTTCTCGTTCTTGAGCAATTCTAGGATTGTCTTGAGATGTCTTCATGCTCTTCTTGGTTTTTCGAGTAGATTAGAATATCATCAATGAACACAATTACAAATTTGTCCAGGTATGGTTTGCACACATGATTCATGAGATCCATAAATACCGTCGGTGCATTAGTTAATCTAAACGGCATCACTTGAAACTCATAATGACCATAACGAGTCTTAAAAGCCGTTTTTGAGATATCTTCTTCCCGAACCCTTAGTTGACGATAACCCGACCTCAAATCAATCTTTGAGTACAAACTGGAACCTTGCAACTGATCAAACAAATCATCTATTCTTGGAAGTGGGTAATGGTTCTTCACCGTTAACTTGTTCAATTCTCGATAATTTATGCACATTCGGAATGATCCATCCTTCTTCTTTACGAACAAGACCGGCGCTCCCCAAGGCGAGGAACTTGGTCTAATGAATCCCTTGTCTAGTAGTTCTTGCAACTGATTAGACAATTCTTGCAACTCTAATAGTACTAGTCGGTAGGGTGCTCTTGCTATCGGTGCCGCTCTTGGCACTAAATCTATCTGGAACTATACTTGACGGGTAGGCGGTAGTCCAAGCAAGTCTTCGGGAAAGACTTCCAGAAAATCTCGAAAAATCGGTACATCTTCCAATCATTTTTCATCTGACTTCTTTTCAGTTATGTGTGCCAGAAAAGCATGACATCCCTTCTTTATATACTTTTCGGTCTTGACACACGATATGATGTTTAATCGGGTTCCGCTTCGTTCCCCACGGATTATCAAGGTTTCACCATTGAAAGGAAGATGGACAACCTTTTCGTCGCAAATGATCTTGGCATGATGTTTAGATAACCAATCCATACCAATTATGACATCAAAACTACCGAGCTTGATAGGTATAAGGTCAATGTTAAATGGATGATTTAGGAAGTTAAAAGTGCATCCGCGGATTATGGTGCCGGAGCCAACTAAGTTACCATTTGCTAATTCAACGTTGTAGGCGGTGTCTAAGGTGGTCGGTGAGATGTTAAGTAAAGGAGCAAAAGTAGTATACACAAAACTTTTATCGGCACCCGAATCAAATAAAACTGAAGCATAACGACCATTGAGAAGAAACGTACCCATGACAACTTTCGGGTCCTCAGTAGCTTCCCTTTTCCTGAGATTGTAGACTCTTCCCCGAGCTCCATTATTCTGAGTTACCTGATTCTTCTCCTTTGGGCATTCTTTCTTGAAATGTCCTGCTTCGCCACATCCGAAACATGCTCCGGGACCCCTTTGATTAGTTGCAGCAGTAGGAGACCTACAGTCTTGGTTAAGTGCCCAATTTTCTTGCAATTGCCGCACGGAGTAGGGCAACGTCCTCGATTGTGGTGACGTTGGCACTTGTCATACTTAGGAAGATTTCCTTCATAACCTTTCCTTTCAGTCGGACCCGCAACATAAGCCTTTACAACTTCTTGTCTTTTGTTGGGTTGTTGAGTAGCATTTCTTCCATGAGTAGAATCCCACTTTCTCTTGTTTTTGTTACTGTTGTAGTGGCGGTTGTTGTTGTTGCGGTTACTGTTATTGCTATCTCGAGCAGCCTTTTCCCGAACAACTTGATCCATCAGATTGTGAGACATTCGGATTGTCTCATCTAGAGTACTCGGCTTAGAAGAGGTGACATTTCCTTGAATATAAGATAGAAGTCCCCAGATGTACCTTTCAATCTTTTTCTGGGTAGTCAAAACCATCTCAGGACAGAGAGTAGCCAATTCATGATATCGTTGAGTATAAGCTGCAATGTTGTACCCTTTCACTGTTAAATTCCAAAATTCAACTTCCAATTTTTGAACTTCATTTCTCGGACAATACTCAGCGGTAACCATTTCCTTAAACTCAGCCCACGGTAATTTAAAAGCAGCATCAATTCCCACTGATTGGGCATAGGCATTCCACCAAGATAAGGCACCATCCAACAAGGTACCTGTAGCATATTTCACCTTATAGTTTTTCGCGCAACTGCACATGCGGAAAGTCTATTCCAATTTCTCGAACCATCGTACGAAACCGAAAGCTCCTTCCGCGCCACTAAAAGTCTTCGGCTTGCAACCCGAAAACTCCATGTAAGTACATCACGAGTCGTAGTTTCAACCCTAGTTGCCGTTCCACTAGCTTCTCCGCCGTTACCACTATTGCGATTTGTCTCGTATTCAGCCATAGCAGCAGCAACCTGTGCCGTAACCCGTTGGGCAACGAGTCGATCGATCTCAGTTGTACTCATGCTTTGTTTCTTAGGTGGAATTGTTTTTCTAATCACAAGAAACAACAATAATTAGGATCCATAAGTAACAAAGGTCATCACAAGTATATATACGTATACAACCATGACATCTGAAAATCACAACAAGATCAACCACAACCATAGGAATAAATCATGACAAAAATAAATCATGATAGAAATATGACGTGATAGGGATAATCCATAATGAATCACAATAACCATAATATATTTTCACCATGAGTAGATACAACCACAACAAGATAAAAATACATCATGACAAGGATAAATCAAGGTAAGAATATGGCGTGATAAAAAAAAATAATCAACCACAAGAAGAATAGATCACGTCAACCATAATATAATCACAAAATAAATAGATACATCACAACATATATGGATACAAAATGAAAAGTCTCGGTTCACATCGACCGATAACATACCATAGAGTAGCCATAAAATACATCCCAAAATGACTTGCTACATTGTTGTACAACTAACAAAAGATCACAAGTGTCCCAACTAATGCCACACACCCCGTGGCTAGGATATACATACAAAAGCTATCTACAATACAAGTCCAGTCTAGGCATTGCCTGATGTACCATCGAGACAACGCTGGAGATCTCTAATCTGATCACGGAGAATAGTAATCAACGCATCCTGGTCACGTCGCCGTGCCTGCTCATCCTCTATGAAATACTCAAGTGTAGCAATCCGGGAGTGTGCAACGATCTGGTGCTCTAGCTGCGTCTCTAAAGTCTCAATGCGCTCTAGGGAACCTCATCGGGACGATCAAAAGCTCGGCCAATACGGTCCTCATGACGGACCATCCTCGCGATCAGAAGTGGAATAGTATGATGGATCGGCTCACCGGTAACCAGCAGGACTCGAGCAGCAGCCATCTCCGAACTCTCTCCTAACTTGAATGATCTCAGAGTACCCTCATCGTATCTCCATCTACTGAGTATAGGAGGAATGAATGACCATCTACGGGTGTCAACCCGTCTACGAACCTCGTGTCGAGTAGAGGCCTCAGCAGCAGCCATAACATAGGGATCTAAAGGGGAAGGAACCATGGTAAATGCCCTCTAACGAGGTGGTAGCAAGGTGTCAGAAACATCTCTATATGATGATGGTAATGGAACTGTGGTGGTCTGGTGGTAAGTAAACGGTGGTGGTGGTGGAGATGATGGTGGTGATGGGATACGAGGTGGAATAGTAGGTGCTGATGCACGGATGGGTTGAGAGCGAACCCTCTTCCTAGCGGTGTGAAGCATGACAGGGCCATACTCATATAATTGGTAGCGATGACCAATAGGGATTTGATTTGATCGCACTACAGGAACACGGCTAACACGGCGCACTGGTGGTGAAACGGGTGGTGATGAAACTGGAGGGCCAGGTGCAATGGGTGATGATGGTATAGGTGGTGTAGATATAGTCTGAGCGTCTTCAAATGGCTCGGTCTCAGCAGACTCATCGCCGGAGGATACAGGAATAGGAATCACTGGTGTGACCGGAACAGTGGATGATGACGAATCGTCCATATCCGAATCCGAATCGAGGACGATAGGATCAGTGGGTGAAGACATATCACTGTAAACCAGGTCAATACAAAATTATATAAGTACAAGCACTTATATAAAATAAGTAAATAAAAAAAGTATCAAAATCGTATGCACATCATGATGTTGTGGAGTGTCGTGACCTAGTGGTTATAGTCTAGGGTCAATGATGCATCCTAGTTCTCAATAACCTTGGCTCTGGTACCAATCTGTCACACCCACAAAATCTGTGGTTGCAGCGGAATGGAATTCCGAGGGCGTGATGTTCATGGTCAACAAAGTACAAGGAATAAAGAACGACCTCTAAGTGAGTCGTTTTAAAACAAGTGTTTGATTTAACATAATGTTTTACAAAACTTAGTTATCAGAGTTCACCATCAAAATGTAAGATTTTAATACATGATCAAACGCTAAATAATGCAAGAAAATCTTCATCATGACGTGCTTACAAAATGTGACTCAAATGTGCTCCATACAAGAGGTGTATCAACATCACCTAATTACCTGAGAATACACGCTAAAAGGGTCAACAATAATGTTGGTGAGAACCATAGGTTTAAGTAAATATTATTGCGGACCACAAGATTTCAATAGCAAGACAATACAACAAATATAGTGTCACAGCCAAAAATAATATATACAGTGTCTAAGCTCATGACCCCGAAGCTCGATGTAATGGTATGCAATCAAGCACAATAATAAATGCCCCAAATAAGTGTTTGCCAAACACTCGGAAATAATCCGAATGATATGCGTCCATTTACCCAGTTGGCGCGACCAACCTGGACGGGATGTCAACCAAATAGATCTATTCATAACATCCGTGCTTACAAGTAATTAACGGTTCATGATTCGTAGAGGATTTTAATAGCAATGTGGTAACTTAGGCAAAGTAATAGTTTTAGTTCATGTGTCCGTATGTAAAAACAAGCATTGTATTCCCACCCCGAGGGTTTAGAAATCATGTATAAACAATGCAAAATCAGGGCTAAGAAAATCACCTTAGCAAAAGCAATTCCCAATTGGTAAATTTGTAAATGGAAAATCAAGTCCGATAACTCTAATCGTGACCTAAATGTTACATGTGTCTTAGATTCGAAAACAAGGCCATGCACGCAAGTTCATACTCTACGTTATCACTTGTACATGTTGTATTATTTGTCGTCAAAATATTGTTGTGTCAACTTGATCCTTTATTCAGAAAATTAACACTTTAGAAAATGTAACTTGTTTATCTTGCGACCAAATTTTGGTCGTCATGTTAATGGCTATCTCAAAAGTCTCTAACGCGTCTAATAAGTATATGTAATGTTCTACCATTTCCGTTTACCTTATTTTAACCAAAACGTACTCAAAAAGATCCAAAATCCATTTCTAAAAATTCTAACAGCTTTCTAATAGAGGAATAATAGCCTGTCAAAACTATATGTTGCCGCAAATCTTTATTAAGCCATAACTTTTGCGTCGTAGCTCCGTTTCTTAAGTTTGACCTATCCCCGCAAAGGTATTTAAATATACTATCGGCTTTTCAAGGTCTCCGTTAGTCTAGATACCATTTAGCATCAGTTTTTATTACTCAAATTTCTGGACAGATTCATACTTTTTCTGAAAATGTAGTTTTCGTCGTCTAAATTGAAAATAGCGTATCTTTTTCGTTACAAGCCCGTATTAACTCATTCAAGCGGCTACGATTTCGTTATTAAGTCTATTTCCTATATCTCTAGCCAAAAATTACTCACAACCTACTGATTTTTCCAGTTTTTACAAAACGGGACAGATTGTTTGTTAAAAGTGTCAAAATAATATTTCCAATCTTCTAGTTAACATATCCACTTAACTACAACTTGAATTCTAGTCTTAGTTCCTCCATCAACCTCTCAACATAATAACAATGATCTGACCATAAACTTAACAATATTTTAAGGCTCATGTAATAATCATCAAGAATGCTCAAATGTATACAAGTTTACTAATATACATGTTTATAAGGTTTATTATCACCTTCTTATGAAAAGTTTTACTAACTTGTTTTCTTGTAACCAAAACTTGTTAAAAACATAATCTTTGTTAAAGGATCTTTGTAAATATGAAACCTTATCAACATGTACCAAGTGATAACTAAGTATAGATACTTGACAAGCATGAAAAACATGAAAATCATGAAGTGTTAGTAGTGTAAGATCACTTACAAGAGTAATTAGTGAGGTGAGAGTTGTAAAATACTAGCTTAACCACCCGACTTATGCTCCAAACCCTTGCTAAAGTATTCTAATGACACTAGAATTAGCCCAACAAGCTTTCCTTTCTTCCTTGATCTTTAATGTGGGTCGATTTGTAGTATATATGGGTAGGATTATTTTTTTATTTTTTTTTGGCTAATAGAAGTGAAATGAAGACTAGTTACTGGTATTTATACTTGGACACATTCAAGGTTTCAATAGTTAAGTCAAAGCTCATCATTTTAACTAGGGGGAGGGGGCCGAATGGGTATTAGGGAGGGCGAAAATTGGGAGGCTAAGCCTCCATGGAAGATTTGTCTTCCATGTTTTGTGCTAGCTTGTTGGCTAATAAGTTTTATGTGTACAATTTGTCTAGTAAATGTTTGTGAAATAAAAGGGGGGCGGCACAATACATAAAATATGGCTAGATGAGTAGTTTTTATACAAAAGTGTATGTGTTGTAGGTATTGGGTGTTAAAAATATGTATTGGTTGTGGTTTCGGTGATTAACGAAAGTTTTACGTATTTAAACGTGAGATATAAAGAAATTACTTTAGGCGTCATGAAATATTTTTGGAACTTTCGTAATCTTTTTGGAAGTATAAAAATACCTTAGAATTAATCGTTGAGAGAATTGGGTATATCGGGTGTTAAATTTTAAATAACGGATATAGTTTTTAGAATTAACAACCGTAAGTAATTTAAGAAAAGGAAATTGTTTTAGAGTTTAAAATTGTGAACTGGAGCAGGAGCAAGGTACTGGAGCGTTGTGGACTAAATATTACCTAGTCCTAGTGTACTAGGAATTTATTCTAGGCTTTCACGTTGGTTCAAGTAAAAGATTATAAGTAAATTGTTCCCAAGTAAATGTCAAGAAAATAAATTTGAGTTCATTGAGTAGTATTGACCTGTAAATTAGCGGGTTATGATATCTAGACTTGATAATGTGCGTTTTGGTTTTAGTAGTCGGAGGCATGGAGCAGAGTGCCACATTTTCAATATCAACACATCTTGAAATGAGAGGCCGATAGATTATGTAGTGTTCTCCGTGAGAAATGAAACAAATATCTTTAAAGAGATATCTGAGTCGCTAGGACGGGTGGTGCAGCGCGTCACTGGGTCCATGACGTCTTGTCTTCAATATCAGTATCACCTTATTGAATACCGATAGCAGATGTAATGACGCGGTTTCTGCCCTAAGTTTTCATGGAGGGCTATTTCTTTTCACACTTTCATAAACTTTTCTTTTTAATTCTTCAACCCCTTCTTTCCCTTTCTCATTTACTCCTTTTTTTTCTATCTTTCCTAAGGACTTCTAATTCTAATCTATTGGAATTGTCCTTGGGTAGATCCCTCCGGCTCTGGTGGATCATAGGACATAAACCTAACCATAATCACCTTATTACTCCATGATTATCCTAGATTTGTTGATCACATGCCATAAACCTTTTGTAAAAATCTCTCAAAGTGTTTATGAATAAAACACATTTTGTTAACACTTTGAGAGTTTTGCATTTTCTGAAATACTCCCCCTACACATGTGCTTATGCATTTTTAAGATAAATTTGCACATGTCGGGTAGAGTTCGCACATTTTTTTGAATTGATCGATTTTCAATTAATATGACCATCGCGAGACACGTTTACATCACTAGTTAGACTAGCTTGAAATTATTACCCGTCCCGGTCATATCAAAAAGAATCTCTCGAATTGGTACATTCTACTCAGACGAGTCCTTTGCGAGACACGTTTACATCACTGGATAACCAGCTTGAAATTATTACCCGTCCCGGACAAGTCTTCTCGATTACGGACATTTAGCTTTCGTCAATTCGAGGGTTCATATCTGAGTCTTTTTGGAGAGCTCTTATTGAGATTCAATCCATGATTCTTTAAACATTTTAGATCACATTTTAATCACGTCTTCTCCCCCTCAAAAATAGCATGTATTGATATTTTTGATATCAATTGATTAAGATAAAGCTTTTTGGAGAGATAGACGGATTTGAGCATGAAATTTGGAACTTTTTGTTTTTAATTTTTTATACTCCCCCTTAAATAAAGCATATTTTTAAACATTTGTGTTTAAAATCAATTTATCGGGTTTTGAAGGGAGTTATCTTGAGCACTTTATGAAAGATTTTGAAAAATCTTATTTAAAAAATCTTGAAGGAAATGTGCTCTAGATAGAGAAGATTTTGAAAATCTTAGAAGATATGATAGAAGAATTATCTTCATTTGTTTTAGGATAAGTGTTTGAAAAAGATATTGATTTTGCACAACACTTTCCTTTATTTGAAGTGCGGGTCCTGAACTGGCGTGTCCAGAAGCCATTATATTAAGCTCGGGTCTGAAACTGAGTTGTTCCGAAGCCATTACATTAAGCTCGGGTCCGAAACTGAGTTGTTCCGAAGCCATTGAAGAAAATTTTGAGAAATGACATGTTTTGAAAACATTTAAATGAACTCTCGCTCAAGCATCTGTACACATCCGTATCATTGTTGAATGACATTTCTAAATATGTATAGAATATCGATTATACGAGAGGCATGTCGTGAGATGAATATTTTTGGTTTTTATGTTTTATATTGTTTTTGTATTTTTGAAATTTTATATTTTTATATTTTGGTTTTGTTGGTTTTTCAAATTTTATATTTCTTTTTTTTTTCGAAAATATTCACACATAAGAATTAAGTTTGAACAAGTAAAAGTGGAGTTAAAAGTAGAATAAGACCAGGATTTCCACATGCAATGTTGGCATAAAGTTCTTCTTTTCCACATCGAGTGTATGAAACCTCAACACTTTCACAAGTACCTGCGTCCACAGAATCCACAAAAGAAGAATTTGCACAAATAATAGTGTTAGAAGTACATGTTTCCTCACATTGAGGGTGTTCACTATCAACGGCTGTAGTGGTTTCTACTTCCTTATCCTTAGGATTTTCACTATTATTTGTCTTGGTGCAGCTATCAAGAATCTTTCCTGTGGGAATCCATCTAAGACCAACTGTGTTAAAAACTTTTCCCGTGGGGAATCACTTAAGGCAAGATCTAGGAGTTTTTTTCTTTTCAGATGCAGCGGAAGTCTCATTTTGAGAAAAACTACGTCCTGTAGAGATCCACCTTGTAGGTTTCTTAGCCTCTTGCTTCTTATCAGTGGGTTTGTTTCTATTTGTTGTCTTAGTGGATTGTGCCTTAGCACGTAAATTTGCTTTCTTGATATACTGTGCTACACATGCATCATGATTAGCTGAAAAGACACATTTTTTACATGTAGGATAGACAAATTCAACATTTTTGTTTAAAATGGCAACCTTAACTTTGTCACTACTGTCATTTGTAAATTGTTTCTTGTTCGAAGAGGAATTTGAGTACTTAGTGTTGCATTCTATGTGCATAGCATTTTCTTTTGCGCAACTACTCTTAGATGCAAGCCAATGAGTGTTCCTAGGTAATGGTTGACTACTAATAGCAGTGCCTTGTAATGTTCTAGAATTCATCACCCTAGGTTTTGTACCTAAAATTTCGTCTTTTCGAATCTGTGCCTTTTACCTAGCTTTTTCTAGATAGTGATTGTGGACCATGTTGTTAGAACCAACAGCTTCCTTAACTATTTTTGTGGTCACATTTGTTATATTATTCCTAGAAAGGCCAGGTGCTGTCACTTTTGGTGTGTCGACAACAGCTTTTTCTTTTCCTTTTTCACTTTCCTTTGGCAAGGGTGTTGGAGTGACTGGTTTTGTCAAATCAACTTTTGGAACACTTTGAGAAATTGACATTTTTGGTTTTACAACCGGTTTGTCCGAAGTTGATGGTTTTGCAAACTTAGTTTCCTCACCCTTCCCTTTTTGACTATCAAGCTGAGACTTCAAAAGATCATTTTGCTCTTTCATATTTTTGTAAGCACGCTCATACGACAATTTGTCATACTTGCATTCTTCCTTTTTCTGATCAAGTTGTTTAAAATATGATACATTTTCTTTCTCAAGTTTTGCAAGAGCATTTTCATATTTTAAAACAATGGTAGAAGTCTCAGCTCGAAGTCTTTCATCGTCTTCCACAGAATATGTTTGATAAATAATGGACATAGTTTCGATCGACAGAACTGCTTCGAAGAGAGTATCATTGTGGTTTTCCCAAACTTTGATGCGTTCAATGTTTTCATTAGCTTCATTCACCAGGGATTTGTGGTCCTTGACAAAGTCGGATTTTTCTTTCAAAATTTCATTTTCAACATGAATTACCCTCGCACTAATGTTATAGAGTGGAGTAGTAATTTCTGTTTGAAACACCTTTTTCATTTCATTATGAAAACTTGAATGCCAGTTGCTGATGCTAAGATTCGTTTTGGATTCAATAATACTTTGAAGTGTTTTTACTCTATCTTTGAGATCATCTAAATATCTTCTTGCTTCACTTGTGTTAAAAGGGTTGCTAGAGGACATTTGTTCCAGATCTGAAAGATTTTTTGGAAACAACTTTTGGTTTTGTTGAAACAACTAGTGTTTTGAAAACCATTGGTGTTTGTTGTTGTTTAACAAAATTTACGCCAGAAAGTATGGTAAGTTTGTTATAATCAATTGGTTTAATTTCTGGTTTCTTTTGTCTCATTTTGATTCTACTCTCTTCGGAAAGCTCAATCGTTTCATCAGAATCCCGAACAGTGGGAGGATCATGTTCAGCAAATATCACATTACCATTATACAAAACATTTTGTTCTTTCTGAGCTTTCTTGAGAGTATAAGGGTTTTCACAATCAATAGACATTTTCTTCATTGTGTGCAAAATCGGATTTGGATCTTTTATGAGCATATGAATTGTTTGAGAAGAATGACCCGTTTTGACAAGCAAATCTTCCAACTTTTTAATTTTTTCTTGTTTCTCAATGATTTCATCAAGAAGATCATTTTCGCGTTTTGAAAAATATGCTTTCAACTGTTTCTTTTCTTTTTCAAGATCAGAACAAGTTGATTTCTGTTTAGAAAGTTGGTTTCGTAAATCTGAAACCTCCGTGTTTAAGGATCTTATTTTCTTGTTCAAGTTAACATCGAGTGTGTGAAACTTGATTTGCAATTGTTTTTCTCTTAAAACGGTGTTTTTGTAACCATCTTCTAATTCTGATTGTCGTGTTTTATTAAATTCAAAAACTTTTTAAGTTTCCTTATACTTCTCAAGCTCAGCGGTCAATTTCACATTCGTGACCTTTAATTCGCTATTGACCTTTTTCACATTTTCAATCTCAATGCGACAATTATTCAGTAATGATTCAAAGAGAGAACGGGTTTCCTCATCATTAGCATCACTTTGTGCAACTTGAACTTCATTAGGATCCATATATGAGGTTTCACAGTTAACGTTGCTATTAACTTGCTCCCCCACATATGTATTATAATTAGGTTCAAGAGGCAGAGAATGTGGCTTTTCATGAGCAAACGGATTTTGTACCTCATGGAGTGGTTCTGTGTCATAAGATGGAGGAATTTCAGAATCACTGCATGATGTTGTTTCTTGCTGATGAGCCATAAAGTTTAGATTTCCATTGAGATCTGCTGCATTATCATTAACTTTTGTTGTAACCATGAAGTCATATTCCTCAGCAGTCACCAGTGTTCGCAACTCTTCCTTTTTGGCTAGCATCAACATGTGCTGGAGCTTTTGTAGCTTCGTCATGGCATTGACATTGCAATCTCTACCAATAGCACTACTGTGAATTTTAGATGTAGGTTGCTGAATCTTAGTCGTAAGACAGTAATTCTCATTTTGATTAACCCCGTTCTGATTTACAAAAAAATGATCCATTTGGTTTCCAGTATACTGCCCAGCATATTGCATCTGATTCCCCATCTGTATACCCATAGCATTTCCTTGCTAATTCTCAATAACTTCAACCATTTTTCCTTGTTGACCCATATCTAACTGCGTATTGTCAGTGTACGATGAAATCCATTGGTTGTTGATGTTCAATGCCCTGGATAAGAAAGCAAAACCATTTGCCAGAGCAATTGTGATATCGTCTTGCTGAGTTGCCATTGATGAAGTTGTGTATGATAAAGTTGATGTAGGATCGTTGCAAAGAAATAGGAGTTGTTTTTGTTGTTGGTTATGGTTCAAGTGTTATGTTCGGTTTAAGTTAAGTCCTTTGTTGGTGTCCTTGAAGAGTCTTTAATAATCCTTGCTCGGTTCCTAAGTCTATGTCCAAAAATCCAAAGTCGAAGAATCCTTGTCTTACCAACTACAAGAAAAATGGCTTTTTAGGACCCCCATAAGCGTCATAAAATGGTACTTTTTAGGACCTTTCATTTAATAGGACCAAGGATGAAAGCGTTTCATCTCGAGCGGTTGTAATAGGTCCAAAGCGTCCTAACCCTTATGAAACCAATTTTATGGTCGTAATATATGTCTATGAACAACACAAATAGCGTCCTAATAAAACCATATTAGGACACTTTTACATTGTTTTAACATGTGATTACCTACTTTTAATCTTTTGAAACACATAAAAACGTCCTAAAAGTATTGTTAGGACGCTTACGATGTAACATCATAGCTATTTTAGCAACCAAGAAAAGGGTCCTAATAACTCAAATAAGATTATGATACCAATTTTATGGTCGCATTTTACGTCTATAAACAACACAAATAACGTCCTAATAAAAACATATTAGGACACTTTTCCAATGTTCTAACATGTGGTAACCTACTTTTAATCTTTTGATATACATACAAGCGTCCTTTAATGTTAATTCTTAGGACGGTTATCATATACCATTATAGTTACTTTAACACCAAGAAAAGGGTCCTAATATCCCAAATACGATTATGAAACCAAATTTATGGTCGCATAATATGTATATGAACAAGCAAATAACGTCCTAATAACAACATATTAGGACACTTTTACAATGTTGTAAAACGTTGTTACCTAATTTTAATATTTTGATACACATACAAGCGTACTTAAAAGATAATTGTTAGGACGCTTATCATATAACATTATAGCTAATTTAGGACCAAGAAAAGGGTTCTAACATCTCAAAGAAGATTATGAAACCAATTTTTTGGTCGTATAAAATGTCTATTAACAACCTAAATAACGTCCTAATAACAACATATTAGGACACTTTTTCAATGTTAAGTTAATTGTTAGGACGGTTAATAAGTTTAATAGGACAATTTAAAAGTCCTGACAAGTCATATGATAGTACGCTATTTTCACCATGCACACTATATTATTACGATATGAATAAAACATCAACTAAATATTAAATGAATAAAAGGAAATTGTATTTCAAATTACCAATTGTCATAACAAAAGCACTAAACATAAATAAGGTAGACAGAATCTAACATAAAGTCTGTTAACATTAAACAATACATTAACGCAACAAGAAGCTTAGTCCGTGGTCATCATGCATCATCTCTCTCAATCCTCACGGGCCACCTACAAATGAACACCCATGTATAAGCATTAAGGTCCATGTTAGTAAAATACAGACAAAAACGTGTAAAAACACTTACGGGTTTTCTACGAAGCTATTGCCAGCAGGATCGTCTAGTATGAAAGTAAATGATGAATTCCCTGTGGCACATGCTCTTAGTTTTAGTATGAACTCGTGTATAGCCTCAGCAGTTTGGGGATCAATTTTCTGAAAAGGTCCAACATATCATATGAAATCATCAAGTCATATGAACATTCAAAGATGAAAATAATGCGAAAGAAATTGACTGCCATATGAAATAAACTGCCCCACCTTTCTTTCATCTTGAAGTGCTTGCAACTCATCTGAAGCTCGGACCAAGATTCCCTCCACTTGAAACATATACATGATACGACTGATGTAAGAAAAACCAAGTTTTGTGTAACAGAAAACCTCACAAGTAGTAAAAAAGTTATTAAAACTTATATCGGGTTCAACTAAGACAAATTCATGATTTATGTTTCACTAGCTATCTTCCTATATACATACACTTGTATGTTGTGCTAGTGCTCCCTATACCGCTAAAGTAACTGTTTTACCTAGTTATGTGATCTCTATTTTCATTGATCAAGAAATGTACAAAACATGCATAACCTCATCATATATGAAAATCAAAGGCTACATTCAAAAGTAAACACAAAATCTGATATAGAGGATATTAATGGCATGCGGAAATGAATTACCGTTGATAAAGATCCACGTTGCGACTCTGGAGGAATCTCAAAATCCAGTTGAGGTATCTACATACACAGAGAACAAAGGTTGATCAGATTCAATATTCTTGAGATGAACCGCACTAGCAGGCTGCAGGCTACCAAGCATATTTCAGGATGTCTCACAATTGACGCCTTATTAACTTACTTAGGGGAGGGATACATTATTTTTTATCCTTTAGTGTGAGAATCTCAATAAATGAGCAAACGAGGAAGATAATTAGAAAGCTCATTGAGAATGCATCTGCATTTGCTGGTAATCTTGCCTCCATTCTTCCACTTAAATTCCCATCCTTTCCCATCCATGTTTTCTTCACAAGCCATTCGCTGGATCCTTGATTCTGCAATTCTGTGAATGATAAAAACAATCACCCAGTTAAAACATTGATCAAAGACTTATTATGACGATAGCAAATCTGCAACAAGGAACGTAGTGCTATCCTAGAATTATACCAAAATTTCAACTTTAGACGTATAATCTATTAGATTTTGTGAAGCTATACATCAAGTGGTTAACTTACCACCAGGCAAGAAAGTATGGGTTTGATGATCAAAACTTTGCCAAATTGGTTGACTCGATCTTGACCCGTAACTCAAAACTAAATTAGCATCATCACGAAGGACAAGTGATGCAGAACTTGTAACAGTACTAGACATGATGTTTGTTGACCAAACTATGTTGTCTGACTCGTTTAAAAGCACTTTGATTTTCAATTTACAAGAAAATTTATTGGAGATGGGTGACTCTCTGGTCCAAACTGATTAATTTCAGTACATTAGCCTAAGCACATATAAATGAGTGCAAATTAAGCAGAACTACTTAATAGAACCTTTCGTTGTAAACTGATTATTGTAACTTACATGAACCTTCCTCCTATCCTCAATAGCACAACCCCCCCCCCCCTCCTTCCAGCCCCTCTCACACCACCCCCAAAAAAACTAGAAACTGATTTCAAAACGCAATAATCAGCACCATAAGAAAATTTCAAACACCTTCTAAGAAAAAACATGAATAATCGATTCTGATATATTGTTTCTGAAACACTAGAAAGTTGAAAGTTGAAACTGTTAAAAAAAACCTAATCCCAATTAAACACCCCGTAAGAAAGCAAAGCCAATCAATAATGCACACAATATTCAGAAGATTAAACAAGCATACTTTGCCAAACACTAATTAAACTGCGCATTTGCATACCATTTAATTTTAATCAGAAGAAAATTGAAACACTATATTCAGAAGGCTTATCTTAAGTCAGCATATAACCACCTTTGTTAAACGATGTGAATCCGCACCGGAGCATCAGGAATAATGGAATTGTATCCTGAACCCTTGCCATCTCCCAAGTCTGTCCAAACATTTATAAAATAGTCAAAACTGTCAAAACTGTCATGTTGTTCGAATAAGTAATATGTATTTCAATGTTCTTATAACATGTCAAATTCATAATTTGTAAATGAAGATAGATCAGCAATATCCTTGACAAGCAACCCAAAACAACCTGTACAAGCAATCCCAAACAGCAGCTAAACTTGAATTCAATAGTGACTTGACACGAGCTATAGGAGTAGAGAAGGTAGATCCCATCCAAACAAAACCAAATCCAAACAAAACCACATCCAAACTCAACAACAACATCAATAGCATTAAAAGAGCAAACTCAACTGAGTTGACTCGGTGGTTAACCGAGTCAACTGTGAGCCGCGACCAAGCAAAAGATCCACACGAGTTTAGGGTTTCTAAACCTTTTTTTTTAATAAAATTTATTTAAAATCCGGATTTAATAAAAATAAAAATTAGGGTTTGTTAAAATGTTTATTAAAAACCAAAAAGGAGGCGCGTGGTTGATTTTTACCGTGGGACGATGGTGGGGAGGGCTGTGGTGGCTCTTGGTGGTGACAGCAGCGAGGTGGGGAGGAGCGTGCCGGTGTACGGTGGTGATTGGCAGCGAGTGGCTGGTAGAAATAAAGTCGGGGTGGGTCGATCTAAGTTTTGGAACAAGAAAAAGAGTAGCCGAAGTTTGGCCGGAATTTTTTTCCGGTGTGGTGGTCGGATGTGGAAGAGAGAGGGAGGGGATAGCCCGATCTATCTTTTGGTGCAATAAAATAAAAATGGCCGGAAAAATATTCCGGTGACCAGAAAAGTCGCCGGAAACTGCTGGTGTACCGGATGTGGTTGCCGGCCGGATTTTAGAGAGAAGGGGGAGAGATAGAGAGAGAAATATGTGAGTGTGTGTGTGTAAAAATGAATAAAAATAAAAATAATGAGTTTTTATATTAAAGAAGGAAGGGTTGAAATGAAAATATGAAGTGTGAGGGTAGGAAGTGAAACAAAATGGAGGGGGCTATAGTTGCCAACTAGCAATACTTTTCGTCAAAGCGGTTCGGGGCTCATTCGACATACCAAACGAACTCGAAAATTTACGAAACTTGCGCCATTGTTCACGAAATCATTTTTCCAACAAAAACGAGTATAAATATGCATAACTTTAAAAAATTCAATATATTTTGCAAATGCGATACGTTTCGAATTTTCTAGGTTGTGCCGGTTTCTTCTAAACTTTATTATTGTTTACTAATTTTTTTCGAATACATGGTACTAATAACTTTTGTTAAAAATAGTTATTATCTTAATATCAGAATTGTTGCACTTTTTTTAGATTAATGTGTTTAGAATTATGTTTCCACATTGTATACACACGCTCCACGGCATTCTCGCGCGTTTCTCCAAGGCATTCCCGCAGCAACGCGCGGGCTCACCAGCTCGTTTAAACCTGATTAGGGTTTGATTAAAATGAGGAAAATAAGTAAAAGAGTGGTTCAAGTGTTTTACCAACGAGGGAGGAGGGAAAAAAAGGGTGGTGGCGAGTGGTGGTGATGGTGGTGTGCGGATGTGGTGGCTTCAAAACATGATCAAACGAGCTCCTCTTGGTCTCATACTCTCCAGAAAGGGTCTCCGTTGCTTGATCTATCGAATGGTATAGGTTTGGGTTTCGCCGGAAAATTTTCCATCGACGGTGGCTGCCAGAATTGTGGCCGGACGGAGGTGGGGGAGGGGTGAGAGAGATATGTGTGTGAGAGTGTGTAAAAATGAATAAAATATTAAAAAAAAAATCGCCTTTTATACCCTGTGAGGGACTAAACCTGGCCAAATCATAGTATGGGGGCGGGGGGTAAATTTTGGACGGGGGTATAAATTGCCAACTAGGTAAAACTTTTGGCATAAACAATGTGGGACCCATTCGACGTACTAAACAGACTCGAAAAATTATGAAACTTGCTTCATTATTCCCGAAATAATTTTTCTGATAAGAACGAGTATAAATATGCATAACTTTATCGAAATTAATTTATTTGGCAAATTCGATTCGTTTCGCGTGTTTTAGGTTATGTTGGCTCGATAAATGAATAACTCTCACGTTTCAACAAGATATCCACTGTTATTCAATCCAAAACAAGTTCAAAGAGTTTTAAAAGCTAAGGATAATCAAAATAGTTATTTTGGCTCGTAGAACAAATTTTGGAAACTTGTCGGTTGTTACACTAGCTTTAGTGTTTTGCAGCTCATTCACTTGTCCGACAAGACCAGTGACCATATTGGTTAAGGTTTCGACTTGGTCACGTAGTTGGTCATCTTTCTTGGTACGTTCCAGCTTTGCGGACTTTTTCACCCTTTCAGACGCTTAGGAGATTAGATCATCCCTTTTGAGCCTAGTTATCTTCTTTGTTTTCTTGCTTGTTGAGACACTGGAGGTGATTCATGGACAATTGGTGGAGAATGTGGAGGAGTGGTTGGTGGTGTTTGAATATGACGGTCGTCTTCCTTTTCCTCAGCCAACCTTTCTTCTTCCTCCCTCTTCTTTTCCAATTCCAGCTCTACAGCAGCTTTATTGATCTCTTCCTCATCAAAAAACATCTTATTTGTCTCATCATCCTTATCCATGTCAAAGTCCTTCGTCTGTTCATCCTCATTCTTTTCCTCGTCATTACCAGGTTGATTAACCGGATCAGGACGAGGTGGAGTAACCCCAGATCCACCAGGTTGATTAACCGGATCAGGACGAGGTGGAGTTACTTCATTTACTACCCCAGACCACCGGATTGATTAACCGATCGACATAGGTCTGTCTACCAATTATTTCGCCGTTTACACGTTTCGCCCTATTTCACTTTCGCCGTTTTACACGTTTCCGTTTAACACGTTTTCGTCCGCATTTACACGTTTTTGTCCATATTTACACGTTTTCGCCCGATCCACGTTTCGTCATATTTACACGTTTTCGTCCGTATTTAACACGTTTTCGTCCGTTTACACTTTTCAACGTATTTACAAGTTTTCGTCCGTATTTACACGTTTTCGTACGTTTTACACTTTCTCAGATTTACACGTTTTCTTCGTATTTACACGTTTTCATCAGTTTTTACACGTTTCGTCCGTATTTACAATTTCGTCTGTTTTTACACGTTTTCGTCCGTATTTTACCATTTTTGTCAGTATTTACACGTTTTCGTCCGTTTTACACGTTTTGTCTGTATTTACACGTTTTCGTCCGTATTTACACGTTTTCGTCCGTTTTTTCACGTTTTCGTCCGTATTTACAACGTTTTCGTCTGTTTTTACATGTTTTCGTCCGTATTTACACGTTTTATGTCCGTTTTTACACGTTTTCCGTCCGTATTTACACGTTTTTGTCAGTATTTACAAGTTTTCGTCCGTTTTTACACGTTTCATCCGTATTTACACGTTTTTGTCCGTATTTACACGTTTTCATCCGTTTTTTTACACGTTTTCATCCGTATTTACACGTTTTCGATCCGTATTTACACGTTTTTTCGTTTTACCAGTTTTTACACTTTTTTCTCAGTTTCACTACACGTTTTCGTCCATATTTACACGTTTTCGTCCGTGTTTACATGTTTCCGTCCGTATTTACACGTTTTCTCCGTATTTACACTTTTCGTCCGTATTTACACGTTTTTTCAGTATTACACGTTTTTGTCCATTTTTACACGTTTTCTCGTATTTACAGTTTCGTCCGTATTTACACGTTTTCAGTCCATTTTACACGTTTTCATCCGTTTTTACACGTTTTTCTCAGTATTTACAGTTTTTGTCCTTTTACACGTTTTCATCCGTATTTACACGTTTTTCGTACATTTTATCGTTTACACGTTTTCATCCATATTTACACGTTTCTCTTTTATACTTTTCGTCCGTTTTACACGTTTTTTCCAGTATTTACAAGTTTTTGTCCGTATTTACACGTTTACGTCCGTATTTACACGTTTTGTCCGTTTTTACACGTTTTATCCGTTTTTACACGTTTTCATCCGTATTTACACGTTTTCGTCCGTTTTTATACGTTTTCGTCCGTATTTTACACGTTTTTTCAGTATTTACACGTTTTCGTCCGTTTTTACACGTTTTCGTCCGTTAAAACGTTTTCGTCCGTTTTTACACGTTTCATCCGTTTTCACGTTGTCATCCGTATTTACACGTTTTCATCCGTTATTTACAGGTTTTCGTCCATTTTTACACTTTTTTCTCAGTATCTACACGTTTTCGTCCATTTTTACACGTTTTCGTCCGTATTTACACGTTTTCGTTCGTTTTTACATGTTTTCCGTCCGTATTTACACGTTTTCAGTCCGTTTTTACACGTTTTCGTCCGTATTTACCACTTTTTTGTCAGTATTTACACGTTTTCGTCCATTTTACGCGTTTTCATCCGTATTTACACGTTTTCGTCTGTATTTACACGTTTTCATCCGTTTTTACACGTTTTCATCCATATTTACACGTTTTCGTCCGTTTTTACACATTTTTCTCAGTATTTACACGTTTTTGACCGTATTTACACGTTTACGTCCGTATTTACACGTTTTTTGTCCGTTTTTACACGTTTTTGTCCGTTTTTACACGTTTTCATCCGTATTTACACCGTTTTCGTCCGTTTTTATACGTTTTCGTCCGTATTTACACGTTTTCGTCCGTTTTACAACGTTTTCGTTCGTATTTACATGTTTTTGTCTGTATTTACACGTTTTCGTCCATTTTTACACGTTTTCATTCGTATTTACACGTTTTCGTCCGTATTTACACATTTTCATCCATTTTTACACGTTTTGATCCGTATTTACACGTTTTCATCCGTATTTACACGTTTTCGACCGTTTTTACACGTTTTTCTCAGTATTTACACGTTTTTGTTCGTATTTACACGTTTTCGTCCGTATTTACACGTTTTTGTCCGTTTTTACACGTTTTCATCCGTATTTACACGTTTTCGTCCGTTTTTATACGTTTTCTTCCGTATTTAACACGTTTTCGTCCGTTTTACATGTTTTCGTTCGTATTTACAACTTTTTGTCAGTATTTTACACGTTTTCGTCCATTTTTACACGTTTTCATCCATATTTACACGTTTTCGTCCGTATTTACACATTTTCATCCGTTTTTACACGTTTTCTTCGTTTTTTTACCATTTTTTGTCAGTATTTACACATTTTCGTCCGTTTTTTAACACGTTTTTGTCTGTATTTACACGTTTTCGTCCATTTTTACTAACATTTTTTGTCAGTATTTACCACTGGTCACAGGGGAAAGACTGTTGGTGTGTCGAAGAGGCGATAAGCTCGTCTCTCTTTTACTTGTTTTGATTCAGTATGCAGTTTTGAACTTGTATTCTCAGGAGTCTGAAAAGTATGGTGTAGTTTGATAGTAGTTCGTATGTTTCTTTTTACTTTAGCAAGTTTAAGTGTTTTTTCTATCAAGAGATTTCTGCTCAAATTGTTGGTTGAAAGCTTATGTTCTCACTTATCAAATCCTTGAATGTACCAGCTTGGCCGATTTAAAAGCTGAATGATATTATTAATCTGAGATTTTACTTATACCAGTAGGGCTTGTGTGTGTCATTAGCCTGAGTCGGATCTATTTTTTATTTTTAATCTTGAACTTGAGCATCATGTTATGAAAAGCATTAGTCACCTGATATGCATTTTTAAGTGTATGAGTTTATAGTACACACCTAAGTAAGTCATATGTATTGCACATCATACGTTCTTGCACCAGATGCAATGTCGTATTACACTATCACATAATAAGGAGTGTTCTATTATGGCGTATGATAATAAAACCACAACAAATAAGCGTACTATAAAGGTTAATGTTAAAAGACACAGGTGTATCAATCTATGGTACCCAAGTATCAATCTATGGTACCCAAGTATCAACTGTCATATTAACTTATGTTTTAATAATACATTTGCGAATAAGCGTTCTAAATAATTAATGTTTTATGACTTATGTATCAAGTGTCCTATTATGGTGTATTGTAATAAAACCATAATGAATATGCATCCTTTAAGGGTCCTATTAAGTTTTGTTATAATAAAACTTTTGCAAATAATCGTTTTAAAAAAATGATGTTATATGACTCAAAAATGAAATGTCCTATTATGGTGTACAATAATAAAACCATTGTACATAAGCGTCCTATAAAGGTTAACGTTATAATACCCACGTGTCAAAGGTCCTATTAAATTTTGCTATAATAAAACTTTTTGTGAATAAGCGTTTTAACTAACTGATGTCTTATGACTCAAAACTCAAGTGTCCTATTATGTCTTATTAGGTTATGTCATAATAGGACATCTAGTGATCAAGTGTCGTATTACACTATCACATAATGGGACACCAACAACTAAATGTCTTATAAAGTAATTTATTAGGATCCATATTTTAAGCGTCCTATTAAGGTTATGTCATAATAGGACATCTAGTGATCAAGTGTCGTATTACACTATCACATAATGGGACACCAACAACTAAATGTCTTATAAAGTAATTTATTAGGATCCATATTTTAAGCGTCCTATTAAGGTATATGATAATAGGACCCCAAATCATCGACCATCCTATTATATAACTTTTTAGGACATTGCCTAAGTAGCAAATATTTAAAAAGGACCCTAAATGCTCATATGTCCTATTAAACAGTTTTTTAGGACTCCATTATCATAGCGTCCCACACAAAGGGTCCTAAAAAGCCACTTTTGTTGTAGTGGAAGAATCCTTGTATTACCAACTTTCCAACTTTCCAAACTCGGAAAATTGTTTGAGAATCTTGGTAACTTTGAAACTCGGTAACTTTGAGAAACAAGGTAACTCTGAGAAACTTGGTGACTCTGAGAAACTTGGTAACTTTGAGAAACTAGGTAATTCTGAGAAACTTGGTAACTCTGAGAAACTAGGTAACTTTGAGAAACTTGGTAACTTTGAGAAACTAGGTAACTTTGAGAAACTTTGTAACTCTGAGAAACTCGGTAATCGTTGAGAAACTCGGTAGACTTTGAGAAACTCGGTAATCCTTGAGAAACTCGGTAGTCTTTGAGAAACTAGATAACTTCAGAAACTAGGTAACTTGAGAAACTAGGTAACTGGAGAAACTAGATAACTTGAGAAACTAGATAACTTGAGAAACTAGATAACTTCAGAAACTAGATAACTTCATAAACTAGATAACTGGAGAAACTAGACAACTGCAGAAACTAGGTAACTTCAGAAACTAGGTAACTTCAGAAACTAGATAACTTGAGAAACTAGATAACTTCAGAAACTAGATAACTTCAGAAACTAGATAACTTCAGAAACTAGATAACTTCAGAAACTAGGTAACTTCAGAAACTAGGTAACTTGAGAAACTAGGTAACTTGAGAAACTAGATAACTTGAGAAACTCGGTAACTGCAGAAACTAGGTAGAACTTAACCAAACTCGGAAGAATTCACCCAAACTCGGTAGCAAGCAGAAACTCGGTAGAGCTCACTGATGAGCAGTAACGTGAATAGTAACTTCCTAGATCTTCGTTTGGCTATTGATACCACTTGTAAAACACAAGATTCAATCCTTATCACACACAATATAAGAGATTAAAGAAGAGAGATTGGTAGAGAGAGAGAGAGAGAGAGAGATATGGCAACTTCTAGAGAGTCAAAGAGAAGTATTAGATTAAGAGAGAATGGGGAGGATACAATGAATTCCCTAGAAGCCACTACACATCCCCAATGGCCAACACTTACAAATGAAGAGGTTGTGAGCTATTTATAGAACAAGGCTAATGAGCCACTTGGGCTTTCCATGGGCTTTTCTATTGACAATCTTTTAACCTATTAGTTTAAACTAAAAGCCCATTGACTATTCTAATTAATTACACAACGACACATTACAAAAATATAAAACGTAAATGACCATCACTTTTATAAAAGCTAACATTAGGTAGCCAAGTAAAACTAGGTTTCCTTTGCAACCAACGTTTCCATGTCCAACTAATTTTCGCTTTCTTCTTAGTGAATTCGCTAGGTGAAGGTATTGTCTTAGGAGTTGTATTCATAACTATGGGTGTGTCTATGGCATTATTAGAAACTACACTTGCCGGTTTTCCTAGTATAGAATTAGAAGTAGTAGTGGACCTAGAGGAAATGCCATATGTACGTTTCTTATTACGAGATAAAAGAGATTTTGCAACACCCTTTTGATGATCACCAGATAACATGTTTTTATGATAAAACACACAAGAAGCATCAACATTAAAAACATTCAAAACATTCAAATTCTTAGCCTTTGTTACATCAAGATTAGAATTACAAGTTTTTAAGTTCGATTCTAAATCATACGCAACATGCGTTTTATTCAACCTTCTAAGGTTGTCTTCTACTTCTTGGTCTTTTAGTGTGTCGCTCTTATGTTGCCAGATAGTAGTCTTCTTTTTGTTGCTCTTAGGCTTGGATCTGCTAACGCTAGGAGGGGTGACTATTCCTGTAGAAGTGAAAGCATTCAAATTAGTAGTCGGAGGGGATGTCTGCCTAGGTGTTGTGTCCATTTTATACATTCCTGGTGCAATCATATTTGTGTGAACAAACATCCCTTTTTCAAGTAATTTAATTTTCTCTTTGAGTTCAATGATGATGTGATTCTTTTGTTGAATTTTTGAATCAAGTTCTCGATTTAAGCGAACAGTTTCATTCCGATTTTGACAAACTTCATCAATGTCCTTTTCATATTCAAAAATTTGACGTTTGAAAACAGCAAGGAATCTACTGAGTTTACAATTCTGATAAACCTTTGGTCGTCAAATCCCATAAACCCTTTTTGTTCCAATTCCGATAAACCCTAATCTCGAATTCCGATAAACCCTTTTTATGAATTCCGATAAACCCTCTTATCTAATTCCGATAGAAGCACAGTTTGATCAAAACACTTTTTTCAATCAAAACGGATGTTTAAACCGAATCTCTTTGGATCAAAATGTTTAAAAAACACTTAAATGATAAGAAAGTATCAAGCTTTAATGTTTTAAACGAAATTTGAGCAATTTCGATGAGGTGCAACTATGTAAACCGAATGCAAAACTAGTTTAAATCCAAAAAAATCTAATCTTTTGACTATAAATCAAACTTCTAAACACTATAGAGACCTTAACACTTTACAAGCGCAAAGGAGAAGTGCTAGAAATGAGATTTTGTCACTAATTAACTACAAAACGAAACCGTACACTAAAGGTAAGCTACAAACTACACTAAATCACACAACTCAATGATCTTCTAGCGAATGATACCACTTGTTAGGTCACTATAATAAGTATAACACAAGTAATATAGCACGTAATAGATGAGAGAAAGAGAGAAGATAGAAGAGAAAGGTCGGATTCAATTCACACGAAAGAGTATCAAAGGTTTCCTTACAATAGTGAATAAAACCAACAAACATAAGAGTAGTATTACATGTCAATTTATAGGCGTGCATTAGAGCAACACCTTGCCTAATGCTTCTAGAAACAAAATGCTAAGTCACGGCCCATAGGCCTTCTAATAGGGCCGTGACATCTAACAAACCTAAAGGCCTTATAAACTAAGCAACCTTATACAATAATATGACCAAGACTTGATTACATAAGAAATGTGTTCACAACAATCTTACAATTACTAGGCCAGATATCTGTTACACTATGTAGTTATTGAGTCAATTTATGCAATCTCCTACTTCAGTTCATATGCATGCAGTTAAGCATTTGTTAAGATACATTCTACTCTCACCAAACCAAGGTATTCTTTTAGCCAAAGACTCATCTGTACAATTGAAAGCATTTTGTGATTCTGGGCTTGTTGTCCTTTCTCAAGAAGATCTACAACTGGATATTGTGTGTTACTGGGTGATTCACCAATTTCTTGGAAATCTAAGAAACAAGCTATAGTTGCTAGATCATCTGCAGAGGCTGAGTATAGGGCTATGGCTCTTACATGTTGTGAAGTCACATGGTTGGTGTGTCTTCTAAAGGATCTGGGCATTAAATACTTGCAGCCTGTGGATTTATTTTGTGATAATCAAGCTGCTCTATACATAGCTGCCAATCTAGTATTCCATGCTAGGACCAAACACATAGAAGTGAACTGCCATTATGTCAGAGATCAGCTAAAGGAAGGCCAAATTAACCCTTCCTATGTTCCTACCAAGTCTCAATTGGTAGATGTTTTCACTAAAGTGGTCAAGGTGGAGCAGCATAATCAGCTTTTGTCCAAGTTGGGAGTGTGTGTGCCACCCCACTCTCCACTTGAGGGGGAGTGTAAAAGTACAGAGACTGGAATTGTAACATGAGTAGAATAGATAGCCTAGATATGTAAATATTCTCTTTTAAATACTTTGTATCCCACTCATTCTTGAATAACAGAAACATAACAGTTTTCCCTCCTTTCCTGTTTCTTCTTCATTTCGCCTGTTTTCTCTGTTTATGCCATTGTCATCAGTTGAAATTGTTGTTGAGCTAATATATTCCCATTTCATTTTATTCCTATATGTGAGATCTAAAATGATTTGCATGTATGTCATGTATTCTTTAATCCAGTGTTGTTCTTTGGTTTAAATTTGTTTTCCTTCCATGAGCTCACTTGCATTATCTATATATATGAACCACAAAACAACATTCAAAAATTTAAAAGAAATATATGGCTAACACGAGCCATAAGGAAACAGGAACAAAAAATGGAGGGACGGATAAGGAACACAATGAGCTGGTTAGCATTTGCTATAAGCAAAACTTCAAACGTGTTGGCCAATTGATTATGTTATTTAATATTTAATGGATTATAAGAACTTTTAGCACACTTTTAACAATTTGGTATGTGATGGAGATATGTGTGTTTAAATTTGATATAAAAATAGCCAGCAGCCCTACCAACAAATATGGTGACAAAATAGCCCAAATGCCTCCATTGTGAATTGAAGCCTCCTCTCCCTAAAAAGGGCTCCATAAATATGGAATTTATGCACTACTTTTGTTTTGAAACTCTCTACTTTGTGTTTTGTGTATCTTGTCCCTCTCTTTCTATATAAAACACATAATCTGTTGTTAACTCTATAGCGAAAAGTTTCTGAGGGAACCTTGAACAAAAGATTTGTTTCGAGCTATATATAGTACTGATCAAATAGGTTTAGTGCAAGTCAATTCGGAAGAAGATGATAATTATAGTCACCATGTTGTGTGTTACTCTCTCACTTTTGCTAACCGTTAACGCTGCTTCTATCCATGCTAATCAGCTCCAAGCTTCCCATGAATTAGGTACATCTCTCTCAGCTTCTCTGTATATTTTTCCACTCTCTCGATCTCATCCTGATGATAACTCAATATCTGCTTTTGTTGCAGCTAATGATCACTACCATCTTGATCATCAGGCACTTCCAAGAAAGTTAATGGTCAACTATAAGGTAGGTTAATAAAAACCAACACAAGATAAGCTAAAAGTCTTGAAAAGATTAATTTTAGCGTTACTATTTTGAACATATGAGTTAAACATGGCTTCTTTTATTTTGTTGTATCAATCAGGTTGAAGGTTATGAAGATAAGGATTTGGTGTCTTTGGATGAGAAAAATACAGCTTCGTCAGGTAATTATAATTGATCAATTCATCGATCATAATTTTTTTTTTAACGGCGAATTTCATTAAAGCTCTAGCAAGAAGCTAGAGAAAGAAACGATACTACCTTAGAGAAACCGTAATTTTTTTTTTATGTCGGTTGATTGGATTTCATAACTTTATGGGATGGTTTGTTGCTCTGAATCGTAAATTTGTTGCATGGCTTACCTAATTTGTAAATGCTCATAATTCTTATTATGAATGAAAATTATGTCAATATTCCAAACTGTGTAAGTAATATTCGGAGAACAAAAAAGACTTTTAATTTCTTGGAAACAAATAGATATTTCAGTCAAAATTAATGAAAATTTTGCTGCACTAGTTGTGATTAGCTTTTTAAATGGCATAGATTAGTTGCAACTTCTATAAGCGGCGTTTAAGCAATTAAGATCTACGCTCATAGTTAAATATTAGTCGATACCACACAAACAAACATGATCAAACAGAAGATCACTTATCAGAGTACTTAAGCACACATGAAATCAGTCATTCATAGTATTTTGAACTTAATATTATGCTCGCAGAGTACATATGTAATGCACCAAATGTCCTTGATAATCCGGAATTTAATTAGTATCCATTTCCTCATATAATACCACACGTTTTCACTAGTATCAAGATTTTACTGGATTCAAATTAAGTGTAACTTGTATCACCTTAAAATCATAACACATGATATGCATGTCTATATAGGTGACAGTTTTTTTTTTTTTTTTTTGAACGACAAGTATAGCTGACATATGTTGTTTTTCTTAGAAAATGAAACTAGCACACGTTACACTATATATACAGCTCGCACTTGTTTTTTTACATGAACCCACAACCATTTGATTGAGGAGTATTTGCATTCTCATTAGATTTATGTAGCTAACATTTTGTGTATAAAAAATCAGGTGAATCACACAAGGGAGGAAAAAAAGAAGTAAAAATGATGGTGCATGCAGCAAAAGGTACAAGACAGGAATGGTTAGAAGGGTCCGACCCAGCTCATGAGTTCTTCACCATGGATTACGGACGCGTGAAACGACGACGTCCCATCCACAACAAATCTTACCCTAAGGCCGTCTCTAGTTCTCCATAACGTGACATTCAAATTCAGAAAGAACAAAAAGACGTAGGCATTATATTTATTATATTATAAGAAGTTAAGTAGTTTTAGAAGAAGGAATGTGAGGAATTTTTTGTCTGAGAGCTTTGTAATGGCCGACAAAAGGGGGAGCAAAACCCTATGTTTTGTGACGAACTAGGACCCTACTTTGAGGTTTTATGTATATACATTCTCTTTGTTAATTCCCTTAAACCCTTCTATATAAAAGAAAAGCCAAAAAAATGGTTTTCTGCTTTTCAAATGTTGTGTCTGACTTTCAGCAATTAAGTATATGAAATTTATATATACTACATATATCACAAATATAAAGGACTAACACAATTTGAGAGGTTTATTCCAAATGTTAACTAGACAAGAATAACAAGTTGTTTATAATAATTCCATATAGACGTTCACATGAAGCTAGCTTATGTTTATGCATGTTATACATACTTGATTCATTGACATGCATGTTCAATCATATTTATTATATATACTATTGTCATTATCTACACTTAAAAGTAGTTAAAGTTAGTTAACCATTTTTTAGTCACTTGTGTATTTTGTTGATAACATTGCTTCGATTTACCACCATACATTGGGTTGTAATGGTAAAAGTGCTTGTAACTTAATAGTGTAATTTTATTGAACTAACCTCTTGTAAGCATCCAACATTTTACATATGACACGACCTCTTCGAATTGAAACAGAAAAAATTTACGACACATACACATACATATAGAATTACTTAATTCGTGTGTTATTATGTGCAACTGCTTAGTCCTCGATAAGTCCTAGTAAAATTATCAAATGTAGAACATACGTACATACATATAATACACACGAGGCAAATACATTCAAACATAGACATGAGAACATAAACACTCATACATACCTACATATATCAAAGCTATGAGTTGCACTACAATAATAGTTAAGGGTTTTTTTTTTTTTTTTTTTTTTTTTTTTTTTTTTTTTTTTGAAAGGCTAAGAAATTATATAAACACAAGCTCCATGGGCCAAAAAATATACTTCATCCGTCTCAAAATTATTGTCTATAAAAAACAAACAATTTAAGAAAAGTGATACCACTACACATCTCAACCAATCAAACATCATCCTCACCCACTAAAATCTCTTCTAATTGGTTGAGACTGAAAGTGGACAATTATTTTTAGACATCCCAAAATGTAAATGTCGACAATAATTTTGAGACGGAATGAATAAAAAGAGAAGAAAACAAAAAAGAAAGCAACCAAAACTATATTAGCTACATCCAGCTAATCTAAACAATAGCTATTTGCTGTTAGCATTAGTTATAGTTATAAAATATAAAATAACGTAAAATATAATCTTTTCTTTTGTTGGTGTTATAAATATAAGAGCCTTAAGCAAAATCCAAAGCTATAGTGTTTGTTCTCAAACAAGCAGTATATCCTAAAAGATATGCACTTCAAAGAGACCGTCGCCAAAAACTATTTGCATAGACCTAAATTGTTGTTTTCGTATAATTTTGGGTAAAGGGTTTTCACTTGTTAAATATATTACTTCAAAAAAAACAGTTAAGTACATCATATGTGAGTAAATCTCTTCATCTCAGTCCGTTACATAGGCGGTAAAGCATACATAACAAGATATAAGTACTCCTATCAAAGGGAAAAAAACCACTAAACACTAGCTTTGTAGGACCTTAGATCTAACTTATCACACTAAACAATAAGCTAGTATGGTGGTACAAGAGAAGTATGTATGCGTATGAAACTAGAGAAAGAAAGTAATGAACTTTTATTAAAGAAACACACACAATACATACTCAAGCACACACCTCAAATGACACATTTGAGGTGTTTATATAGTACATACGAAATGCCCTAATTGGCTTGGCTCATGGGCTTTGTTTATGGATTGGATTGGACTTAGATTACATGAAATATAAAAGACTAACATATCTTAACTTCTAACATATTAGCTTAATCCAATTCACAAGCCCTTTGACTATTCTATTTTATTTTCTATAACACTTTTACAAAGTTTCTATGACTAGAATGACCGCCACTTTTCTTTAATGCTAACAATCTCCCCCTAAGGGGTAGTCATTCAAATAGTGTTCCACGTGATTAGGTCTTTAATCTTCTTGTTCTTGAACTTTGTGTGTCGTCATAGAATAGTCTTGATTCTTTGTTCCTTCATGCTTTGTGATCTTTGAAGTAATGTCTTTTGGTCTTTCTTGCCTTTGATCAATATTTTCACAGGTTTGTCGTGTTGTCTCTTCCAACATACTCATACTTCTTGAGAAAGCTTTGATCTTCATACTCATGTCTTCCTCAATTGATAGTTAAACTTTTTTCTTGACTTTTTTTATTAGCTCTTGACTTTGACCTAGCTCTTTGTCTTAAACTTTATTTTTTTGTCTTGAACGTTCTTCACTTAAGTTTGTTGAGGATAAACTTTATAAGTATGAGTATGAGGAGATGTAGATGTTGAAATATATGATGATGGTAGATGGCCTTTCCTCCAAGGGGACTTTCATTAGTACCTGCATAAAGACAGTTAGTAATAAAGCATCCGGCACTTACAGGTTTGGACTTCGAGATTGTTAACAGCATAGTGTGAAAACTTTCTCTAATCCTTGCCAATGCCGTTCCTGAACCAGATGCCCCCAAGAGGGCTTGCACAGATACACCGAATTGCATCAACGATTCAAGTGAGCTGCTGAAGTATACCAGAGTATCACTTCACGACTGTAGACCGTTTGAAGCAAATAACCATCACGATAGAAAAGGCAAGATCCGTAGATCTTATAAAGACACTTACAACTTGTGTTCCTTTTTGGCGAACACAAGTGTATGTTTTGGAAAGTGAGTCCTAAGAGATCTTTTACTGAATCTCATGGCTCTAGACTCGATTATGTGCGTTTTGGTTTTAGTCATCGGAGGCATGGAGCAGAGTGCCACCTTTTCAATATGAACACATCTCGGAGTGAGAGGCCAATAGATTATGCAAGGTTCTCCGTGAGAAATGAAACAAATAGCTTTTAAGAGATACCTGAGTGGCTAGGAGGGGTTGTGTAGCGCGTCACTGGGTCTATGACGTCTTGTCTTCAATATCGGTATCATCTTTGTGATAGCCGATAGCAGATGTATTGACCCGGTTTCTGCCCTAAGTTTTCATAGAGGGCTATTTCTTTTCGTGTTGGAATTAAATGTTCTGAAGATTAGTATTGGGAATTAAATGTTCACAAGGTCAGTACTGCTCAAGGAAATACACTAAGTGTTGATACTACTGCTAGTGTATTAATCCTACTGCTAGTGTATTTGATTCTACTGCTAGTGATGGAGATTCTACTGCCGCAAGGATACTACTGCTGAATAGATATGTGTCGCGTATACTACTGCTGGATGGATAAGTATAAAAAGATATTTGTGTATAAAAGTCAAAGATATACGGTAGATAATATCTTTGATAGGTGTTCAGTCAACAAGTTGTGTACACAGATACATGTAGTATCTTAGCTACTGACACACACAAGCTAGAAAGTAATCGAATACTCAAGTGTGCATGTGCTTAGATATTACATATATAGAGACTTAGTCATTAGTTAGAATGTGACAGAGTTGATATAATACAATAGAAAATGGTTTTCTTTGTAATAGAGATTCAAGGTTTGTAACCCTAGTGATAGTGAAGATCACTCGTATTATTCTCAATAATATTGAATCGTTTGATGTTATACTTTCTGGGTTCATTATCCAATAACAAGCATTACTGTTCCATTTCCAAGAACCAATAACCTTCTAAGTGTTGTTAAGTAGATTCCGCATACTTAATCATATTCACTCAAATTATCATATACACACATTACAAAGGACTAACATCCTCATAGTGTAATTTAAAACAATTCTCACAAGTGATAAAGGGTTGTTTGATCCTCTCAATTGGTATCAAAGACAGGCTGATATCTTTGATTTAGAAGAAGAAGAAATGGAGATGGAGTCTGCAAACATTGCTGCTAAGTTACCTATGCTCAAACAGAATGAGTTTGAGTTGTGGAGGCTAAGGATTGAACAATACTTCTTGGTTCAAGATTATGCTCTCTAGGATATTATTCTGTATGGTGATTCTTTCACACCAGGTATTACAGAATCCATTCTTGAAGGCAAAACAGTTTAGAAAAGGAATATTGGACTAGTTACCAATGATGAAACGATACTGAAGAGGAATGATCAAAAGGCAAGAAATTTGTTGCTTATGACCATTCCTGGTGAACAGATGTTATCTTTTAGCAAGTATCCTGATGCAAAAACTTTGTTTGAAGAGATATGTGCATGGTTTGGTGGTAATGAAACTACCAAGAAAACTCAGAAGACATTGCTGAAACAAAGCTTTGAAAACTTTAACTCAAACAGCAATGAATCTCTTGATAAGTTGTTCACAAGATTGCACAAGCTTGTCAGTCAATTAGCTGTGTTGGGAGTTGAGATAGCTAAGGAAGATCTCAACAAGAAGTTTTTAAGAAGTCTACCTGTAGAATTCAATACTCATGTGGTTGTCTGGATGAATAAGCCAGACATTGAAATCATGAAACTCAATGATTTGTACAACAATTTTAAAATTGTTGAACAAAGTCTGAAGAAGTCTGGAAGCTACAGTACTAGTTATGGGAATGTAGCACTTTTGTCATCTCCCAGCATTAGTAAGTCAGAGGAGGTAGATGAAGATGAAGGTGTTTCTACTGCTAGCTTTGGTGTCTCTACTGCTAGTTCACAGAAGAATGTTGCTAGACTTGGAGATTCAACATTCTATGCATTCCTAACCAGTCAAACTAGTGGTTCTCCTCTAACTCATGAAGACCTTGAACAGGTGGATGATGATGATTTAGAAGAGATGGATATCAAGTGGCAGGTTGATTTACTTAGCATGAGGGCTAAAAAGTTTTGGCAGAGAACTGGAAAGCAGATTACCATTAATGGTAATGAAACTGCTGGGTTTGATAAGAAGAAAGTAGAGTGTTTCAATTGTCACAAGTTGGGACACTTTGCAAGAGAGTGCAGAAATCCAAGAAAGCAGGATAATAGGACCACATGGTATAAGCAAGATAAGAATAAGGAAGTCACAGTGGAAGAGCCAAAGGCTATGCTAGCTATTGATGGTGTTAGCTATGATTGGAGCTTCATGGCTGATGAAGAGGAAGCACCAACAGAAGTTGCAATGGTGGCAACTGAGATTGCATTGATGGCCTTTACTGATTCTGAGGTAAATTCTAAAATCAGTTGTTCTGAATCTCGCTCTGCTCTTAAAGCATTTGTAAAACTTAAAAAACAATTTGATGATCGACTGTTAGAGCTAAGTGAAACAAGTTATAACTTAGCCAATCATAAAAGAGGTTTAGCTGTTCTTGAAACACAAATCTTGCATTATAAAGGAAATAAATCTAAGTTTAGTGATGACATAACTGTACTAAAAAGAGATTTAGAGTACAAAATGGATGTGATTTGTGTGCTCAAAGAAGAACTAGAAAATGTCAAAAAGGTAAATGAAAATGTTAAGATAACAGTAGATACTCTAGCTCATGCCTCAGATGGAATCAATAAAATTTGGGAAGCTCAAGTAGTCAATAAAGCTAAATCTGGTATAGGTTACAAGTCTGTTCCTCCGCCATACAGATGTATTCCTTCACCTCCAGGTATTGACCTAGCACACACAGGTTTAGAAGAGTTTCAAGAACCAAAATTTGAATATGGTTCTAAGTCTACTCAGAGTCCTAAGGTAGAAGAAGTTTTTGAGAGTGCAAGTGATGTTTCTCTCCCTAGGGACAAGGTGTCCTCTAGTAAGAACTCAGATGGTCCAATCATTGAGGACTGGATTTCTGATGATGATGAGAAATAACAGGTTATGTCTAAACCTGATGTTGTTAAGAAAGCAGGAACAAGTGTTCCTAAGTTGGTCAAGAATGATACTGATAGGCCTAAATCCAATGTTAAACATGTTAGGCAACCAGTAAGATATTGTGAACAATATAGAACCACAAACAAGCCCAGAGGCAACCAAAGGAATTGAAATGGTCTCAAGTCTCACCAACTAGGTGATGACTTTGTCTTTTATAACAAAGTTTGTTACTCTTGTGGAAGTTTTGATCATCTTGAAGCTTTCTGTAACCAATGGGTATCTGGGTATTCAAATCATAGGGTGAATTTAAAAAGGCATACAACTAAAAGTCACTCTAATTTTACTAGAACAAAACCCAGAGTAGTTTCATTCAAGTCTGGCACAATAGCAGTTCCTACTGCTAGACCATATCAGACTGTTTACCCAAAACCAACAATTAAAGGTGAAAAAACAACTTACAAACATGCACCAACAACTGTTGAAAGGCCCTTTCAATCAAAAGTAGTGGCCCAAAAACAAATTTGGAAACCAAAGGGTACAACTGCAAATCTAGCAGTTCCTACTGCTAGGCAAGCAGTTCATATTGCTCCTAGGAAAAACAAGGCAAATGCTGTTAAGGCCTCAGCATGTTGTATGTGGAGACCAATTAAACCCAATGGTGCATCAATTATTTTGAAAAGATTAGATTACATTGATGCACGAGGCAGATCCAAGTCAGTAATGGCTTGGGTCCCCAAAGGAAACTAATATTCCTTATTTCATTTGCAGGATCATTCAAATGCTAATCAAGAAGATCAAGGATACTCAGACAGTGGATGTTCAAGGCACATGACTGGCAACATGTCATACCTTTCAGACTTTACTCCTTTGGATGGAGGATATGTTAGCTTTGGAGGAGGTACTGATGCGTGTGATGTGTCGTTGCGGTTTAGCAGTTTTAATGCCTACTCAAGTTTTAAATTTATATTTAGCCGACTTATCAATAACACACACACTTAACGAGAAGTGTACCCGGTCAGTATGAAGATAATGGTAAGTAGAGTGTCGATCACTAAGAGTGGAACGTATTATCTCGTTATTCTAATCAGTATTTTAATATCCTAACGCAAGGGGGTTTCAGCCTGAGAGACTGGCACGGTTTGTTTGCAATTAAATAATAAAATAAACCAATAGGCACGAATCAGCAAGTAGCACACACGTACACAGATAGATACTTGAGACAATAAGAGGGCTGTCCTTATGATTAAGTAGTTTGTCACTTGTTTTATTGATAGCTTTATATGAAGTGTATGTAGTTAACCCTTTCTCGTTGGTCCTATTCTTATCGGCGAGTAAACCCTTAATGATTACTTATGTCTAAAAGTTATTCCTAAGTGATCAATTTAGAAACAACCGTGGGAGCCACATTATGTCCCGCAGTCAAATGCCCGCAAGCCACTAATAAACACAGAGGTTATCAATGCACTAATAAGTAGTAACCAAAGACATCAACATATAAACTTTAATTGATGGGAAAGCAAGTATTAAAGGGAGTGCAATCTTTCGTTGTCACATTACACAAGCCACCAATCCTGATGAATTAAAGTTTGCTAACACAATAAAACAAAACTACTTAATGAATTAAACACATGCAGCACCTTCTTACAGCTCTTGTATCTTTGATTTGGGTGTGTCTTGTGCTGCCTTCTTGACTGAATTCGTCCTTTGTTCCTCCTGTTTGGTCTTCGGTTTTAGGGTTTTCGGAACTTGTAATTCGTCTGGTCTACGGGGTATTTATACTTTCTGTCTGAGGGAAGATGCGGCGCATCTACTAAGTAGATGCGGCGCATGTACTTAACTTCGCGTGGGGTCCAAGATTATAATATTCAGGAATATTCGTACACCGCCAGAAGATGCGGCGTAACTCCATGATTAGATGCGGCGCATGTCCTCTTGTATCTTGGATCGTATCTGGTGATATCTTGATAGAGATGCGGCGCATGTCGAGAGTGAGATGCGGCGCATCTGGAGCAGAATTGACTTGATCTTGTCCATGTCAGTAGACTTTCACTTTATGCACGTTTTGCTCCATTATTAGTCCAAAATCATTAAGTTTCACCAAATGCTTGTTTTTACCTGAGAATTACAAAAGTAAACGATTAAGTATCAATCCTCATATATAATATAGTAAAACAAGTCAAATTAATAGGATAAATGATAGTAATAAAATGTACTTATTTGAGTTCATCAAATATCCCCCCACTTGAACTTTACTTGTCCCCAAGTAAACCTTAGAATTTCTTTTATGAAAATGTATCCTAAAAGATGTTAGGATTTATTTTTATATTTAAGCATGTATTCGTTCATTTCATAATCACACAACTAAACACTTAACGAATTAGAAGTAAAATAAAATAAGTCGATAAAAGCAAATCTAATCGTTTAACTGTCCAGTCGCGACGAATATTCTATCATAAGCTTGGCAAGTATACACATCTCCACCACTAAAGCTAAGGAATAACAAGTCTAAAGCGGTAAAAAGGGTTTTTAGGCTTAAGGGTTTATTATTCTCTTTCACTATCGATCTCAAATTCCAGAAAAGGCGACAAAATCACAAATACATGATCGAATCCACGAACACGATACTTGCAATTGCTCAAATCCTTAACTCGAATAGGCTAAAGATAGGTCCAAACTTCACCAATAATAATATATCAAAAAGGGCGACAAAATCATAAATACATAGCCGAATCCACGACTACGATACTTAAGATTGCTCAAATCCCCAATCTCAATAAATCAAAGGTTCGGTTGGATAAAGAATAATAAAGGGCATGGATAACATTTGGGATATAAATTGGTGTAAAAATAAAAATAAACAAAACAAATAAATTAAAATCCTAAGTGTGGTTAATCACTATCCCAACCATCCCATGAATAAGACTCATATCATCGAATAACTCACGCTTTAACACTTGAAACACACGCTTTAGGTAGACATGAATTATACTCAACAAGGTCTTAATCAAAGAATAAACCTTAATTGGCGTTCCCATAACTGCCAATTCCCATTCAATCCATAGATATAGTACAACAAATAGTGGTGATATCGACCACTTACATAACTTTACATAAGTTGGTTAAAACTAACTTCCAACTTTTCTTTCTTTCTTTTTCTTTTCTTATTTTTTCGATTTTTTTTTTTTTTTTTTTTTTTTTTTTTTTTTTTTTTTTTTACATAAACATAGATGTGTGAAATTTCACCACATCACTATAACTTTCTTTCCGGATAATTTTTCCATACTTTTCATGACTTCAGAAATAATGGTAATAGTGAAAGTAGTAAACACACGAAAAATAAACTCCAAAATATACAATATTTACTTTCACTCCAATTGCATTGTGCAATTTCCCGACCTAACCGTAGATAATGAATTACGCACGCGAACACAGGTAATGTAAGGAAACACACTTTGCCTATAGCAATCAACCAACCACGGATTCTAATCTACAGGGTAGGCTAAGGTGTAAGGGTGTAACGAAACATTTTAAACATAGGTGTAAGAAACGAAAGGAATGGCTCTGAGTGTTTTTCTAGGGGTATCTTACTCTAAAAATGAGAGTAACAAAAGGGTTATACGGGGGTTAACTAACCAGTGTAGTTAGCTAATATCACATAACACATAATAGGCTTTTTGGGTGTAATCCTAGAAATTTACCAAGTTAGACAAGTCATTCCAATTATATAAATAATACTCATTATGGTGGTCTCGAATAGTATACAAGCCAAGTTCTAAAGTTTACAAGTCACCGGCACACTCATAGATTTGTGAATTTTGGAAAATCACAATTTTTGAAAATAACGTCATGTGTGCAGCTATGCAACTTAGATCTTAAACAAAAACATGCTAAAAATTTTTAAGTTTGATATATTAAGCACATTTTAAGCATAATTTTTGAAAAAGTTTAGGACAAGTAATTGTTAAGTGTTCTAATTCTCCAATCCCCCCACTTAAGTTAAACAACGTCCTCGTTGTTTGTATAAAAGGTTAAAAACTGGAAAATAAAAGAATTAGAACAGGAAAACTCCCCTGAGATTTGCTCGGTATGATCCTCCATTAGTATAAGAGCAAAAATCAACTTCTTGTGGATTAGAACGTTAAAGCTTCATACTTGATGTATCCACAGGAAATTCAGGAAACTATAATACCACCAACACTTTAAAACACACCTAAGATAAGAAAGGTTCAACTTGCATAATACATTAGTAGTTAGGAAAAAATAAAACTTAAAAATTAAAACTGAAAATCATCAGGTCAGTCGATGCGCCGTATCTTATTGAAGAAGATACGCCGTATCGAGCCTGGAATTAATACGGATCAGAATAAAGATGCGCCGCATCCTTAACCAGGGATGCGCCGCATTAAAATAAACTGATAAATAGTTTTAAAGTCGAAAATAAAAATGCAGAAAAATAAAATAAGATATGACCATTGCAGGAGATGCGTCGCATCTCAGAATTGAGATGCGCCGTATCCTCATGCGGCCTGGACTGACTCGACACAGAAAACAGAATAATAAAAGATAAATCCGGGTTGTCTCCCGGTAAGCACTTGTCTTTATTCCAGAGTCTTCAAGTTAGACTCACGTTCAGCTCTTTAATATCGATCATTGACTCCTACATTGCCGCGTAGGATCCACTTAGCAACTAATTCGTCACGTATATATTCAGGTCCCAAGTTCAAAACTCCTTTATAGAATCCTTCCATCATCTGATACGGGTATTTAATCCCTCTCTTCATGTCATCATTACTAATAAAAAGGAATGGAGAGAATTTGTGGCAGACCCTATTAGTAGCATGTTTAAATCCAGGGTGAGTTCGGGGCATCATATAAGTGATAACGTCGCTTCCACATTGAAAGGTGATCTTTCCTTCAAATCGCTTTGCATTAATAGTGATCTCCCTACAGAATGGTTTTCCAACAATCACGTCGCCCATACTGCTGTCACGATAGGCATTCATGTCTTCAACAACGGCGAACTCAGTTACAATAGTAAAGCGTCCAACGAAGATCGGGACATTAATGAAGGCTCCAACTACATTCTTTCCCCTACACTCCACTTTATTTCTCATAATAGAATTGTAAAAGCTTCTTGACATAACATTGATCGGCAAAATAGGAAAGAAATTGGCGTCAATACATTTGTATCCAATCATGCATGGGAATTGCAAATTGTAAGCACAATTGGCGTGGATCCTTCTACCATAATCCCAAGCACCATCATATCCCTCAAATTCATCGTAATTCCTAGTATTAATAACGTTGACTTTTGGACTATCCACAATTTCTCCTTCTTCTAACTCAGATTCAGCATCATCCATGAACAGGTCATTGGATTCCAATGGTCCATTAAGGTCATTAAGTTCAATGTAGTCCCCATCGTAACGTTCGAGTGATTTATCATGCACTAATACTTCATTCATAAAATTGGCTTCGAAGTCGAAGTCAATCAGTTCTCCGTATCCTTCCATTATCCTTCTGAAACAATCACGAAAAGCATCAGTAGGATTTGTTCGCTAGAAGAGAAATTAATGAATATAGAAACGGATATAAGAATAAAAATAGCTGATATCTGCAGACGATGCGCCGTATCCAAAAAGTTGGATACGCCGTATCTTAATACGTTAAAATTTAATCAGACTTTATCCAGAAAATAGATACGCCGCTTAGAATTTAAGAATGCGCCGTATCGAATTAATTAATCAAAAATCAACTTATCTAATTAAAATTAAATGCGTCGTATTAACGAAAGTTAATGCGCCGTATTTTCGTTACGTTTAAAAATAAAAGATTTTTGATTCAGTAAGATGCGCCGTATCGACAGAGATCGATACGCCGTATCTGTTTAATAATTCGCAAACTGTTTTTAATTAAAATAATAGATACGCCGTATCTGCAAAAGCAGATGCGTCGTATTACTTTATCGCTTAGAAAAATTTTCTTATTAAAAACAGATACGCCGTATCTTGGGGAAAAGATGCGTCGTATCGAATTAATTAAACGCGTTGTATTAAAAAAAATTAAACGCAATACGCCGTATCTGAGAGATCAGATGCGCCGTATCGTTTGATTTAGCACAGTACAACGATAGCAGAACAGAAAAATACGAAAAATAAAAAAAACAAATAAAACACACAACGAAAATAAACACACAAAAATAAAAAGAAAACAATTAACACACAATACAACAAATATGCAAAATAGTACAATGATGCAATTAATCTAATAAAAAAGAAAAACCTAATTAAAATACTAATTAAATTAACAGATAATAACAATTCACTCCCCGGCGACGGCGCCAAAAACTTGATGCGCGTGATGTGTCGTTGCGGTTTAGCAGTTTTAATGCCTACTCAAGTTTTAAATTTATATTTAGCCGACTTATCAATAACACACACACTTAACAAGCAGTGTACCCGGTCAGTATGAAGATAATGGTAAGTAGAGTGTCGATCACTAAGAGTGGAACGTATTATCTCGTTATTCTAATCAGTATTTTAATATCCTAACGCAAGGGGGTTTCAGTCTGAGAGACTGGCACGGTTTGTTTGCAATTAAATAATAAAATAAACCAATAGGCACGAATCAGCAAGTAGCACACACGTACACAGATAGATACTTGAGACAATAAGAGGGCTGTCCTTATGATTAAGTAGTTTGTCACTTGTTTTATTGATAGCTTTATATGAAGTGTATGTAGTTAACCCTTTCTCGTTGGTCCTATTCTTATCGGCGAGTAAACCCTTAATGATTACTTATGTCTAAAAGTTATTCCTAAGTGATCAATTTAGAAACAACCGTGGGAGCCACATTATGTCCCGCAGTCAAATGCCCGCAAGCCACTAATAAACACAGAGGTTATCAATGCACTAATAAGTAGTAACCAAAGACATCAACATATAAACTTTAATTGATGGGAAAGCAAGTATTAAAGGGAGTGAAATCTTTCGTTGTCACATTACACAAGCCACCAATCCTGATGAATTAAAGTTTGCTAACACAATAAAACAAAACTACTTAATGAATTAAACACATGCAGCACCTTCTTACAGCTCTTGTATCTTTGATTTGGGTGTGTCTTGTGCTGCCTTCTTGACTGAATTCGTCCTTTGTTCCTCCTGTTTGGTCTTCGGTTTTAGGGTTTTCGGAACTTGTAATTCGTCTGGTCTACGGGGTATTTATACTTTCTGTCTGAGGGAAGATGCGGCGCATCTACTAAGTAGATGCGGCGCATGTACTTAACTTCGCGTGGGGTCCAAGATTATAATATTCAGGAATATTCGTACACCGCCAGAAGATGCGGCGTAACTCCATGATTAGATGCGGCGCATGTCCTCTTGTATCTTGGATCGTATCTGGTGATATCTTGATAGAGATGCGGCGCATGTCGAGAGTGAGATGCGGCGCATCTGGAGCAGAATTGACTTGATCTTGTCCATGTCAGTAGACTTTCACTTTATGCACGTTTTGCTCCATTATTAGTCCAAAATCATTAAGTTTCACCAAATGCTTGTTTTTACCTGAGAATTACAAAAGTAAACGATTAAGTATCAATCCTCATACATAATATAGTAAAACAAGTCAAATTAATAGGATAAATGATAGTAATAAAATGTACTTATTTGAGTTCATCAGTTAGCTTTGGAAGAGGTACTGGTGGCAAAATTTCTGGTAAAGGTACAATTAAGACTGGAAATTTAGACTTTGAAGATGTGTACTTTGTAAAAGAACTTAAGTATAATCTCTTTAGTGTCTCACTGATGTGTGACAAAAAGAACAAGGTTCTTTTTACTGACACTGAATGTCTTGTGCTTTCTTCTGATTTTAAGATGTCTGATGAAAGTCAAGTACTTCTTAAAATTCCAAGAAAGGGCAACATGTACAGTGTTGATATGAAGAACATTGTTCCTAAAAAGAATCTTACTTATTTGCTTGCAAAAGCCACATTGTATGAGTCAATGAAATGGCATAGGAGGCTTGGTCATATTAATTTCAAAACCATAAATAAAATTATCAAAAATGATTTGGTAAGAGGCTTGCCACAGAAAAGATTTGAAAATGACCAAACATGCATTGCTTGTCTTAAAGGAAAACAACATAAAGCCACTTGTAAGCCTAATATTTTTAACTCTATTGATCAATCATTGTTTATGCTTCATATGAACTTATTTGGACCTACTTTTGTGAGTAGTATAAAGCATAAGAGATATTGTCTTGTTGTTACTGATGACTATAACAGGTTTACATGGGTTTTCTTTTTAAGTTCTAAGGATGAGACTTCTAGCATTCTTAATACATTCATTACAGAGATAGAAAACCTAGTAAATAAGAAAGTAAAAGTCATTAGATGTGATAATGGGACATAGTTTAAGAATAGAGTTATGGATGATTTCTGCAAAGAAAAAGGTATTTGAAGAGAATTTAGCGTTGCTAGAACTCCTCAGCAGAATGGAGTAGCTGAGAGGAGAAATAGGACACTTATAGAAGCTGCTAAAACCATGTTAGCTGACTCTAAGTTGCCTATCACTTTTTGGGTTGAAGCAGATACTGCTTGCTATGTCCAGAACAGAGTTTTAGTAGTTAAGTCTCACAATAAGACATCTTATGACCTTTTTAGAGGTAGAACTCCTGCAATAGGATTTCTTAGACCTTTTGGGTGTCATGTGACAATTCTGAATACCTTAGACCATCTAGGAAAATTTGATGGTAAAGCAGATGAAGGATTCTTGTTTGGATATTCTCTTAATAGCAAATCATTTAGAATATACAACTCAAGAACTAAGAGAGTAGAGGAAAACCTGCATGTGGAATTTTTAGAGAACAAAACAAATGTAGTAGGTGAAGGTCCCAAATGGCTATTTGATCTTGAGTCTCTAACCCAATCAATGAATTATGCGCCTGTTGTTGCAGAAACTAATGAATTTTCAGGTTCAGAAGCACATGATGCAACAAATGAGGCAAGGTTAGTAAAAGATAAAGATCAAGATTATGTGATGATGCCAATATGGACCAGTGTGGATTCAACTTCAATAAATGATGAACCTTCTTCTGATGAAGCTAAAGAAAGGATTAAAGTTGAAGATAAGGAATATAGAACTGAGGAACAAGTGAATCCAGTTAACAGTTCTAATAATGATAGTACTACTGAGACAGAGCAAGCTACTGCTAGGCAAAATGTTTCTACTGCTAGGCCAAATGTTTCTACTGCTGGCCCATAGACTCAAATGAAGCAGATTTCTCAGAAGATGAGGTGGATTTCAACAATCTCCCACCTAACTATCATGTTCCTTCTACACCACACACAAGGATTCACAAAGTCCACTTCCTGGACAATGTGATTGGAGATGTACAATCTGGTGTGAAGACAAGGAAGCAACTTATGTCTTCAGGCCAACAATGGCTTCTTGATGCTCTTTATGCATCAAAGCAGCATGAGTATGCAAACTCTTGCTTATTTGTATGTTTTCTCTCACAAGTAGAACCCAAGAATGTTATCAAAGCCTTAGATGATTCAAGCTGGGTAGAAGCTATGCAAGAGGAGCTTCTCCAATTTAAGATTCAGAAGGTATGGGTGCTAGTTGATTTACCCAAAGGTGTAAGGGTAATTGGTAATAAATGGGTTTTCAGAAACAAAAGGGATGAAAGGGGCATAGTGATAAGAAACAAGGCAAGACTTGTAGCTCAAGGGTACACACAAGAAGAAGGGATAGACTATGAAGAGTTTTTTTGCTCCATTAGCAAGGATTGAAGCCATTAGACTCTTTTTGGCTTATGCGTCATTTATGGGCTTCACAGTGTATCAAATGGATGTCAAGAGTGCTTTCTTTTATGGTACTATTGAAGAGGAGGTGTATGTCTCACAACCACCAAGTTTTATTGATCCAGAACATCCAGATAAGGTGTACAAGTTTGTCAAAGCTCTTTATGGCCTTCATCAGGCACCAAGGGCATGGTATGAAACACTGGCTTCCTATTTAATTAAAAATAAATTTCAAAGAGGCAAGATTGGTCGGACATTATTCATCAAGAAGCACAAGAAGGATCTTTTGCTAGTTCAGGTGTATGTGGATGATATCATCTTTGGTTCTACAAGGAAAAGAGATGTGTTTAGAGTTTGAGAAGCTTATGCATGATAAGTTTCAGATGAGTTCCATGGGGGAACTTACATTCTTTTTGGGTCTGCAAGTTAAGCAATCAAGTGAAGGCATATTTATCAGCCAAGATAAATATGTAGCAGAGATTCTAAGGAAATTTCAATTTGTTGATTCAAAAGTGGCAAGCACATCAATGGACTCTGAGAAGCCTCTTCTTAAAGATATAGATGGAGAAAATGTGGATGTACACACATACAGATCTATGATAGGCTCTTTGATGTATCTCACATCATCAAGACCTAATATCATGTTCTCTGTTTGTGCTTGTGCAAGATTTCAAGTCACTCCTAAGGTTTCTCACTTAACAGCAGCCAAGAGGATTTTTAGATATCTTAAGGGTCAACCTAGGTTGGGTCTATGGTATTCTAGGGAATCACCTTTTGACTTGGTAGCATATTCAGACAGTGATTATGCAGGTGCAAGCTTGGATAGAAAGTCAACAACTGAAGGATGTCAATTCCTTGGATGTAGACTCATTTCATGGCAGTGCAAGAAGCAAACAATTGTGGCCACTTCAAGAACTGAAGTTGAATATGTAGCTGCTGCAAGTTGTTGTGGTCAAGTCCTTTGGCTTCAAAACCAACTTCTTGACTATGGGTACAATTTCATGAAAACTGTCATATATATTGATAATAGTAGTACAATTTGCATAATTAAAAATCTAGTGCAACACTCTAAAACAAAACACATAGAAATTAGACATCATTTTATTAGAGACTGCCATGAGAAAAAGTTGATTCAAGTTATTAAAATTGATTCTGATCACAACTTTGCAGATCTTCTCACAAAAGCTTTTGATGTTGGAAGGTTTCAATACTTGGTAGCAAGTATTGGAATGCTTAATCCTTAATATTTTCAAACCGTGTGTTTTTTTGTATATAAATTAAGTTTGTACTGCTAGCTTTGTTAATTGATACTGTTATTGAAATGTTTGTACTGCTAGTTCAAATTTGGATTGTTTTGTTCATATTGTTAGTCATATAATTCTACTGCTATAAGGCAAATGCTCTGCATTTTGTTTTCTTGGTTTTGGACTAACAATTACAGGTATGGACATTTGAGCACAAAGAAAGTTTCAAGTGAAATATATGAGCAGCAGAATGATGATACAATTTACTAACATAATAGGTTCATGATGGAAAGAGTTTGGGAACCCATTAACAAAGTTTTACACCTAAGTTAAATTAATTCTCTAAAACTTCTTTCTTGAAACCTGATTATGATGTTTCACATTGACTTGATGGCTCAGTTGGTCAGATAGTAACTGACTCAACTCACTTTCTATCATTTTATACTATAATTAGTATAATGAGCAAGTCTAAGGACATCTGATAGAAAGAACAGCGAGCAAAAGTGAATCTAACACTTTTGTTAGAGGCAACAATTGCCACGAGCTAGAAACACTATCAAGAAAGCCCTTTGAATGGGTTTATCTGTTCACAGGCAGTTATTTATAACTGAACATATTGGTTCTCACACTACCAAAGGTTAATTTAAACCAAAATCTTGATTAAGTATCTGTTACTACACTTAATCCCTTCAAAATGGTTGTAAGCAGTATAGTTTTTCATTAAAATCAAGTTCATACTGCTAAGTCAAAAGTTTCTTAAAATCTTTTGGATTCATAATGGCTCATAAACCCATCTAATGATGGATTATGAGCTATTGCCCCATGATTCACCTCTCACAGGAGTTAACACACCTGGAAGTGATGAGGGCAGCATTGGAAATTTAAGGAATTGATAGCTTCATGTACAACATTGTCTGATAAGCTTAAAAGATCAAAGTGTAAAGTTCAGATGATGGTGAGAGATCTTCCAAACAGGGGAGGAAATATTGTAGTACATGGCATGGATTAAAGGGAGGAAGATATATGTATGCTCACAATCAGGGGAGAATGTATTGGGAAGAAGATTGTTCAAGAAGTGCATAAGTCTAGTAAAAGCATCATCATCTTGTATGCTCTTGTCTTTTCCCACACCTGACTCAGCAGCAGTTGGTGTATCTTCTCCTACACTGGAAGCTTCGCCTTCCGAATCATCTAAATAAAAAGAACAAGCTCAAGTTTCAGTTGATGGATGCTGGAAATAAGCTCTTTCATCTCTCTTTTTCATGTTCGAACATCTTTGACTTAAAATGATAAAGCTCTGTCTCAAGATCATGTTGGCAATTTGGACAAGATTCTGGAGTATTATATATATTCAGAAGGAAGGGATAAAGCAATACAAATGGAGAAAGTTCAAATGAAGAAAGTTCTTTCAGTTTCAATTTCAGTTCGCTACGTTTGTTCATCACTTTCATAGCTTGCTGAGAGATGACTTGACTTCTTGTTCATCCAAGGAAATTGCACCATCTTTTAGGCAATGCTTGAAGCATGATCAAGGTACTGTTAATGTTAAAGACAAAGAAGATGATGTTATTGCAGAATGTGATAAACAGATGGCAGATGAGTTAGTCAAAAAGATACTTAATCTTACAGAACAAAGGAAAGCTCAGATCAAGAATCTGACTATGAAGTGTTTGAAAGATCTTCACAATCCTCATTTAATTCAGAAGATACTTGATGATTAGGGATAAATCACAAGTTTAGGGGAGGATTGTTGGGAATAAAATGTTCTGAAGATTAGTATTGGGAATTAAATGTTCACAAGGTCGGTACTGCTCAAGGAAATGCACTAAGTGTTGATACTACTGCTAGTGTATTAATCCTACTGCTAGTGTATTTGATTTTACTGCTAGTGATGGAGATTCTACTGCCGCAAGGATACTACTGCTGAATGGATAAGTGTTGCGTATACTACTGCTGGATGGACAAGTATAAAAAGATATTAGTGTAAAAAAGTCAAAGATATACGGTAGATAATATCTTTGATAGGTGTTCAGTCAACAAGTTGTATACACAGATACACGTTGTATCTTAGCCACTGACACAGAAGCTAGCAAGTAGTCGAATACTCAAGTGTGCATGTGCTTAGATATTACATATACAGAGAGTTAGTCATTAGTTATAATGTGACAGAGTTGATATAATACAATAGAAAATAGTTTTCTTTGTAATAGAGATTCAAGGTTTGTAACCCTAGTGATAGTGAAGATCACTCGTATTATTCTCAATAATATTGAATCGTTTGATGTTATACTTTCTGTGTTCATTATCCAATAACAAGCATTACTGTTCCATTTCCAATAACCAATAACCTTTTAAGTGTGGTTAAGTAGATTCCGCATACTTAATCATATTTACTCAAAGTATCATATACATATGTTACAAAGGATTAACATCCTCATAGTGTATTTTAAAACTATTCTCACAAGTGATAAAGGGTTGTTTGATCCTCTCATTTCACCCTTTCATAAACTTTTCTTTTTTAATTCTTCAACCCCTTCTTTCTCCTTTCTCACTTACTCCTTTTTTTTTCAATCATACCTAAGGACTTCTAATTCTAATCTATTGGAATTGTCCTTGGGTAGATCCCTCCAGCTCTGGTGGATCATAGGACATAAGCCTAACCATAACCACCTTATAACTCCATGATTATCCTAGGTTCATTGGTCACATGCCATAAAACCTTTTGTGAAAATCTCTCAAAGTGTTTATGATTATAAAACATATTTTTGTTAACACTTCGAGAGTTTTGCATTTTCTGAAATACTCTCCCTTCACATGTGCTCATAAGATTTAAGATAGATTTACACATGTTGGGTAGACTTTGCACTTTTGAATTGATCGATTTTCATTGAATATGACAGATTCGAGACATGCTTACATCACTAGTTAGACTAGCTTGAAATTATTACCCGTCCTGGTCATGTTCAAAGAAAGTCTCTCGATACGGTACACTCTACTTAGACAAGTCCTATTCGAGACACGCTGACATCACTGGTTAGACCAACTTGAAGTTATTACCCGTCCAGGACAAGTCTTTTCGACTACTGACAATTAAGCTTCATCAATTCGTTGGTTATATCTGAGTCGAGCTCTTTTGAGATTCAACCACAATCTTTAAACATCTTGATCACATTTTAATCACTTCTTCTCCCCCTCAAAAATAGCATATCGTGATATTTTTGATATCAATTGATTAAGAGAAAAGCTTTTGGAGAGATAGACGGATTTGTTTTTGCATGAAATCGGAACATTTTGATTTTGAATTTTATACTCCCCCTTAAAGAAAGCTTGTTTTTAAACATAGAGTTTAAAATCAATTTTAAGGGTTTGGAGGGAGTTATCTTTTTAAAATGCGAGTTATGTGCTGAAATGTACACAAGTCTTTTTGTAAAAACGAGTTTTTGTTTGAAATCTTTTTGTTTGTTTAGACTAGAACTTTTTGAAAATGATTTCATCTTTGAAATTACGAGTCCTGATCTGAAATAATCAGAAGTCATCATTTTAGCCCGGGTTTCGTACTGAAGTATACAAAAGCCATAGTGAAGAAATTTTGAGAAACGACGTGTTTTAGAAAACATTTTAGAGAACTCTCGCTCAAGCATCTGTACATGTCCGTATCATTGTTGAATGACATTTCTAGATAGGTACAGAATATCGATTATATGAGAGACATGTCGTGAGAAGAATATTTTTTGTTTTTTGATTTTATATTGTTTTTGTATATTTGAAATTTATATTTTTGTATTTTGTTTTTGTTAATTTTTCAAATTTTGTATTTGGTTTTTCAAAAATATTTACAGCGAAGCTATTTTGAAAATATTTTCAAGAAGATTCGAGAAGACGTTCTAGCTCCTCAGGAGCTAGGCTTCGCATGCCAACTCGTCGAACTAAATCGTCAAACCTATCTTTTGAAAGGGCTTTAGTAAATAGATCAGCGAGTTGGTAATCTGTCTTCATGAAAAATAATTCAATAGTACCCTCTTCGACGTACTCTTTGATGAAGTGATAGCGGACTCTAATATGCTTGGTCTTCGAGTGTTGTACTGGATTGTACGAGATGGCTATGGCACTTTTTGAATCACAATACAAAGGTATTCTGTCGAAAGTAAAGCCATAATCTGTGAGTTGTGCCCTCATCCATAGAACTGGGGCACAACACGTAGATAGAGACACATACCCGGCTTCTGCGATTGATAATGCAGCACAATCTTGTTTCCTTGATGACCAGCCTACTAGCCTTTCACCCAAAAATTGTGCTCCACCTGATGTACTTTTTGCTATAACTTGACAACCTGCATGGTCGGCATCTGAAAATGCTATTAGTTTAAACTCGGAATCCTTCAGATACCAAAGTTCCATGTTAATGGTTCTTCGTAGGTACCGAAAGATCCGTTTGACCTCTTGGAGGTGAAGTTTTGTAGGCCTTGCCTGAAACCGTGCTAATAAGCAAACAACAAAATGAATATCAGGTCGAATGGCCGTAAGGTACATGAGAGAACCAATCATGCTCCGATATTTCTTCGGATCGATGGGTTTCCCAAATAAATCAGCACTGATTTTTGGTAAAGTGACCATTGGTGTACCAACAGAATCACAGTTTTCCATACCATGTTTTTTCAAAATCTCAATTGTATATTTAGCTTGATTAATAAAAATACAACGAGGGGATTGGTGTATTTGTAAACCAAGAAAGAATTTAAGTTCCCCCATCATGGACATTTCAAATTTACTTTTCATGCGATTTTCAAAATGTTTTGAATGATTCGGATTAGTGGACCAAAGATAATATCGTCCACATAAATCTGAACAATCAAAGTGTCATCTTTATATTTTCTTGTAAACAAGGTAGAATCAACAGTTCCTTTGGTGAAATTTTTTTTGATCAGGAAAGATGATAGTTCGTCATACCACGCTCTTAGAGCTTGTTTTAAGCCATAATTGGCTTTCTTTAGCTTGTAAACGTATTCTAGATGTTCCTTGTCAACGAATCCTTCTGGCTGACTCACATACACTTCTTCTTTCAGAGTTCCATTCAAGAATGTCATCTTGATGTCCATCTGATATACAGTGATGTTTTTGTGAGTTGCATAGGCTAAGAAACCCGGATGTTAAGTCTGCTACTGGCACATGTCTTCAAATCTCCTTTCCTGTCTGAATCCTTTAGCCATGAGACGCTATTTGTTGCGAATTACAGTCACTTCTTCATCCTTTTTGTTCTTCCATAACCATTTGAGATCAATGACAAGTTTGTCAATTGGTCTTGGAACTAATTCCCAACTATCATGTAACTGATATTGAAGAAGTTCCTCCTGCATCGCTTCAATCCATGCATTGTCTGCCATCGCCTCCCGAATGTTCTTTGGTTCTTTTAGGCTTATTGAGCAAATGAAGATGCACATGTCGGGGTCGGTGGCGAGTTGTCTTCTCGTCTGAACTGGCCTTGAAGGTTCACCAATAACTTGTTCAATTAGATGGTCTTTTGTCCATTGGAGTGTAGAAGGGTACCTTGGGTTTAATGTATATGTGTTAAATGGTTCTTGTAACCCTGAAGAAGATTCAACAGAGTCCGTAGCAAACAGGTTTTCAAATACTTCTTCTGCTAACACTGCATCATTTTGATTCTGTGTTTGTTCTTCTTGAAATGGTGTACTTTGGTTTTGCTCATCAACACTTGGTAGAACAATTTCAAATATTGGGGTTACTAGAGTAGATGTAGATGATATTGAGGGAGTTGGTGCTATTGAGGGAGTTGGTGCGTCAGCTTCGATTGTTGTTGATGCATCTTGTGGTGGTGATGGTGGTTGATGGTTTTGAGCAGGTGCAGCGGAATGATGTTGTGATGCATTTGTCGAAGTTCCACCATAGTATTCATCAAACATTAACTTGAATAAATTTTCCAGTTCTTGTTCTAAAGGTTTGTCAGTGGTTGTTGATTGAGCTCCTTGAGGTACGAGTCCTGAACTAATATGTCCAAAATTCTGCGGCTTTGGTGCGGGTCCTAATCTGTTTTTATTAGAAGCCATTAGGTTAAGCGCGGGTTCTAAAGCAAGTCTCTCAGAAGCCATTTGTGAAATCTCATCAAACTTCACATTCATCATCTCCATTATCCTTTTTGTTCTTCTGTTATACACCCTGAATGCCCTCGAGTTTTCTAAGTATCCAATGAAGATTCCAATATCACCCTTAGCTTTCAGCTTCCCTAGATCTTCTCTGTCGTTCGTTGGATAGCACAAAGCGCCAAACACGTGAAGGTAAGAGATATCAGGTTTTCTGTTGTTCACTAGTTCATATGGTGTTTTATTGAATCTTGGATGGATTGAATAACGGTTCTGAGTGAAACAAGCAGTGGCAACAGCATTAGCCCATAAGAATAATGGTGCACTAGAATAAATCAGCATTGTGCGAGCAGCTTCCACAAGAGTTCTATTTCTTCTTTCAACTACCCCATTCTTCTGTGGAGTTCTAACAACAGATGTCTGATGTGTGATTCCAGCATCTTCAAAATAAGTACTTAACTCCTGGTTTGTAAATTATGTGCCGTTGTCTATTCTTACAATCCTTACTGGAGCTTGAAGTAGGACTTAAATACGCTTTAGAAAATTGATGATGTTGCCTGGTGCTTCGTCTTTTGACCTCAGAAACCTTACCCAAGTATATCTAGAATATTCATCGATGATAAAAAGGATATACTTCTTCCCATTTATGCTTTCAACTTTCATTGGGCCACATAAGTCCATGTGCAACATATGTAACTTTACTTCCGAAATGGGTACGGTTTTATGTTTATATGATGCCCTTTTGCTTTTTCCTTGTTTGCATGATGGACATAAGTGATCCTTGGTGTATTTGAACTTAGAAAGTTCGTTGACGATGTTGACTTTGGCTAATTTGTTAATGGTGTCGAAATTGAGATGGGATAATCTTCAATGCCACAGCCAGGACTTTGTTCGGCATGCTCTTGTCATAAGACAAATTGGTGATGAAGAGGCCATTTGTTTGATGTAGATAGCATATAGGTTGGTGCCACGATTCCCAGTTTAGAGATCATCGCCAACCAAATTTCTAACAAAGCACGTATTTCTTCTAAATGCAACATCTAGATCTGCATCACAAAACAGCCCAACTGAAAACAAATTGTATCCCAACCCTTCGACATAGTAAACTCGAGTGATTAAATAATTCCCAAATTGAAGATCTCCAGAACCCAGAATAGCTGCTACATGATAATTTCCAAAGCGTACAGTTCCCATGAATTTCCAGACGAAATTGATCAGCAGCTTTAGATTCTCGGTCATGTGTTTAGAGCAACCCGATTCGACGATCCAAAGACATATTTCGATAACCTGCGAAGAACAGAAGAGTTTGTTTTTGGAAACCGTTTTGATTGTGGTTCCTTTTGGTTAGAGGAAAAATCATCACTACACTTATAGAATTTTTGTTCTGGAGGAGGGGTAATGGCTTTCCAAAATCCATTTTTGTTTCTGAACACTCTACGAGTTGGTTTCCACTTAAGGCAAGTACTAGGCATCTTATCACTACTGGGTGACCTAGATTTAGCAACTAGTCTTCCTACTGTTTTAGCACTGGTTCCTTTTGGAACAATCTTCTGTTCAGGTGTAACATTCACATTTTTAGAAAGATAATCATCACAAACATCATTAGATAAATATTTCTTGCACATTAAATAAACAGAGTCATTACATGCATTAGAAACAATACTTTTGACATTACATTTAGATGACATATGTCTCTTATTACAAAGCGATAAATTCCTAGGGTGTTCTTCTACTTCTTCAACTTTATTCTGGCATCTGCTCTTAGAGACAGGCGAAACTCTATTGTTCCTTGTATTGCTCATAGGCTATACTCTACTGCTCCTAAAGGTGCTTTCTATTCCTATAGAAGGTAAGGCACACGCACTAGGATTTATATTGTTGTCCTTAGAAGTTGTTTTAGCATTCCTAGACTCTTTTGGATTAACTTTTACACTCTTTTCGTTTGCCCCATATGTTTTAGATGTGGAGGCAAACGTAATAATGGGACTAATCCTATAAAGGCCAGGTGCTATCACTTTTGGTGTTTCGACAACCGCTTTTCCTTTATCAACAATATTTTCTTTTTCATTTTGCTTGGGCAAGGGTGTTGGAGTGACTTGTTTTGTCAAATCATTTTTCACATCGACTTTTGGAACAAATTTGGAAATCGACATTTTTGGTTTAAGAACCGGTTTTTAAGTATTTGGTTTGTCCGAAGTCGATAGTTTTGCAAACTTAGTATCCACACCCTTCCCTTTTTGACTTTCCAGCTGAGCCCTCAAAAGGTCATTTTGCTCTTTCATGTCCTTGTAGGCATGCTCATACGACAGTTTGCCATACTTGCATTCCTCGGTTTTTTGATCAAGTTGTTTAAAATTTAACATGTTTTCTTTTTCAAGTTTAATAAGAGCATTTTCATATTTTGAAACAATTGCAGAGGTCTCAGCTCGCAGTCTTTCATCATCTTCAACAGAATATGTTTGTAAAATGATGGACATAATATCGGTCGACATAACTGCTTCGAAGAGAGAGTCATTTAGGTTTTCCAAAGCTTTGATGTCTTCAATATTTTCATTAGCTTCCCTCACCAGGGATTTGTGGCCCTTGACAAAGTCGGATATTTCTTTCAAAAATTCTTGTTAAATATGAATTACTCTCGCATGGATGTTATTCAGTGGAGTAGTAATTTCTGTTTCAAACACCTTTTTTATTTCTGCATGAAAGCTTAAATGCCAGTTGTTAATACTGATAGTATTTTTGGATGCAACAATTTTTTGAAGTGTTTCAATTCTCGTTTTAACATCATCTAAAAGTCCTCTCGCAGCACTTGTGTTGAAAGGATTGTTTGAGGACATTTGCTCCAAGTTTGAAAGAGTTTTAGAAACGACTTTTTGTTTTGCAACTGGTGTCGTAACAACTGGTTTTTTGGAAAACTTTGGTGTTTGTTTTTATGGAACAAAAGGAATTCCAGACAGTTTGTTAAGTTTATTGTAATCAATTGGTTTTATCACTGGGTTCTTTTGTTTCATGTTAATTCGACTCTCTTCAACAAGTTCGATTATTTCGTTAGTATCCCGAACAGTGGGAGGATCATGTTTAGCATATATTATATTTCCATTGTACAAAGCATTTTGTTCTTTCTATGCTTTCTTGAGAGTATAAGGATTTTCACAACCGATAGCCATTTTCTTCATTGTATGTAAAAACGGGTTTGGATCTTTAATTAGCATATGAATGGTTTGAGCGGAATGACCCGTTTTAACAAGCAAATCTTTCAACTTTTTGATTGTATCTTGTTTCTCAATGATTTCATCAAGAAGATTATTTTCTCGTTTTGAAAAATCTGCTTTCAACTGTTTCTTTTCTTTTTCAAGATCAAAACAAGTTGATTTTTGGTTAGAAAGTTGGTTTTTCAAATCAGAAATTTTCGCGTTTAAGGATTTTATTTTCATGTGTAAATTAACATCAAATGTGTCAAAATTGATTTGCAATTGTTTTTCTCTTAAAACGGAATTTTGATAACCAGTTTCTAATTCTGACTGTCATTTTTTATGAAACTCAAAAGCTTTTTCGTTTTCCTTATACCTCTCAAGCTCAGCGGTCATTTTCTCATTCGCGGCCTTAACATCGCGATTGACCTTTTTTACTTTCTCAATTTCAATACTACAATTTTTAAATAGTGATTCAAATAGAGCACGTGTTTCCTCATCATTCTCAGCATGCTGTGAAACTGAGCCTCCACTATGATTCATAACTGGAGTTGCCAAATTAATATTGCTACTACTCGGCGTGTCTAGGTATGTATCATAAGTGGTTGCTGGAGTCTGAGAATGTTGTTCCTCATGAGGAGACATATCAAATATATCATTATTGTGGCATGTATTGAATAATGGTACCTCAGATACTGCATTGGTGTTATAAACAGGAGGTGTGTCAGAATCCGTGTCATACTTAGCCTCCTGAAGATTTGCCATATATATGCAGTTTGCATCGATCTCTTCTCGGTCTTCCATGTCATCCATGAGAGCCATAAAATCATTTTCCTCAGCATTCAACTGAAACCCTGCTTCTTCCTTCTGTGCCAACAGCAATTCTTTCTGCAAATAAGTTGGATCTTTCTTTTTCGGCTTAGTAGGACAGTTCCTTGCCATATGACCTACACCCTGACAGTTGAAACACTTTATCGGATTTCCCTGATTCATATTTCCATAATTCCCAGCAACTGGATTTTCAACATTCCTAATCTGATTACCCACTGTCTGATTCCCAACATTCTGAACCCTCCGATTTCCAACAAATTGACCCATCTGAATCCCTGTATACTGACCCAACTGATTTCCTGCATACTGCCCTTGATTACCCATCTGAAATCTAGTAGCATGTCCTTGTTGATTCCTAATAACTTCAACCATTTGTCCTCCTTAACCCATATTAAGACTCGGCTGTGCAATCTGCCTGTTGCGAGTATTCGATGAAATCCTTTGGTTGTTGTTAGTTGGTGTAGAATTGCGTCCTTGGAATGCCTTTGTCAAATAAGCAAACGCTTGTGTCAAAGCAACAGTAGACTCATCATTGTCAGTGAACTCTGGTTCTTGGAATTGTTGATATTGTTGTTGTGGAATAACATGTTGTTGTGGGTAGAATTGTTGTTGTGGGATTACAGCAGTTTGTTGTTGTGGAATGTATTGTTGTTTCATGTAGTTGTGATTGGAAGATGATGATGGTTGATGTTGTGTGTTCACTGGTAAAGGTGTTGGTGTTTGAGCGATGAATGCAAGAGGATCATGATTCTTTGCCAATCTTTCTTTCCTTACTTCATTAGCCTCAGCTTGGTTTTGCTTCAGAAAATCGTAGAGCTGATCATAATTTACCTGATGTAGATCCTTGGTTTGGTTGACAATAGTGACATATCGTCCCCATTCTTCTTGAAGATTATTGATGAACTTGATGTTGCTCGCGATTGGTCTTGGTGTCAGCTTGTTTCTGATTATCTCATTCATTAAAGTGCAGAACCTGGTATAGTAGGATTCAATGGATTCTCCAGGAGTAGATGTAAACTTCTCCCATTTAGTTAGTAGCTTGTTTTCGACGTTTTGTTGCCCAATTTCTATTCCATGTCATAGCCTTCTAACTCGTTCCCACATGTCATAGGCAGTTTCACATCTGTCGACAGCAGCAAACATCTCTCGTGGTAATCCGAGTTGGATTAAGTGCATTGCCATATCATCAGCTGCGATCTGCTTCATGTGTTCTTCTGTGTATTCTGCTTCTGATTGTTCACAAAAGAATAGTAGAATAGGAGGTGTTCCATTTGGATCTCCATGGTCTTGAATTTGTCGAGGCTTGAAGGGTCCATTATTAATAGATTGGAGCAGGAGTTTACCATCAGGCTTTGTTTTGATGTAGCAAAGCATGCAGCTTGTCCTTGGAAGATACCCACCTTTTTCAAGCATAGGAGGACGGTTTTCCGCACCGGCTGCATGAATGACTTGTTGAGTAGCCATTGATGAAGGTTTGTATGATAAAGTTGATCTTGGATCGGTTCAACGATGTAGGAGTTGTGTTTGTTGTTGGTTAAGGTAAGTTGTTGTAGGGAAAATTTGGTCTAAGAACATAAAAACGTCGATAACTTCTTTTCGGAGTGGATTTGGGCCTCGAAGGTTGGGTAGTTCATTCAATATGTCCTTTTCCTCGTTCTCACGGTCGTTTTGATAGGTTATGGGCTGAAAACGGAGTTACGGTTCAAAAGTTATGACCGTTTGAAGTTTGGTCCTTACTCGAAGGCTTACTCGAAGGATTGCTAAGTCGAAGGATTGTTTACTCGAAAGTTCTTACTCGAAGGATCTTACTCGAAGGATTCTAACTCGAAGGATCTTATTCAAAGTATTCTAACTCGAAGGATCTTACTCGAAGAATTCTAACTCGAAGGATCTTACTCGAAGGATTCTAACTCGAAGGTTTAATTCCTTACTCGAAGAAAAGCTGCTTACTCGAAGTATATAACCCCTTAGTCGAAGGATTCCTTAGTCGAAGAAGTTCTGCTTTCCTAACTCGGAAAATATAAACAGAACTTGAATAAATTCCTTACTTGAAGGATTCCTTACTCGAAGGATTTCTAACACGAAGAAACTCTTCTAACTCGAAGAAAATGCAACCTTACTTGAAGAATCTTCTAACTCAAAAAAATTCAAATCCTTACTCGAAGAAATTCTTCTACCTCGAAGAAATTCAACCCTTACTTAAAGAAATTCTTCTAACTCGAAGAAATGCAACCCTTACTCGAAGGATACTGAAACTTATCTTCACAAATCACCCAAAAACACCACAAAACACATTTTTTAATCCAAGTTTTCAACTAGATCTGACCAAATACAACCTAAACTATCATAAATTCACAACTTTAAATGTTTTTAACGCGTTTTTTTTTTAATTTAAAAACCCTAACTCGAAGAGTAAAAAAAGGTGAAAACACAACACACCCCTAGATCATTGTTAGGCGATTGATACCACTTGTAGGACCTTAGATCTAACTTATCACACTAAACAATAAGCTCGTATGGTAGTAGAAGAGAAGTATGTGTGTGTATGAAACTAGAGAAAGAAAGTAATGAACTTTTCTTAAAGAAACACACACAATACACACTCAAGCACACACCTCAAATGACACATTTGAGGTGCCTATATAGTACATACGAAATGCCCTAATGGGCTTGGCTCATGGGCTTTATTTATGGATTGGATTGGACTTAGATTACATGGAATATAAAATACTAACATATCTTAACTTCTAACATATTAGCTTAATCCAATCCACAAGCCCTTTGACTATTCTATTATATTTTCTATAACACTTTTACAAAGTTTCTATGACTAGAATGACCACCACTTTTCTTTAATGCTAACAAGCTTACATTTGACTTATAAAGACACCAAACATAAATTATCTGCTAATTCGACTACAGGGATTAATATCAATCGTATCACAAAATGCCAGTTGCTCTTTGGTTAAACCTTCAAGGTCATAAGTGCCACAGATGTCATAGTTTCCATCCTCATATAAACTTGCATCATTTGCACCTCAACTAGCCATGAATTGAGCAGTCTCATTTAAGACCTCATCAACATTACTATCACTCTCTTCCATAGCCTTTTCCACATCCATAACGGCATTACCAACATTTTAAGCGATTGAAATACCCACGTTCTCGAGTAACCTGGTTTATATCATCGGAGTTCACAGTTCCCTTATTATTGGAACTCGAGGCCGTATTATTGGTACCTTTTTTCTAAGTCGTGGCCCCATTGTTTCCTTGACTGCCATGCTTCTTTGACGTTCCAGACCCACTAGGGATAGAAACAGGATGATATACAAATGTCTTAAGTTTAAAACCTGTTAGCCTAGCATGTTGCTTACCTTTAGAATTATGGTTTTGTACCACTTGGAGCCCATCATTTGGGCAGCAACATTCTTCATTTGACTTGGACCATTTTTCATCCTTAAACCAACTCATGAGTTCGCATCAAATTCAGAAACCGAACGTTTAGGGCATTGGTTATCATCATGACCAAATACCAAGCAGCTACCACATCTTGGCAGTTTCCATTCATATTTTACTTTACTTGTATGGAAATAAGAACCCGAACCCTCCACATTAGGAATAGAAATTACCATAGTATCTTTGAGAAGACGATCAACCATTATGTCAATCAATGCACGAACAAAATCCAAACGACCCCAAGAGTCCGTGCACGTAGTACTTGTATAAGAATCAAGCATCATTGGTGTACCCAATCTAGTAGCAATGACACTCAATCCATCCTTAGTAAATGGTGTAACAGGAACATCATACAATTATACCAAACTAGGATAGATTTAAGCTCTTCTTTAAATAAGTACTTATTAGAATACCACTTCTTGAGAATAATTGGAGCATTACGTATCAGCCATGGTCAATTTTTCCAATAACCCATCCCTACCTGTTGCAAAAGTAAATTTAAAAAAGAAGAACCCTTTCTAGTTCATCATTACTTTAACAATACCAAACTTCTTCATACGTTCATCACATAATGTTCAACAACATGGAATGCAATTCTTTTACCAAGAAAATAAACATATAACGAGTTTTCATACCTAGCATTGGCCTCCAAAACCAAGACAATGGAATAAGCACTTCAGCATTGTCACCAGTTTTAGTACCCGCATTAATGTACAAAAATTTGCAACACGTTTGCTTGCTTGAGGACATACCAAGCTCGCAAATAATATAGGGGCAGAATGTTTTTGTGACCCCATTTCCACATGTTCAACGTCAACCAATCTTGGGTTATTAACAGCCCCAACATTATTATTCCCACGATCATAATTAACCAATTTATCCATGTTAGAAACCTCGTCCTTACTTCTCGAACCAATCCCGATATTAACCTCACCACCACTCTAACCGGCCATATATATATCATACCCTCCCGCACTAGATTTTGGGATCTCAGATTGAAAAGCAGCTTCATGTTGAGATGATGGATCCTCACTCATAATTCTACTAGCTTTTAAAGGCCTCCCATCATCTCCCAGTATCACAAGTGTACCCTCGAACATTTGCTTTTCAATAACATAAAGTTTTTCAACTAAAGAAGGTGAAGATAAAGTACCATATGTATCCACCAAGCTTGGAAACTGTCTCTGCTCCGTAGGATACATCTCCTTATTCATCTCCTCATTATCATCAGTTTTGGATTCATCATTATTAGTCTTCTCTTTCTTATGATTATTGTCCCCCCCCCCCCCCCGAATCTGAAAAGCTACTCTTCAAGGTTACACCATGCGATCAGTAAGTTAACCAATGAACCATATACACCCACGAACAGAACCAGATCAGTAAGTTAACCCTAACAGAATTAGGGTTTTGGAGCATAAGCACAATACCAGCAGCAAACAGTCAGAATACTCGACATAGAAACCCTAACTAGATCGTTGGGGTTTACTATCTTAACCACGATAGTACCAGGATCTATATGATAGAACAAAACTGATAAAAATCCAAGTCACAGTAGGGAAGTTAATGGATCTGCTAAAAAACGAACCCTAAGCTACAACGACAGATAAACCCTAAGTAATCAATTATAACACCACGAATGGTGAAACAACTAGTTAAATACAGTTTACTAACGAAGTAAGGAGTCTTTAAGCACAATAGAACGGTTAAGAATCAAAGGAAGAGACAATTGAAGGCAGAAAAATTGATGGATTTTGATCGCCGATTAGGTTTTAGATTTTCAACTAAAATTGCCAAAGGGGAGGGTTTTTTTATATATAACCGTTATTTGAATACTTTATTAGAATGTTATGACCTTGATATGAAATTAAATAGTGCATTCATTAACTTCACACCAATAGAACAACACGTTTTCGTATAATTTTGGGATGAGACATAACCTAATGTGATAGGCCCTTAGGCCTTAACCTCATGCTTAGCGCAAAAAAAAACAAAAAAAAAAAAAAAAAAAAAAAAGTTTTACACTAGTAATGGTAATGTTAAATGCTGTAAGCATGCGGCTACATGTACAGATTGTTGAACTTAATTATTTGCGTTTTGCCAAGAATTATAGCACGAAGAATCATACGATCTCACACCAAATCTTTTTTATTTCATATTAATAACTTATTTACATTGAAAACACAAAATTATGTTTTGATCGTACGACATATAAGCCTTTTTTGTTATAGTATTCAGTCAAATGGAAAACTCAAACCCCGATATTTCGATACGTGTTCTCACAAATTACAAAAAACATGTTTGGTCCAACATTACATGCATTTTTAATATTTAAATAGTATTAACTGATTTAAATAGTACTTCAAGTGTGTTGCTTTGGAAGAAAGTGGCTTGTAGGTATTCATGATTGGCAAGGTGGCACAAGAGAAGGGTATTACATGTTTTTAATGAAAAAATCAAGTTTAAGTTTTTTTAGGCCAAGTCACTATAACTATTAATTTTGATATAGCTTTACTTGAGAATAATGCACTTTACACTTGACTCGAATCGTATAAGATTGATAATGAAATTTAAATACTACGTACCAGTTATAAAAATAATAGGTGTCCGTGGTCCTTGATAAGTGAGTAACACCAAACCGTACGTTATATCTCATGAGTTTTATATTGTTGAAGAGCCATGTTGGGTGAATAAAAGGTTTAGGTATATCTCGATATGTAGTTCTAAAGTTATTTTATATTGAATGCTTCACTACTACAACAACTGTCTTTTAGACCCTCTTATTTAGACCTTTGAAAAAATGCAAGTCTAAATGAGGATTTTACCCCGCCAGGAGTTATTTAGACTGGTGCAAATAGAAGACACCGGTCTAAATGTCTTTTTAACATTTAGACCGGTTAATTTTTAAAACACCGTTCCAAAAAAACTTATTTAAACCGGTTTGTTTATGCACCGGTCTAAATGATTGTGAAATCTACTTCCATTCCCCGCTTACAATTTTCACTTTCATTTTCAATTTCCCCCTTACAATTTTCACTTTCATTTTCTAACTTTCATTTTCCCACTTTCCATCACCACTGCTATAGATCTGAGATCTCACTTTCCATCCACTCTCATCACTCCTCTCTCACAACCTCTCGACGCCATCACCACAACCCTCACCCTCACCACTGCTCCCTCTATCGCTAACCAAAAGGACCAAGGATCTCAACATGGCAAGTAATCATTCCTATAACCTTTATTCAATTTTTGATTCGTAATTTTTATTTTAGGTTTGATTTTTAATAGGGATTCTTAATTGACGAATTGGAGTGTTTGATTTAACTCGATGTTATTCTTAAATGATTCCTACTTGTGCTAATTATATGTTTTATAAATTTATTAGGGATTCATGTGATTGTTAGGACTTTCTGTTGATTTTTAAGTTATGACAATGGGCTTGGTTGAAATTGTCATTTTGCAATTAAAGTCGTTAAATGGGTATTATTACATTTTTGTGGTAATTTTTAAGTTAGGAAAAATTACTGTTGCATAACCATGGTAGGTAGGAGTTACAGTAGCAGATTACGGCGTAACCATAACGCTTGGGTTACGCCATAACTTTTGTTGAATGAAAATCTGGGAATTTGTGTTGAAGGTAACTACGGCGTAACTATTTGTATGGTTACGCCGTAGTGTATTAGTATTATTCTACGGCGTAAGTCTGTGCACCGATTATACCGTAACTTTTGTCTGGATCACTACTTAATTTTAAATTTTGGTTTGATTGCAGGCGTTAACCCTATGGATTAGTTCAGATTCGCAGACCCCCCTACTCGCCAGAAAAGAGGGCTGAATGCATGGAAGAGCTTAGAATTCTACTTCAAAAGGAAATCGAGGGTTTGTCTAAAAAGAGAAACTACCCTAAAGGGTTTCAAGTCCTGTCAAGGACACGTGAGATAGGTTTTGTGGTGTATATATCGTGAGATGGAGAAGCTTCTGCAGCTCTTCGATATTACTGCTAATCTAATTGGTTTGTCTAAAAAGAGAAACTACCCTGAAGGGTTTCACTCAGGTAATACTTAATAGTACATTGGTGGTTTTAAGTTTACTGCATGCCTTTATGGTGATGTATTCCCAAATACATCTTGACCCAGAATTTATTTTTGTTGGATGTTAATGAATATTACTTTGTTACATTAAGTAGACAGTGATCTGTGCATGGATTTGATTTTGTTTACTATCTATATGTGTCTTGGGAAATGTAAATTCGCATTCAGTCGTTAAATACCAAATTCGTGAAGGAAGGTAAACATAAAATACCCAATTTTCCATTTCTTGCTCATGAAAACATAACATAAGCTCATTATTTTAGCAACAGTGGATGTTTAAGTTTTTGACAGATAAAGGAGTGAAAGTTATATTTTTGGCCAATAAAAAAAGGACACATTTTTCTTTTTCTTTTCAAACTTGTTCAGAATTGACCCAAATTATTTTCTTGTTATAAGCTAGATATCTAAGTCCTCTTTAGCAGTGAGAAAGTAGCGGATACTTTTGGTATCATCTGTTACCTTTATTTTGACTATTTTCCTTATTATAAACACCGCCGATTAGATTAGCAGTAATATCTGGATACATGTTTTCAGGTTGAAAATGAGCAAGTTTATGCTCAAATAACTTTACTGCCCCGTCAAGATGTGAGCACCTTGAGTTATATTAACTAATTCATAGATAACATATTTGACCTTTAAAATATCCTCCCCAGCTTTTGGTCTCTTATGTTTATGTTCTTTTATTAATCAGCAAAGTGAAGTAGCGATCCCTGATCTTCCTGTGCCGGAGCCTCTTTGTTGCAGTGTCTGCTCGTTTTATAAGACACCTACTGCCTGTGATACAAGTGCACCTGGTGGATACAAGTGCACCTGGTGATACAAGTGCACCTGAAGGTTTAGGCACAAGGGATGCTAAATATGCGTACTGTCTTATAACTTGCAGGACTAGCATACAAGAAGAATATAAAGAATGTGGGCATTCGAGTTAGAATATTTAGGTTTGTTATATGATTGCGTCTGAAGGTTTAGGCACAACGGATGTTTGAAGCTGCATATAGGGAATGTTTTACTTATTTATAACTGTTTACAAGGGATATTTGAGATTGCTTATTGAAAGTACTTGTTAGTGATTGTTTTGGGATTGCTTATAGAAATTGTAGCTTATAAAGGCTGTTTGGGATTGCTTGATTAAACTGCTTATCCAGGAATTGGGACTCTTCAAGATTGTCTATTGAAGCTGTTGCTTTTTTATTAAGGGGTTGTTGGGGATTGCTTATTGAAACTGCTTATAGCCTTATAAGGGCCTTTATAAGTAGTTTCAATAAACATTCCCAAACAATCCCTTAATACAAGCAGCAGTTTTAATATTCAGTCCCAAACAGTCTCATTCCTTCTATAAGCAGTTCAATTAAGCAATCTCAAACAGCCAATATTTTTTTTTGGAAAAATTGTATAAAGACCGGTTATAATGATATCAACCGGTCTAAATAACACATTTTTAGACCGGTGATTCACCCGTCTATATAATGATTTCAACCGGTTTAAATAAGACCCTTTAAGCACCGGTCTAAATGATAAAAAGCTTTTAGACCTCCCCCCATTTAAACCCCCCGTGTAACCGGTTTAAAAATGCTTTCTAACCGGTCTAAAAGCCCATTTTTGTGGTAGTGCTTATTCTTTTAAAGGGAGTTTTGGACATACTATTTTGGGTTTTATATAACTATTGTCTTAGTAAGCATAGAAATAATTTTATCGATTTGTATTAAAACCAGGATGAGACGACGCATAGTATATATAGAGTCGTGTATTAAACATGATAGGTCGATACCAGGTACAAGGACACTGAAGGTAGTCATTCGACCCGAACTTTCTCTAATATATAAAATTGGCGAGTGCACTTTTTAGTAAATTGGTGAAGGATATGGAAGTTCACTTTGACATTACTGTGAGACAGAAATCAGTTTTCGAGTGTCTACGGGCTCCACATGCCCAGGATTTCTACTAGCTATCCCCATAGATGGGTTAGGTCAACATATGTCACCGGTGGAATATCGTACTATCCTTAAGTATCGCCTTATGATTCCTTTATTTCCTGTTGATGAGATATGTCCGGTTTGTCGTAAGGCATGTTTGAATTCCTTTGGGGAACATGCGGTTCACTGCAAAGAGCTTCCGGGCTTCAAGTACAGACACGATTTGGTTAGGGATGTCCTTTTTGACATTTGTAAGCGTGTTGGGATCTCCACCAAGAAAGAAGCACCTGTGAACTTTTTGACTGACTCATTGGATGGAAGATCCACACTCAGACCGGCAGACATTTTGGTGTTTGGATGGGTTGGAGGGAAACATGCGTGTTTGGATCTAACCGGGGTTTCTCCTCTCGAGGGTTTTTAGTAGCCGGGGTTTTATAGTAGGACAGGCTGCTTTGAAAGCCGTCTCGTACAAAGTGGCAAAACACGAGAAAGCGTGCATTAAAAATCAACATGTTTTTATTCTTTTCGCGTTTGATACTTTTGGTTTCCTTGCACCTGAGGCAGTGGAGTTTCTCAACAGAGTCCAACGTGTTATGTATAGTAATGTTATGACACCTAGATCCGCAGATGTAGTTTTCAAAAGAATAAGTTTTCAATCCGTAGCGGCGCAGCTTGTTGCCCGTTTGCCTTCCATCTCTATGTAAATCTAAAAGTTAATTCTTAATAAAAGATCGAAAATATAAAATTGAAATGCATAAGATAAATCGAGTATTAGGTGAGGGTAGTATATGAATTGCAAAGTGGGACTAATTAAAAAAGTGAAGAAAAACAATCATCATCTGACAAGTGTCCCACAACCTATTTTATTTAAAAAAAATCCGCCTAAGGGCAAAATCGTAAAATTATCTATATTTTCCTTTTCCACCTCAAATTTCAAACGCACATATCTTTTAAACGACAAACTTTTAGAAAAAACAGATTTCACCATAATTTTTAAAATTTAATTCTCTTTAATTTGGTATAAATCTTGTTAATTATTTCGAACTTTTTTTTTACATATTAAATAGGTTTTGATTTTCTTGATGTTTTTGGCATTTTTCACCATATCTTTTACCTTTAAATCTATCAAATCATGATAAAATTAAAACACGAACGTTGTAGATTTTGGTTCACTCTTTACCCAGAAATTTGAATCACTCAAATTCGATATGATATGAGTGAGATATCGCATGTTAAAGATGACGTTTTAGTCATATTTGTTGCACACAACGTGTTTGATGAAATGTCTAGATTAGAATTTTAGTGTTAAAATTGCGTTAAATGCACTAATTTTTGTACCACAACGCATCACTAATCATTTTATTAATGTAAGATTCAAAAAGTGATGCTTTGTTTTTTTTTTTTTTTTATCTTTTCATTCCGTAATGATCAATTTTATTATATGCTCATCAGTTTATTTAGTTCAATATATCAGTTAATGAAGAAATTTTTTTTATATATATAATTTGTTCATCACCCTCACCTTTGTTCACCATCTTTCACCACCAAAATCCAACCGCCGAATAACTAGGCGATTTTCTGAATCTAAACCTCAAATCAACATTTGGCATTGTTGGAATATGTGAATCATAAAAACTATAAACACAAAAACATAACAACATAACATCAAAGCATACGCAGCGGAATAACAATATCTACATACATATAATTAATTAACTAAATTTAAATAGATGTGTACCTTTAGGTTTCTAGCAAGAACAAGAAACCACGTGATCACCAAGAACAAGATAAACCCTAAATTGGGTTTAATATAAACCGAACACTATATGGATCGAATAGGGCAATAACAACAAGCTAAAGAAACTTGTACTCCGTTCTTGTACACACGTAATACTAGCGTTTCAAAGGGAAAAGCTAGGTTCTAATTCACAATCAAATCAAACACTTATGTGTTAATGATTGAACCGAAAATCCCAAGGGTTTGGGAGGAGTGGATCGGCCAAACAAAACACAAGAGGAAGGAGAAGAAGAAGAATAACTTGCTAGAGAATTAGGGTTAGTCAATTACAAACACAAAGGGTTTGTATTTATAGGCTTCTAAACTTCCTCTCCAAGTTAGACTAGGAAAAGGTTTCCTAATTCCCTTCTAATTCCTTTAATCGGCCGAACCTAAGATCAAGAAGGATTTCTAGATCCTTCTTGACTTGTATTTTCATAGTTAGTCCTTGTAGTTAATATTTAACGACCGTTAACCAAACCCCGTTAAATACTAACGATCGTTAAGTGTTTGTTTGTGAAATGAATAAATAAATCATAAAACTATATTTAATTATTCAAACCATTGAGACTCTTACGTATTGTGTGCAATCCCGAAGTCTCGTGTTCGAAACTGGACATACGAATATTAATTATTATCCATAAACTCTAACAGGCATTGCAGACCAGAAGACAAGAACCGGTGCAGAAAATAAAAAGAAGTACCATGGATAAAATAAACATCTAGCTATTGATTTCATAAACTTGAATGTAAGCTATCTGACCATTTCTAACAAAACTGTATACAACAATGAACATACATCTGGATATAAAGTTACATATCCTACCAAAAATGCACACTATATCAAACATGCATCAAGAAACAAAGTTCTTATTGGTCATGTTTTGCGCTTTCATTCTCAACGGATTTCTTGATCTCAATTTGAACATTAGGCAAAGTCACATCTTCATTATCTTGTTTTTCTGATGTATGTTGAACAGTCTTAAATTTACCTGATATAGCAGCAGCTTCATCTTAAATTGAAGAAGATGGCTTCAAACTATCCACTCCAGGTGAAAACGACCTGATTGAAACAAGCTCTAAATGCTTCCATTTGTCGTGTGATACCAGTCTTGATAGTAGCAGACACTATAAGGGAAACATACTCCACCAGATTGTTTATATTGACCTGTACATTTCCAAAAAAGATCCATATGAACAAAAAATTAAAAAAAAAAAAAAAAAAAAAAAAAAAAAAAAAAAAAAAAAAAACCCTAAGACTGAACAATAACTGATGAAAAATATTTTGATGATAAAAAAACATGATGAATAATAACTGACACTAATTTTTTCATATGTTCATCAGTTAATGCTTTATTGTTATCATACGTTCATCAGTTTGTTTAGTTTAGGTTCATCAGTTTGTTTATTTTAGCTATTATGTTATCATAGGTTCATCAGTTAGTTTATTTGTGTTGTTATAGGTTATGTTATCATAGGTTCATCAGTTAGCTATTGGTTCATCAATTATTGACTTTTAGCTATTATGTTATTGATGACATCAAATAAGTACATATTATTAGCATCATTATCCCGTTTATATTGCTCATTTTATACTATTATGTGTGAGATTTGGTACTTAATCATTTACTTTTGTAAATCTCAGTAATATCGGAGCAATTGGAGAAAGTTATGGAAAAAGATGTGTTTTGGAGCAAAAACGAAGATATTGAAGAATGCCTACTGATCAGACACTCAATACGGCGTATCAACGCTAATTAGATACGCCGTATCCATATACTTAGAAGAGTTCAAGACCTTGCCTGACTTTGATGCATACGGCGTATCCATCTTTGGGAATACGCAGTATATGAAACTTGGTCGATTTGAAGAATACGGCGTATCGGATTCTATGAATACGCCGTATAGAAGCCCTAGATATTTGAAGACCAAGACGGGATTACATCGAATGCGGCGCATCCTATCCTTGAGATACGTCGTATATGAGCCTTAACCGATAAATCAAGTGAAGAATCGAAGCCAAATGAAGAAATAATGTTTACGTAACAACTTTAGAAGATGCTTCACTGTTTTGGTCATAAAATCTTCATCCGGACTCCGTTTTAGTTGATTCAAGCGGCCACGCGAAGAGAAAAAGAAAATCTTTTGATTCTGAAGGAGATGCGGCGCATAGGATTTCTAGATGCGCCGTATCGGGGTCGTAACAGCAGACTGCATATTTTTTGTAAACTTGGAGGCTACTCTTCCTTACCCTATAAATACCACAGCCCTATGGACGATTTTATCATCATTAGAATAACCATTATCAGTTGGGGACACCCCCAACTCGTCCCCAACACCTCCTCGAAGATCGATGAAGAACATCTCAATACTTAACGTCATGTATCATTCGGTTAGCATAAGTATTTTATTCATGAATTCTCTATGTTTATTCGCAATGTATACTCTATCTTTTACAGAGATTAAGGGCTAACACCCTTAGGTGTTAGTTCATTTTTATGAAGTTTTATTAGTTTTTATGCTTGTGTTGATGTGTTTACTTTGTTATTGGATTGGGTGCTTATCGATAAAAACTCGTTTATTGCTTATAACTAGTAAAAGTCTATGTAACTAGATTATGATCTTATTGGTTTAATTGTTGTAATTTAACTATCTGTAATTGTGGTTACTTTAATTGATCATAAGTGTAGTAATCCGAATCCTATGTAGACGGCTTAAGGGAACACACCGGAACCGTGCCTCATGCCACTATTAGGACTAGTAGCGCGTAATGCCAAACTAGGTTAGACGGTTTAAAGCAATAAGTTAGTATTGATGCTAGATAGGTCACTATGATCATGTCCTCTTTCCCACCACGATGGTAGGTTATTTAATCGTGACAGGATTGATAATCGGATTGGCTGCAAAACAATTGAATGAATTAAAACAAGTAGACATAAGCTTATATAACTATAAGATGGATTAGGCTTGGCTAACCCGTTCTTCCTTATATCGATCTATTGTTCCCTATCCTTAGTTTAGTTATTTACTTTCCCGTATTTAGTTTATATAACACACAATATCGTGGTAGCCTCTCAGGCTAAACCCCCTTATCTTTAATTGCTTTCTAGGATAGGATAGAATAGTTAGATTAATAATTAGAATACCTTTAGATCATTTTAGCTTCGCTCCTAGTGAACGACCCTTGCTTACCTAGAAACTATCTACATTGATCAGGTACACTGCTCGTGAGTGTTTAGAGTCTATAGGTTAGTTCGGAAATAAATAAATTTAAAACTTGGTAGTTTATTATAGACCTAAAAAAACACATCAAGTTTTTGGCGCCGCTGCCGGGGAGTGATTGTTTAATTTGATTTATTGGTATTTTAGTTTTTATTTGTTTTCGTTAGTTTCTGTGTGTTTTTCTCATTCTGTGTTTCTATCTCAGAAAGGCAATACGGCGTATTCTTGTCTGTGAGTACGGCACATCTGTCTGATTTCAATACGGCGTATTCTTGTCTGTGAATACGGCGCATTGACGTTCTGCGACAATTTTTTTTAGTTTGTGTGATTTTGTGTTAGAATTAAAAAAAAAAAAAAAAAAAAAAAAAAAAACTGTTACAGGAAGATAATACGGCGCATCTATTGTCTGTTAGATACGGCGTATTAACTTGTGTCGTATACGGCGTATCCATTGTCTGTTGGATACGGCGCATCGATCTTCTGTGACCCCAAAAAAAAATTTCTCTTTTATTTTTTTTTGTGTTTATTTAATTTTCATTACTTTAGGTTTTATTTTTTTTGTTTGTACTGCTGTTCTTGGTTGTTTGTCTTTCAGGTAATAATGAAGATGGACGATCCGGACATCACTATCACCCGCACTTGATTTCAAGTGGGGGGAAAACACCCTATTACACTGTAAATAAGGGTGGAGTCAGGCTCGTGACTTGAACAAAAACAAGCGCTTCGTGGGAGGCAACCCATGCTTATCTTTTAATTTATGTCAATTTAATTTTCTGTCGAGTCTGTCCCAGGCCTTCGATGCGGCGTATCCAACCCCTATGGATACGGCGTATCGAATCATCTGGAATACTTTAGTCCGAACTGTTTTGCTGACATCAATGCGGGCGTATCTATCTTTTTAGATACGGCGTATCGACCTGCCAGAATTGAATACAGTTCTTTGTTTTTCTTTTGTTTATCGTTTTCCAACCGATGATTAATGAGATGTTTCTCGAGATTTGTTTTTCCTGTGGTCTCTATATTTTTACAGGTCCGGAATATTGAAGATGTTGATGGACTCCCGCATTTTATACGCTCGCACACTTACATTGGAAGATCATACCGAGCAAATCTCAGGGGAGTTCTCCGTTCTAATTTTTTCTATCTCTTGTTTTTAATTTCAAATACAAACAACGAGGACGTTGTTTAACTTAGTGGGGGGATGGAGAATTAGAACGTTTACTTGTCCTAAATTTTCAAAAATATGCTTTAATCTATGCTTAATTATCAAAATTTAATTTTTTTAGCATGTTTTTGTTTAATCTAAGTTGCATAGCTGCACACATAATTTTATTTTCAAAAATTGTGAACTTATCAAAATTCACAAATCTATGAGTGTGCCAGTGACTTGTAAACTTTAGAACTTGGCTTGTATACTATTCGAGACCACCATAATGAGTATTATTGATATAATTGGAGTGACTTGTCTAACAAGGTAAATTTCTAGGATTACACCCAAAAAGCCTATTATATGTTTTGTGTTATTAACTAACTACACTGGTTAGTTAACCCCCGTATAAACCCTTTGTTTACTCTCATTTTTAGAGTAAGATACCCCTAGAAAAACCCTCAGAGCCATTCCTTTCGTTTCTTACACCAATGTTTAAAATGTTTCGTTACACCCTTACACCTTAGCCTACCCTGTAGATTAAAGTCCGTGGTTAGTTACTTTAGGCAAAGTGTGTTTCCTTACAATTAACTGTGTTCGCGTGCGTAATTCATTATCTATGGTTAGGTCGGGAAATTGCACAATGCAATTGGAGTGAAAGTAGATATTGTATATTTTGAGTCTTGATTTTCGTGTGTTTACTACTTTCACTATTACCGTTATTTCTGAAGTCATGAAAAGTATGGAAAAATTATCCAGAGTTATGGTTATAGTGATGTGGTGAAATTTTACACATCTATGTTTATGTTAGTAGTTTAAAAAAAAAAAAAAAAAATTCGAAAAAATGAGAAAAGAAAAAGAAAGAAGAAGTTGGAAGTTTGTTTATACCAACGTTGTAAAGTTATGTAAAGTTATCATTATTGTTGTTGTACTATATTTATGGATTGCAAGGGAGTTGGCCGTTATGGAACGCCAACTAAGGTTTATTTTGTGATGATGATTAAGATTTAATTGAGTCTAATTCGTGTCTACCCAAAGCGTGAGTTTCAAGTGTCAAAGCGTGAGTTAGTCAATGATATGAGTCTTATTCATGGGATGGTTGGGAAAGTGATTAACCACACTTAGGATTTTAATCTATTTGTTTTGTTTATTTTTCATTTTACACCAATTTATATCCCAAATATTATCCATACCCTATATCATTCTTCATCCAAACCTTTGATTTATTGAGATTAGGGATTTGAGCAATCTTAAGTATCGTAGTCGTGGATTCGGCTATGTATTTATGATTTTGTCGCCCTTTTTGATATAATATTATTGGTAAAGATTACTTGGTCCTATCTTTAGCCTATTCGAGTTAAGGAATTGAGCAATTGCGAGTATCGTGGTCGTGGATTCGATTATGTATTTGTAATTTTGTCGCCTTTTCTGGAATATGTGATCGATAGAGATTAAAAAGGATGATCAACCCTTAACCAAAAAAACCCTTTTTACCGCTTTAGACTTGTTACTCCTTAGCTTTAGTGGGGGAGATGTGTATCCTTGCCAAGCTTATGATAGAATATTCATCACGACTGGACAGTTAAACGATTAGATTTGCTTTTATCGAAATATTTTATTTTGTTTCTAATTCGTTAAGTGTTTGGTTGTGCAATTATGATAAAACGAATAAATTCTTAATTGTAAAAATACATCCTATTTAGGATACATTTTCATAAGTTTAAATCTAAGGTTTACTTGAGGACAAGTAAAGTTCAAGTGGGGGGATATTTGATGACATCAAATAAGTACATATTATTAGCATCATTATCCCGTTTATATTGCTCATTTTATACTATTATGTGTGAGATTTGGTACTTAATCATTTACTTTTGTAAATCTCAGTAATATCGGAGCAATTGGAGAAAGTTATGGAAAAAGATGTGTTTTGGAGCAAAAACGAAGATATTGAAGAATGCCTACTGATCAGACACTCAATACGGCGTATCAACGCTAATTAGATACGCCGTATCCATATACTTAGAAGAGTTCAAGACCTTGCCTGACTTTGATGCATACGGCGATCCATCTTTGAGAATACGCAATATATGAAACTTGGTCGATTTGAAGAATACGGCGTATCGGATTCTATGAATACGCCGTATAGAAGCCCTAGATATTTGAAGACCAAGACGGGATTACATCGAATGCGGCGCATCCTATCCTTGAGATACGTCGTATATGAGCCTTAACCGATAAATCAAGTGAAGAATCGAAGCCAAATGAAGAAATAATGTTTACGTAACAACTTTAGGAGATGCTTCACTGTTTTGGTCATAAAATCTTCATCCGGGACTCCGTTTTAGTTGATTCAAGCGGCCACGCGAAGAGAAAAAGAAAATCTATCTGATTTTGAAGGAGATGCGGCGCATAGGATTTCTAGATGCGCCGTATCGGGGTCGTAACAGCAGACTGCATATTTTTGGTAAACTTGGAGGCTACTCTTCCTTACCCCTATAAATACCACAGCCCTATGGACGATTTTATCATCATTAGAATAACCATTATCAGTTGGGGACACCCCCAACTCGTCCCCAACACCTCCTTCGAAGATCGATGAAGAACATCTCAATACTTAACGTCATGTATCATTCGGTTAGCATAAGTATTTTATTCATGAATTCTCTATGTTTATTCGCAATGTATACTCTATCTTTTACAGAGATTAAGGGCTAACACCCTTAGGTGTTAGTCATTTTTATGAAGTTTTATTAGTTTTTATGCTTGTGTTGATGTGTTTACTTTGTTATTGGATTGGGTGCTTAAACGATAAAAACTCGTTTATTGCTTATAACTAGTAAAAGTCTATGTAACTAGATTATGATCTTATTGGTTTAATTGCTGTAATTTAACTATCTGTAATTGTGGTTACTTTAATTGATCATAAGTGTAGTAATCCGAATCCTATATAGACGGCTTAGAGGGAACACACCGGAACCGTGCCTCATGCCACTATTAGGACTAGTAGCGCGTAATGCCAAACTAGGTTAGACGGTTTAAAGCAATAAGTTAGTATTGATGCTAGATAGGTCACTATGATCATGTCCTCTTTCCCACCACGATGGTAGGTTATTTAATCGTGACAGGATTGATAATCGGATTGGCGGCAAAACAATTGAATGAATTAAAACAAGTAGACATAAGCTTATATAACTATAAGATGGATTAGGCTTGGCTAACCCGTTCTTCCTTATATCGATCTATTGTTCCCTATCCTTAGTTTAGTTATTTACTTTCCCGTATTTAGTTTATATAACACACAATATCGTGGTAGCCTCTCAGGCTAAACCCCCTTATCTTTAATTGCTTTCTAGGATAGGAAGAATAGTTAGATTAATAATTAGAATACCTTTAGATCATTTTAGCTTCGCTCCTAGTGAACGACCCTTGCTTACCTAGAAACTATCTACATTGATCGGGTACACTGCTCGTGAGTGTTTAGAGTCTATAGGTTAGTTCGGCAATAAATAAATTTAAAACTTGGTAGTTTATTATAGACTTAAAAAAACACATCCATTATCATAGGTTAATCAGTTAGCTATTGGTTCATTAATTATTGACTTTTATCTATTATGTTATCATAGGTTCATCAGTTAGTTTATGCTTATTCGTGAAATTTCAGCTAAATAATAATTCACAAAAAATATAAACTAACTTTGTCAGAAACAAAGACACTGCTCCTAAATCAATAATTATTTCTTTGCTCCCGTTACATAACAAATAACTGATGAACCAAAACTTCAGCTACAAGCAAACAATGTAGATGCTGAAAATAAACACCAACGCATAAACAACAACAACTGATGAATCAAAACAGATCACCCTCATCATAACCAAATACACTATTCATAAACACTAATGCATAAACAACAACTGATGAAGCAAAACAGATCACCTTCATCATACCCAAATACACTATTCATAAACAACAACTGATGAACCAAAACTGAAACAAATACCAACACGCTAAGTAGATGCTAAAAATAAACACCAACGCACTAAGTAGATGCTAAAAATAAACACTAACGCACTAAGTAGTTGCTAAAAATAAACACCAACGCACTAGGTAGATGATTAAATAAACACCAATTGATGAATAACAACTGATGAACAATGATTGACGAACAACAACTGATGAACATACAAAATAATGGTTTTATACCTTTAAAAGCTGGTCGGTCTTCGAATCTTTTCGATCTCATTTCTTTTGCCAAGGTTTCACTCTCTGAGATTTCCACTATACATTGACGAACAAATATAATATACTGATGAACATACTTGAATTTTTTTTTTTTGACGAATAAAAATACTGATGAACATGAAACAAAATTTATACCTTTAGTCGACGGACTGTCTTGAATAAAAGTTTTAAACAAAAAGCAGATGTTACCCCGTTAAAATTGCCTAAACTTGAGATAATTTATAAGTACGAATTAATAAAATTGCGTAAACTTGAGATAATTTATAACTATGGACTAATAACATCATAACAAAATAAAATTGACAATAGAAAAACAAAATCAATTGCTTTCCCATTTCTTTGTATCACGTGACCAACCACACAAAAAAATAGAGAGAAAAAGTGTGTCTTATCTTCATTTTCACTTTTCTTCAACATGGTTTGCACTTTGCACTTTCTCTTCCAGTCAACCGTGATTTTTTTTTTCTAGCAAGATTTGTTTTTTCCTCGTTTTGAGAGGGGATTTGAAGAACTTACGATTAGGATTCATCTTTTCGAGTAGATTATCGGAGATTTTGATCGGAAATTAGGATTATCAGAGATTATGACCGAAACCCTAATTTTTTCCCCAAGTTTTTAGTGAGAGAATTGAGAGAGAATGAGTTTTTTTAGAGTGAATAATGATAGAATCGGGGAGAGTGGAGGGAAGAGGTATGACCTCTTTTGGTTGTAAACTAACGAATTTTACCCCTGTTAGTAATATTGTATGCGCCTTTTAGATGTGTTTCCATCCTCACCGTTATATGGTCTTGCTTATTGATCCAACGTCCCAAATTACTTTCTACGCTTTTTAATTTAGTTCCCCTTTGCAAGGGATCGCTATGAGGAGATCAAATTCGTTATCTTGCTTCAGAGTGCCTTGAGTTTAGACTAGTATTATCTGCGTTTGAAGTTAGTTGTGCTTCTTTCTATACAATGGTGAAGCTATGAGGTGACCAAAGACGGCTATGACCCTCTTAGAATTTCTAATTTTATAGATAAACTTAAATTTTTACACATAAACTAAGGTTTGGCCCTCCCAATTTTTAAGAGTTATGTTCTCGGCCCTCCGAGTAAACTTGATCAAGCTCCGCCAATATTCCTGTAGGTTGACTATTTCAAGTGTTTTTGGTATCAATGTGAGAAGTTATGTGAGCTTACATTTCAAAATGAGGAACTAAAAGTCGTTTCTTACATTTGATTTTTTTTCTTGGGGTTTTTAAATTATTCATAAGCTTCCTCCATGAGTATAAGAAAACAAAATCAACAGAGTATTTTTCGTGAGAAGACTACTATTTGGGTTTTTGGAAAACTTCCGAGACTTTTTAATTATAAAGATGATAAATGGGGAAAGAAAGTTGTAAATTATTTTCGGAAGTTTTGATTTTTGTTTAAGCAATTTACTTAACATAAAAAAGAAACTTTTAGTGCCTTGAAAGTTTTCATGCACAAATTCTTCTTAGTACATAAAACAAAAGTTTCAGAGAATTTTTACTCGCCAACCTCATTTTCCTGCGGATTTTATTTTTATTTTTATTTCTTATCAACTTTATGACTAAATACTTGAACTTTCTAATTCACTCAAGTATATACAACAAAATATCTTAAACTAAAGTAGTATTAAACAGTAATGACGTCTTAACTCTACCCAAATCAATTCATAGTTGCTACTCACAACAGGTTATGAAGTATGAACTGTAATGACGTCTAGAAGTGTAGATGATTATGAACTGTATTAACTCTACCCAAATCTATTCATAGTTACTAGTTTTGGTCCAACAAAACGTGCCACGATGAAATGGGCTTCTTTAATTCCAGATTGGGCTTGTTATTTCAACCTGGCACAAACAAACCCAAATAGTCAAATAACCAATCACCAACCTGGCCTTCTATCACTACAAGAAAAAGTAGCTTTAGTGACGAAAATTTAGTGACGAGAATTTTTTTTGGTCACTAGTTAGATGAAAATAGTGACGATATAATTTTTGGTCATTATTTTTGGTCATTGGTAGAAAGTCAGTGGCGAAACTTATAAGTGGTCACTATTTGGTCACTAAATTACATGAATAGTGATGAGAAATTTCGTCATTAAACATTAGTGACGAAATTTTGGTCACTATTCCACATATTGCTATGACTAATTTTATAAAACGAGAATGGCGTCGACCGACCGCAACGGGTTTTTTTGGTCGTTGTATCTGGTTTACGTTGTTTTTTATTTTAAAGGTATGCGCCGGGCCGGTTTATATGGTAAAACTTATATCACATTGGACGGTACTTTGACAATTAAGTTGTAGGTTACAAGTAGGAAAAAAATAATGTACTTAAATCAACAAAATCTATTTTCATATTGTTTTTTTCCTTAACTGCATTGCGGCCCGCCGGGTTTTTTTGGTTGTTGTATCTGGTTTAATGGTACTTTTACAATGAAGTTGTAAGTTACAAGTAGGAAAAAAAATGTACTTAACATGTCTGTTTGTTTTTTTTTCCAATAGTATCGTTTTTTTTTTTTTTTTTTTTTTTAGTAAAAAAGTCATAAATAATGTATATATACGATTTATTTGTAGTACAAAAAGTGATGAAAGAGAAAAATTGTATTATACTTGTAAAATGATGAATGGAGTAAGTGTATTGTTAGGTCTCATTGTTAGGCTTATATATCACTACTCTTTATGTTTTAACGTATTTATTCACTTATTATTATTAGTATTATGATGTTTTATGATGGTTATGGTATGAATTGTGTAGCTGATGGGTTTATTTCATAAAATGTAAACTGTGAGGGTTTTTTCTGTCATATATGGAAATAAAATTTTAAATACTGATAGGATAGTTTTGCATGGGAAGATGAAGAAGTCCATGGTTTAATTGTACTTCAGTTAAGTTATGTTTTGCAATCATTCCTTCTAATTAAGTTTTAGTATTTTCCCAGCCACATGTTTTGCTTATTTATAGCGTTGCATTATTGCATTTTAGGGTTATTTCATTTGCATAACTGTAACCACTGTGAAAATCTCACTTTATAATAAACTATCTTATAGAAAAACTTATCCTTTTCTACGTGTAATTTTTTTTTTATCATAACTGTTATCTCATTCCTGATAAACGTGCTCGCAACTCAACCTTAACTGATTTAGTATTTAACTATATAAACACCTTTGACCTAAAAATTTATGATATCCCATTTACCACTTTACGTTAATTCGTTAACGTACGTTTAAAACTGAACGTTTCTTAACTGATAAGAATTTTTATGAAACCCTAAACTACCATAACAACATATGAAAATAACAAAACCCTAGAAATACTAAAATATAACTTATTTGAGTAATGTACAAGTCATTAAAGCACAGAAACCCTAATTCCATAATAACTCCCGGTAAAACCCTAAATTTATAAAACTATGATTTTATGTACTAAATTTACAAACCCTAATTTATTTATAAGAGATTTTTACAAAATATTAATGTACAAGTTATTTAAAGCCAAGGTACAAGTCTTTTATGCATAAAAACTATATATTAATAAAAACCTTATAAAAACCCCAATTATATTTATCTTAAAGCAAAATCTACAAGTTTTTCATACACAAGGCTTAAAAATAAATTTTCCTAAACTCATTAAATATAAGTACAAGTCTCTAAACCCAATGTACAACCCTCCAATGCACAAAACCTTAAAATCTCATTTATGTATATTTAAAGCTTAATAAAAATTACATAAAATTATATAAATTAAGGAATTATTAAAATTATATTTTTCTTATTTTCTAAACCCTAGTACAACCTCCTTAAGCCTAAAGTACAACTTACCAATTCTCCAAATTATTTCTTTTGAATTTATATAAATCGATATAAATAATAGTATTTGGAAAACTTATAGAAATTATTTCTAAGAAATACCTATACCCTAGAAACCTTAACTAAACCTTAAACCCTAGAGTACTATAACCTTAAGCCTAGTGTACGAGTCCCCTAAGCCTAGTTCGAACCATTCATCCCATTTCTACACTACCTAGATCGAACCAAACTAGAACCAAACTAAAATCCTAAACTTACTTAAACCTTTAGTGACAAAATGAAAGAACACAACACTTCCACATTCCCCCTCCTCTAGAAGCTTACTACTTGTGTGATTCTTAGCAAAACACAACATCACCTCCCACATAGGCCACGTCCAAATATCCCCCTCCTCACATTTGTCCTCACCAACAATAAGACACATCTCCATTTTCAGAAACCCTAATCCTTACTTCCTTCTATAAATACCAACCTCATAAGTTCCATTTTCTTCATCCCATATCAAATCGACACACACCAAAACCCTTTCATTTTCACTCCCTCCTGATACACAGCCCAAATATATAAGTTAAACAAAACCTTAGGAAGCTTAGAAGAGAAGGAGAACCTCTGGTATTCAAGATTCGAACCCATTCAACCCTTACAACCCTACTCGAACCAAGAATTCCAGTAAGTATTCCAACTCTATTTTAATTCAGTTTTATTTACTTTATATACTTCTAAAAACATCATTAAACAATCACTAATAACAAACGTAATCAAAAGTATTAAGTTTTCTTTTTCCTTTCCTTGTCTGATTGAACAGTAAGCCAAAACGCACCCTATATGTTTGAACTTTTGTTAAAACAAATCAAAGACCTATAAAACATGTTAAGATATATCAAATATTATCATATCATACATAAAATCTTAGTTAAAAACTCTTAAAAACCCAATCGGGTATATTTTTCTGTGTTCTATCGAGCCAAAAACCACCCCAGACGCACCACTTTCAACCTAAAAACCAACTACCAAACGACCCTTATAAAATCTGATTTTTGGTGGATTTAAAGACCACCCAACTAGCTAAAATCAGGAAAAAGAATCATGAAATATGATTGAGTATTCATCAAGATATCGAGTCCCCAATATTGGTCTATATCGCTAAGGCTAGAACTTAAATTTTCAGTTTATTTATTTTCAAGTTATACGTTCCAACTCACCAACTTTTGACCTGTTTTTCGACCCTTAGACCATCTCTAAAAATCCTAAGATTTTGGCACATCAAAGATGAGCTAGCTAACTTATTTTAGAAAGAAGAAACACCTAAAATGATCGAACGAGTAGAAAGTTATTTGCGTTCAAAGTTTGCTCCATCGCTAGGTATAAAACCATTTTTACAGATTTTATTAAAACTTGTTTTCACTCACTCGACTATAGGGATATTTTTCGACCATCAAACTAATTTCAAAAATTATGAAACTTGGTCTATTTTAAGACGACCCAGCTAGCTTTAACTAGGAAAAGAGAGTTCGTAAAATGATATATTTTTCATTAAGTTATTCGATCTCAAAACTCTAGCTTTGTCACAAATTTCATGCGTATTATAATAAGAGTTTTATGGGCTGAAATTGTAAATATTCCATAGTTATTTAAATCAAGGACTATTTTTGACAACAACAAATATGAATGGTAGAAAATGCCATTTTTGAAACTAAAGGGTAAAAACCTTAGGGATTAAAGTATAACTTTTCATAACTATTATTTTTATTCTATTTTCCGATCTAATAGAAAATATATCAACGTAAAATGTTTATTTCGATAACGAACCAACGAACAAACAAACAAGAGATATATTAAACGAACGCAAGATATCTTTAACGAACGAACAAAAGCTATATTTAACGAACAAACGAACGAACGGAAACATAAGAACGAATAATAAGATAAAATCTTATTTTTGAAGAGACTTCATGTTGTCTCATTCCAATATTTAATGAACAACCAAATAACGAAATGAAACGAACAAATGAACATATATCATCTAAAATTGATTACTGAAATTTGGCATAACAAACCAGGTTTCGTGTCCGGAGACGTTTATCAACTTTATTTCATTTTGTTTTCCATCCAGACTGCTCTGGTGAGTTCATAGTCCCACTTTTCTTTATACATTTTTCCAAACTTGTGGGGAGATACACGCTACAAACTTGAACATAAGTTTTTTTCTGTATGTTATTCTGATTAATATTGCCTAAGACACCTTATTTGTGTTAGCCGGAAGGATAGTCTTTGTGCTAGCCAGATTGATAGCCAAATACACCTTATTTGTGTTAGCCGGATCGATAGTCTTTGTGCTAGCCGGATTGATAGCCAAATACACCTTATTTGTGTTAGTCGGATCGATAGTCTTTGTGACTAGCCGGATTGATAGCCAAATACACCATTACTTATATCATTCTATGATATCACCCACACACACCATTAACATTTCAATTCATGAGACTTAGTGCAATATACCGTACTGTGATTTTATACTTTATACTTGAATTGTGTTCAAATTGATTATAACTTTAAACACTATGGATTCACTCAACCTTTGTGTTGACTTTTTAAGCATGTTTTATCTTAGGTAACCAGAAGTACGATTTGGCACGGAGTGGCTGTGGACTTTCTTTTCATAATAAGAATGTCCGCTTTGTTATTATTCAACAAATAATTTAACTTTTATAACGTAGTTCGAAACCTCCCGCTGGGACCTCTAAATGTAAACTCTGATTTAATAAATGAATGATAACAATTTATTTAAAACGTCTCTTTTTGAGTCGTTTTCTATTATCATGACTGTGAACCTTGAAGTAGCACCCCAAACTTATATTTCGCTGCGTATATCGAAAACGGGGGTGTTACAATAACCTTAATTCCTAAATCTGTGTAGTCAACTCTTTTATCAATGGTCGATACTCCCAATCTCAATGAACTCAAAGAGGCATGTGGGTCAGACGATCTTGCAGATGCATTCAAGTTGTTATTCTCATAAGTGATGACAGAGGAGGAAGGATTTCTGATTCGGATGGGGGAGGAATGTACTCAGCTGAGAGCAAAGATAGATAAACGTGAGCATGATGTTGAATGAGGCCGATTCCTTTGGTCCTTTTCATGAGGTTGCTACTGATGGCCATGACTGCCTCTTTGAAATTCAAATGAAGGACCGTAAAAAGCTGGAGGCGTTGACTGCAATCCTTGTGGCGACCCTTGAAAGACAAAAGGATAAGGACGGTTATGTGAAGCTGATGGAGTATGATGAAGACTAAGAAGATGATTAGGGTATGTTGATGGTTGTCTTTTGTGTTTTGATGTTATTATGTGGGTTTTTTATATACTTTCTAGTAAAGCTTTTGTATAATCCATGGTTGTAAGTACTGTGTTGGTATCAATGGAAGATCAGTGGTTTTAGTTTTAATGAAAGTTTGACTTTCTTTATAAATTATATTTATTTTTGATATTGATAATTGCAAAGGTAGTCTTTTTTTTTTTTTTTTTTTTTTTTTTTTTTTTTTTAATTTTTAAAGTCGCATATAATTATTGGTGGGTATGTGATGTAATTTTTTGCTTTCACACACATATCAGTAAAACACAGACATAGATTAGGGTTTGGGGAAAAATCGATTTATTAAAATTAGGGGATAACCATTTGTGGATTTTGCTGTTGGTTAACACTGATTTCTATTGCAAGTTACCGTGTTTGATCGACATAGATTAGGGTTTGGGGAAAAAAATCGATTTATTAAAATTAGGGGGTAACCATTTGCGGATTTTGTTTTAGGTTAATACTGATTTTGATTGCAACCTACCGTGTTTGATCTTTGAATCATGCCACCTCGATTTCCTCTGCGAACTCGACTTTGTAAGGAGGTTGGTTCCAAGTGGTTGGATGATATCTTAGGGCAGCTTTTTAGGGATGAGTAGGTAGCCAATATTTATGGAATCAGGTATTATAAAGATATGATTTCAATGGTTGAAAATCTCAAGGATTTTCGGCGAAGGATTATGAAGGATGACCGGATCTAAACACACGAGTTGTGTTGGAGATACTTTGAGTATATACTTGACAGCACGCGGAATTTACTATCAAGTACTAAGAAGAATTCTTGTTTGGTGATTGTATAGATGTAACAGTAAGAACAACACAATATTCACTCAAACGATTAGCTTCAATATAATATGAGAATTACAATACGATCGTGAAGCTATGATAATAATGTATATATAAACCTTAACCTAGGATCTCCTTTTATAGAACAAGGAGTCCTTTACAAGTAAACTATCTACCGTATAATTCTAACTTAATAAGATATACATTACATCTTTTCCATATATATCTTCACACGGTTTCATCTTAATCTTATAAGCAGTACGAACTTTCTTCATCAGCAGTACTAACTGTTAGTGTGTTCTTTAGAAACTCTTCAGCCGTACTAACTTATATAGAACTGTACCAACTGTTTTACCAACTGTTAATTTAATTCCCAACAATCCTCCCCTAAACTTATGATTTCTTGGTAAACCAATAAGTTTCTTGAATTAAATAACACCTTTGACGATGGGGGGATTCTTTCAAAAACTTATCTTCAATTCTGAATTACTTCAGCCTTTTCTTCACATGTTTGCTTTTGAGAAATGTAAATCAAACAATTAAGTTTTTTGATCAACATCATTCCTCCCCTGAATCAGATAATCACCTTGACAGCAACTGAACAAATTTGAATTCCTCCCCTGTTTGGAAGAATCGTCACCATCACTTTAGCTTGATCAGCCTCCATTATGACAATTTGTACAAGTTTCCATCAATTCATTTGTATTTCAAACTGCTCTCATCACTTCCAGATGTATAACCTTCTGAGAGAGGTGAATCATAGAGCAAAAACTTAGTTAAAAACCAAGTCTAAACCAGCAGTACAAACTAGTTGAAACTAGCAGTACATACTGTTTGTAAAAAAATATATTAAGAGTAGGATAAACACACTGTGGATTTGAAAACAGTTTTGTCCACTTATAGTTTTTAGCAAACTATCAGCTATCAACGGATTTGATATATCTTTACCAATAGCCGTTTGCTATGGACTAGCCAACTCTTCACAAGTAGATTTGGTGAGTTGATAACCAACCAATTTTTGGTAAACTGTCAACCATAAACGGATTTGATTAGTCTTTACTAGAAACCGTTTGATCTGGACTAGTTGATTCTTATGTGTGTTAAACATGGTGAATCAATTACCATTTGTTGTGTGATAAGTTCTCACACTTGACATTCAAACCACCATACAGTCCAAAGCATAGTCCAAAATAAAACAACACCAATATGCTCTCTGAACCTGTAAATGTTAGTCCAAAACCAAAGAAAAACACAAACAAAGCATTTTCCATTTGAAAAATATCAAAACTGACTAACAAGTAAGATAAGCAGTACCAAAAGTAGATGTAGCAGTACAAACTGTTCAAAGCATTTTACATAGAGACAGCTAGCAGTACCCAATTCAGAATGTACAAAAAAAATACTTAGACATAAAAATTATTTAAGGGTTGAGCATTCCAATACCTGTTACCAAGTACTGAAATCGTCCCACATCAAAACCTTTTGTTAACAAATCAGCATAGTTATCATCAGTGTGAGTTTTGACAACTTGTACTAATTGCTTTTCATTACAATCTCTAATAAAATGATGTCTAATTTCAATGTGTTTAGTTTTTGAATGTTGAACTGGATTTTTAATGATACACATTGTACTGCTATTGTCTATGTAAATGATAGTGTTCAAGAAGTTACACCCATAATCAAGCAATTGATTCTGAATCCATAGAACCTGAGCACAACAACTTGCAGCAGCCACATATTCAGCTTCTGTTGTAGAAGTTGCCACCATAGTCTGTTTCTTGCACTGCCTAGAGATTAATCTGCATCCTAGGAACTTACAACCACCAGTAGTTGACTTCCTATCCATACTTGCTCCAGCATAATCCGAATCATAGAATGCTACTAGATCAAATGCAGACTCTTTAGGATACCATAAACCAAGATTTGGTTGACCTTTAAGGTACCTAAAAATTCTCTTTACTGCTGTAAGATGAGACACCTTAGGATGTACATGGAACCTTGCACAAGCACATACTGAGAACATAATGTCAGGCCTAGATGATGTAAGATACATCAAAGACCCAATCATGGATCTGTACATGTGCACATCCACATCTTCACCACTGTGATCCTTTAGTAACAAGTGTGTCTCCTTATCAACTGGTGTACTAGCAACTTTGGCATCTGAGAATTGGAACTTTCTCAGAATTTCTGCAACATACTTATCTTGGCTAATAAAGATACCATCTGGTTTTTGTTTCACTTGTAGCCCCAAAAAGAAAGTTAATTCTCCCATAGAACTCATTTGGAATTGATCTTTCATCAGCTTTTCAAACTCTTTGCACATCTCCTTCTTTGTAGAACCAAAGATGATGTCATCCACATAAACTTGGACCAATAGAATATCACCTTTGTCCTTCTTGATAAAGAGAGTCTGATCAATCTTGCCCCTATGAAACCCATTCTGCAACAGATAAGTAGCAAGAGTTCCATACCAAGCTCTTGGAGCTTGATGCAAGCCATAGAGGGCTTTCACCACCTTGTAAACCTTGTCTGGATGGTCAGGGTCTATAAAGCCTGGAGGTTGAGAAACATAGACCTCCTCATCAATAGTACCATAAAGAAAGGCACTTTTCACATCCATTTGATAGACCATAAACCACATAAAGGAAGCATAAGAAAGAAAGAGCCTGATTGCTTCAATCCTAGCAACTAGAGCATAGACCTTTTCATAATCAATCCCTTCTTCCTGAGTATAGCCTTGAGCTACAAGTCTTGCTTTGTTCTTGATAACTAGACCTCTCTCATCCTTCTTGTTCTTGAATACCCACTTAGTACCAATCACCCTCATTCCCTTTGGTAGATCAACCAGAACCCAAACCTTCTGAATTTTGAATTGAAGCAGTTCTTCTTGCATTGCCTCAACCCAACTTGATTCTTCTAAAGCTTTTAACACATTCTTGGGTTCAATCTGAGATAGGAAACATACAAACATACACTCATGCTCATCTTCATGATGTTTTTCCTCATACACATCTCCAATCACATTTGTAAGAGGATGATGCTTGTGGATGGTAGTATGGGGAGTAGAAGGAGTATCATAAGATATAGGAAAGTTTTGCAGACCATCTCCAAAAACATCAAAATCAGCATCTGGGTGAGCAGTAGTAACTGGTGAATCAAGATGAGGTTGACTTGGTTCAGCAGCATCAATATTTTGCTCAGCAGTATCAACTTGTGGCTGAGCAGTACTAACTCCATTTGTACTGCTCGTTGGAATTTCAGTTTCCTTTCCCTTGAGTCCATTGTTAGCAACATCATTCTTGCCTCCATTAGCATCCTTTGAGGTAGAATCATACACTGGACCATCTTCCAAGATTGGCATGAATATACAATCTTCATCATCTTCAGACCCTGCATGTTCATTAGTATTTGTACCTGTAACATGCACATAATTCATAGAATCTGAAACACTGTCAATATCAAAGATCCAATCTGGACCAACACCTGCAACATTTGGCTTATTCTCCAAAAATTCTATGTGCAGATTCTCTTCTATATGCTTGGTGCTTGTATTGTACACACTAAAAGCCTTACTGTGCAGAGAATAACCAACAAAGAAACCTTCCTCAGATTTCCCATCAAACTTTCCTAGTTGGTCTTTGGTATTAAGGATAGTAACATGACAACTAAAAGGTCTCATGAAGCTTAAAGCAGGAGTTCTACCCCAAAGAAGCTCATAAGCAGTCTTATTGTAAGGTTGCACAACTAAAACCCTATTCAACACATAACAAGCAGTGCTAACTGCTTCAGCCCAAAATGAAACTGGTAGCTTAGAGTTAGCTAACATTGTCCTAGCAACCTCTATAAGAGTCCTATTCTTTCTCTCAGCTACTCCATTTTGCTGTGGGGTTCTAGCTACACTAAACTCCCTTTTAATACCTTTTTCTCTGAAAAACTCATCCATAACCCTATTCTTAAATTCTGTTCCATTATCACACCTGATTATTTTAACTTTCTTATCAACTAGGTTTTCTACTTCAACAATGAAGGACTTAAGGATTTCACTAGTTTCATCCTTACTTTTCAAAAGAAAACCCAAGAAAACCTACTATAATCATCAGTGATAACAAGACAGTATCTCATAAAATTCTAGCTATTCACAGAAGTAGGACCAAACAAGTCCATATGCAACATATATAAAGCTTGAGAAATAGAGTTTTGGTTCTTTGGCTTACAAGAAGCTCTGTGTTGCTTACCCTTAAGGCAAGAAACATAAGTTTGGTCATTCAGAAAATTTTTATTTGGTAAGCCTCTTACCAAACCATTTTTAGCAATTTTGTTAATGGTTTTAAAATAAACATGACCAAGCCTTCTGTGCCATAAGATTGATTCTTCCAATGTGGCTTTTGCAATAAGACAAGTAAGTCCAACCTTAGAAACTAGTTTATTCATCTCAACACTGTATGTGTTATCCTTTCTAGGGATTTTAAGCAATACTTGACTTTCATCAGGTAGATTGAAATCAGGAGAAAGAATAAAACAATCAGTATCAGTAAATAAAACTTTGTTCTATTTAACACAAATTTATGATACACTGAAAAGATTGTACTTAAGTTCTAATACATAATACACATTTTCAAAATCAAGATTACCAGTTTTAATTACCCCTTTACCAGTAATCCTTCCTCCAACACCACCACTAAAGACAACTGGTCCTCCATCCAGAGCAATAAAGTCTAAAAGGTATGACATGTTGCCAGTCATGTGCCTTGAACATCCACTGTCTGAATATCTTCTATCTTCTTTACTATCTGTAGGATGTTCCTGCACACAAAAGAATGGTTTTAGTGCCTTTTGGGGACCCAAACCATCACTGGCATAGATATGCCTTGTGCATCAATATCAGAAAATTTATTGAAGGTCATTGATGCACCATTGGGTTTGGAAAATTTTCTAACCCAATGTGCTGAGGCCTTGACAGCATTGCCCCTTTGACCCTTAACACTCAAGTGCCTAGCAATAGCATTTGCTGGTCTAACAGTTTGAACTGCTGGTTTAACTTTAGGCACCCATTTTTGATTGGTCATTGCTGTTGTCTTATAAAAATTCCTTTTAACTGTTTGTGCATGATTTGAAAGTTGTTTTGCACTTGTAACAGTTTGTTTGTTCTTAAACCATTTGTTAGGTCTAGCAGTTAGAACTGCTGACTTAACAGTTGAAACTGCTTTGACTCCAGATCTTAATAGAACTGCTTTGGGTGACAATTTTTGATTCACATTAGGGTTAATATCTCTTGTTGGACTGTTTTGAGTTACCCTAGCATTTTTATTCCAATTCACCTTGAATTCCCAAAATCTCTCTTCTTTCATGGGTTAGAATTACAATAAGCAGCAAAATGTTCAAAGCTTCCACATACAAAACATACTTTCTTAATCATAGCAAACTCATCATCCAATTGCTTAGATTTTGAGTGGTTCCAGTTCCTCTGACTACCCTCAGAAACTGGTGATCTGTTCTTAGTCCTATACATCTCAGCATATTTCACATTTTTCCTAACTCGTTTTATGTTTTCAGTCTTAACCACTTTAGGAGTATGTTTAACTTCTGCCTTAACATCACTAGATTTGTCCTTAACCTTGGCATCCTCATCATCAGATGTCCAATCCTCAATGGTTGGTGCATCTGAGTCTCTAGAAGAGGACATCATTTCCTCCGAAAGTGATTTATCACTAGCACTAACATAAGAATCCTCAACCTTAACAAATTTAACAGGATTCTCACTAATCTTAACACCATATCCAGGAAAATCCATATCCTTAAACTCTTCTAAACCTGTATGTGCCAAATCAATTCCCGGGGGAACAAACATTCCTTTAAGAGGGGGTGCAGCTGACTTATACCCTAAACCAGACTTAGCTTTGTTAAGAATTTGATTCTCTACTATTTTCTGAACTCCCTTTGAAGTATGTTCAAGAGTATCTACACTTAACTGGATGTTTTCTTTTTCCTTTTTAAGCTTCTCTAGTTCATATACAAGCCCACTCATTTTATCATCTTTTAGTTGCAAATCCCTCTTTAAAACACCTATCTCATTAGAGAAGTTTGACTCATTCTGTCTATAAAATACAATTTGTTCTTCTAAAACAGCTAGTCCTCTTTTATGATTTGCCAGACTAAAATTTACTTGATTAAATTCTACTCTAAGATCATCATACTATTTCTTAAGACACTCATAATCTTTTAAAGCAGAACAATTATTTGAACATTTTTGAACAATATGTACCTCAGAGTCTGAGAAAGCCATCAAACCCAAATTAGCTGGTTCCTTTTCTTCCTCCATGAAGCTCCAATCAAATCCAGCTCCATCAATAGCTACCATAGCCTTGGAAGAAGGCTCTTCTACATTAATTATTCTCCTTTTTCCTTGCTGATTCTTGAACCCTTGACTCTGGTTGCTTTGTTGTCTTGGACTTCTACATTCCCTGGCAAAGTGCCCCATTTTACGACTGATGAAGCGAAAAGTGTACCGCTTTTAGGGGGTCATTTAAGCCCTAAATCGTATTTATTTGATCAAATATTTCCCTAAATCGTTCCTTTTGTCATTTTAGGTACTTTGGAGAAGAAATCTGGAAAAGGAAGCATTTTGGACGTTTTTGGAGCATAAAAGTGAAGAAAACGACAAAGTCTCAAAATCGACTAAAAAGTACCTTTGACGGCGTCAGGAATTTCCCCAGACGGCGTCATGGCTTGGCAAGAAAAAGGTGGATATGAAATTTACTCATGATAAGCCAGAGAATTTTGCATGAAAAATCTGACGGCGTCACCCTTTAATGTGATCAAGGTCGTCACGGCTTAAGCTAAAGAGGGACGGCGTCAAGCACTAATCTGACGGCGTCAAGCCTTGATAAGCCAGAATGGATTTTGGAGGTCTAAAGAGGGACAGCGTCAGGAAGGCCATCCGGGAACCCTAAAAGCGGCGAGGTGACGGCGTCAGAATCTACAACGTGACGCCGTCAGACCTTAATCTCTATATATAGTTTTGCAATTTTTTGTCATTAGTGTGGAACTTTGTGTGTAACCTTTTGGGAGGAAACCCTAAGACAATTTTAGCAGCTTTTTCAAGGCTTTTTGCCTTGAGATCTTCCATGTTACATTGAAGATAAGTTATCAATTAATCATTCAATATGTCTATGTGTTGTTTGATTCTATATTGTTCTTGTCTGTTGTTTAACATGCTAGGCTAGGTTATCTTTGTGTTTGCTTAGATCTAATGAAACCTAGCTATTGATTATTGGTTATTAGTGTGTTATTAGTTGTATTGGATGATTGTTCATCTATGTTAGACTTAAGAAAACTGGCTAACTTCCTATACGGTAACTTGCTTGAACGTCTTAAGAAACATGAACCAATGCGTACTAAGGTTTTTATGGTTGTATTTAATGCATGAGCGAATTCTAGTGATCCCATGTTAGGAGCTTCCTAGCCGGCTCGACATAGGAGTGAAGTAGGAGTTCATAGAGTTGGGGAAGTACGTACGCCACCCCACGATTGGTATTAAGGAATACACCCGTCATCCACGCAATTAATACACACTAATCAACCGGTAAAAGATAGTTAGGGAGTAAGGAAATCTAAGTAAACACATTTATCTCCATATAAGTTTCACCACATTTTCATTTTCTGTTATTTTATTTTATTTGCATTCGTAGTAACTTGGGTTAGTTGACTAGCAACTAATTCCGCCCACTCTTTCAAACCCGAGATTTTACTTGCTTTCATAAAATTATAAAAACATAAAAAGAATCTTCTCTCACCCTTAGACCTATTAGAGTAGTTTTTGATACCTAACGAACACTATTCCCTGTGGAGAACGATCAATCCCCTGTACTTATCACTACACTATACTACATCGGTCAGGTACACTGCCTGGTGGGGTTGTAAGCCTCTTGAGATCCCTCGAGAGGTAAAACCTGTTGTAAGGTTGCAAAACCACGCATCAAGTTTTTGGCGCCGCTGCCGGGGAATAGTTATTGTTTAGGTTGAATTTTTATTTTATAGGTCTACTCACTAGATTCCTTTCTAGTGAGAATTTTATTTTATTTTTCTAGGTTTTCTTTAGTCTATCTTTTTTCTTCGTTTCTTTGTTCGTAACCATTACCATTCGACATCATGGAAGGTGGTAATATCCTCGATCCCAACAACCCACCACAACAACCACCACCTCCTAGAGCCCGCACTTTAGGAGAGTACTCCCGTCCTAGCCACCATGGCTATCGAAACACCATTGAGCTCACTCAAGGAGCCAATGTCACTCCCTTGCGATCCGACACCATCCGGTTGGTGCAAAGCGGATGCGCATTCCATGGACTTCGTTCTGAAGATCCTAATCAACATCTCAAGGACTTTCTCAAAATCGTTGATTCTATAGACCTTGATGTTGCCACTCGAGAGACGACCCGACTGCGTCTCTTTAATTCTCTCTGCGGGACCAAGCTAGTCAGTGGCTAGAACGTCAACCCGCAGGATCCATCACCTCTTGGGATGATCTCACCACTCGTTTCCTTGCCTAGTTTTTCCCACCAGGAAGAACTACCAAGCTAAGGAATGATATCTTGATGTTCCAACAACGTCAAGGCGAAACCCTCTACGAGGCATGGACTCGATTCAAGGACTTACTCCAAAAAGTCCCTCACCATGGCATAGAACTTTGGCTCCAAGTCCAAATCTTCTATGACCATATCAATCTCTCCACGAGGCAAACCATTGACCAATTGGCCGGTGGTAAGCTACGTGATCTAAGTGCGGAACAATCATGGGCTCTCCTAGAAGATCTTGCTCTTTATGACAACGAAAGTTGGAGTGATCCCCGTGATATGAATAAAACGGTCAAGGCAATATCTTTGCCTTCGAACAATTCAAGCACTTCCGACCGTAGGATCATAGAACTTGAAGACCAAGTCAAGTTTCTCATGAAATCCTACGAGGCTCCTAAACCTTCAAGCCAAGTGAACAAAATCACTTCTTCGTGTAAATTATGTAGTGGTCCCCACAACACTCATGATTGCATGGAACTCCCCAAACAGGCTTTCAAAGAATTCGCATCCTCGCGAATCGATAAGGCGGGAGATAAGTGGCTCACTACTAATTATTGACACAAGAATTCCGAAGATAGGTATGAGGCATGGAAGAGTAAGCCAAATTTTAGTTGGAACCAAACTCGAAGCGTATCATTCAATGACTCTACCCTACTCACCTGGTCTGAACATTATCCTCAGCAACATACGCATAAACAACAAAATCGCGAGGAATCACTACAAAAATTCATTCTCTCTCAAGAAACACAGCTCTCCAAACTTGAGAATCAATTCAGACAACAGCAAGTTGATATGAACAACAAGGTTGATAACCTGTTAAGGGTTATCAATGATCGCCTTGCTGGCAGGTCAACTTGTGAGTTGGCACGAGTTAATGAGATCAAATCTGTCACGGTGACTCACCAACCACCCCCTCCTGTAAAAATCAAGCACCCTAGTAAACTCTTCAAACACATATCACAAAACGGAAAAGAAACTGGAGATACTCATACCCCTTCGAAACCTCTCCACTTCGTGAACACCATTACAACAATACCTGTTCCTAAACCCAATCTGGACCAACAATCAACCGAGAATGTGGACAATGAAATGGAGGGTGAAGTTCCCGAAAAGAACCCCGAGGCGCCCGACGACTATCTAGACTCACCAAAGGACTCGAATACAAGAGAGGTGAGTGATGAGGAGGGCTCGGAAGAGAAATCCGAAATGCCTCATGGGCTCCCAGTACTGCTAGACCGCCCCCTGGTGGAGGAACTTGAGAGGGGCACAACAAAGTTGCCTATGGGATTTGGAGATAGAATAGAGGATGGCGTTCCCAGGGTCTTTAAGATATCTTGCACCACTAGGAAAAAGTTCATTAAAGATGCCTACATAAACCCCAACTCTTCTATGAATGCAATATCCCTTTCTCTATATAACGAAGCCTTCACCGAACAGGTCAAATATGAAGGGTCTAATATCATCGGGGTAATAAGAAGGGTACCAATTGTGATAGAAAAGTTCCTCTTTCATATCGAGCTAACTGTATTTAATAACATGGACTCTATCATCAGCCCATCCTTAGCTAGCCTTGTTCTAGGCAAACCATTCATAAACACAACGGGAGTGATACTCGACGAGGATGATAGTAGTGCATTATTTACCGATGGTGTCAGGAAAGTGATTTTTCGGGATGGCAGTGAAGAAGTGTATGAGTATCAACCATCAGCAATTTGCAACACATGGGGGCTACACGGTAGAAGGCCTGGCCGAATTAAGCAACGTGATGCGAATAATCTCAAAATACCTTGCATGATTGGTCGCAAGCATTTTTATAATGTTTACATTGACACATGTTTACCCAAAAATGTGATGTCCTTGTTTCATTATAACAACATTTGCAGATGGGGAATGATTCATAAAGGGATGGATGACATTGGCATAGATAATGATGTGCAGGTGTTTGTAGGAAATATGACATTCACTATGAGCTTCGCAATCGTCGATAATATCGAAAAGTACATCGATCCCAGGTTATCACAAGTTGTTTTTGGGGCACCTTTTTGCAATGCCACAAGCTTGGTTGTGGACGAGCTCAATGGGATCATGACTTTCACCGATGGGATTAGGGAAATCTCATACCAAACGCCTTACAAGATGAGAGAATTCAAGGAGATTGATTATGGAGGGCTCGATGAGCTAAGTTCCCAACTCGTGTTATGTGACGATGATGTGAGACGGGGATGTAAGGACACTTTTGACCTGTCAAGTGGATTCTTTAAGCATGATAAGGAGCTTAGTTCTAAATACCAAAACAATCCTTTTGATCTCGAGGATCCGAAATACCTTTACTATGAGAGTAATTCTGATAGAGAATCAAATGAAAATGGCCTAGGAACCGTGACCAATGATGGAGTCACGTAATGTACGTGACCTTGAGTCTAGCTACAAGACTCGTTAATAAAGAAAAGCGCTTCTTGGGAGGCAACCCAAGTTTTATTTGCTTTGTTTGTTGATTTTATTTGTTTCCGTATGTGTGTTTAATTTTTATTCTTATTGATTCATGTTCAAGAGTAAATTGTGAAAATGCTTTATTTTGTTTTTAACTTCGTCTTAACTACATATAAAGGTATTTTGCAAAAGTTAAGTGTAAGGGAAATCCAAACCGGTTTATTAGAACACAAATGAACATGAATCGTAATAATAATAAATGAACATACATATTAGTATTTGTTTGAGTCAAATGCTTGTATCGAGTCATAATGATGTTTTGCAGGAATTCCAGGAAGTAAGGTAGAGGTTTTTCCAGAAATTTTCCGGAAACTTAACATGAGAATTCTGTCAGATCATTTCTGACGGCGTCAGGATTTACAACCTGACGGCGTCAGGTTTAATTTTCTGAAATTTTTTGAAAGTTTTGTTTTAATAAAAAGTTTTTATTAAATCTATAACTTATAATCTCCAGGAATCTACAAAATTATCATTCCACAAGTTATATCCTTATATATAGAGTTTATCCCGCCGATGTTATGCAGGTTTTTGTGTTTGTTTTCTCAGGTTTAACAGGTTATTTTGGACAAGGAAATGTTTGTTGGATCAAGCTTTTGGCGATGCATTAGTCGTAAAGCTTCTACATTCTCTTGGAAGAAGATCTAACCGTGTTGCCACATTATACACCGAACGAATCAGGGGAGTATTTGATTTCATTCTTTTACTTTTTTCTTTTACATCTTGTTATTTGAACATTGGGGACAATGTTCATCTTAAGTGTAAGGGGGGGGGGTAAAAGTACGATACTTTAGAGAATACAATTGCACTTGATTTTTGTTTGTTTAATAGTAGATGTGTAATAAAACTGAGAGAAATACCTGTTAGGGTAATTTTAGTGCCAAATTTAAAATTTTTTACAACATTTAGGAGTGAAACTTTGATCTTAATGAGCGTCTCACGGATAAGGAGTTATATGACTAGCACAAAAACCGTACCACTAAAAAATTTTCCACCCCCAAATATGTGAGGTTCGCCCCTAGAATTGGTAGGAAAAGCATTTTGCTATGATGTGTGTACCGGTAGCACTTAGATTCTAGAACTTGCGTTAGGACCATTCCGAGGCCACAAGTGAGACTACATTCGTGTAGTTAGATTTACTACATGATAAGAGGCATTAGGATTAACCCATTGTTTTACACCTGTGTTTTTGTTATAATTACATTGGCTACATTGGTCAAGTAATTCTCCCACACCTTTGCGTTGTACTCATTTTTAGTACACGATACCCCTAGCACACCCCTCAGAGCCTATCTTTTCATTTCAACCTTTAAGCATTTTACTTAAAGGAAGAATTTGTTACACCCCACTAAATGTACACCCAAATCGCCTTAGCCTACCTTGTATGCACTCATTTTTAGTGCATTATTGTGACAACATTTGTTTAAACCCTTAGTTAATTATCTAATTGATTACATGGTTGCTAAGTCGAGTCATATCCTTGTACATATTGTTTTGGGACGATTGGGACTCATGGGTAAAGTACTAGTGTAATGGAGTAATGGGGGAGAACATCATTTATTACCCCCATATGTGCTAAATATTTTTAAAAGTACTCCAAGTGTTTCGATTATCTTAATTCGAGTCATTAGAATAGTTATTTGTAAAGTTATGTATAAGTTCAAGTGTAAGGGGAATGCAATGCCCCTATGATGTATTATTTTGGATGGTAGGGCAAGAGTGTATGAAAAAAAAAAAAAAAAAAAAAAAAAAATCAAGAAAAATACAAAAAAATGAGAAAAAGAAAAATAGAAAAAACATACGGACTACCATCTGTTTCATTTTATGTTTATTTTATGTTTTTGTTATTTTGTTTTTAGCTTAAGATTGAGTCGAGTCTTGGCTTAGCAACATTGTATAGTACATGTAATTGATCAAGATCTTTAACTCGCCACCAGTAAAATATTCCTTATCCAACAAAACCGTGTTTTCCTTTTCCCTACACCTAACGTTATAACCCATGTAAAAGCCCTCTTTGATAGTTTATCTTAGGTGCTTACGCCTAGTGGAGGAGGTTTTCGATCCTTTCCCAAGCCTATGGTAATCTATTTGCTATGACAGGTAGTGAGAGATATTATCCGTTTTCATTTATGAGATTTATTTTGATGACACCTGAGAGATGTGAGTATCTAAACACTACTTGTGAGGTGCTAGTATGTAATCTCCGTGCTTATTATGATTAAAGTGGAACGATTATTTGTTGTAATTACTTTTATATTAGTATTAAATGACCCCTAACTTGTATTTTGATTAGAATAAAAGCGCATTTGCTTGAGGACAAGCAAATCTCAAGTGTAAGGGTATTTGATGAAGTGAAAAGTGTACCGCTTTTAGGGGATCATTTAAGCCCTAAATCGTATTTATTTGATCAAATATTGCCCTAAATCATTCCTTTTGACATTTTAGGTACTTTGGAGAAGAAATCTGGAAAAGGAAGCATTTTGGACGTTTTTGGAGCATAAAAGTGAAGAAAACGACAAAGTCTCAAAATCGACTAAAAAGTACCTTTGACGGCGTCAGGAATTTCCCCAGACGGCGTCATGGCTTGGCAAGAAAAAGGTGGATATGAAATTTACTCATGATAAGCCAGAGAATTTTGCATGAAAAATCTGACGGCGTCACCCTTTAATGTGATCAAGGTCGTCACGGCTTAAGCTAAAGAGGGACGGCGTCAAGCACTAATCTGACGGCGTCAAGCCTTGATAAGCCAGAACGGATTTTGGAGGTCTAAAGAGGGACGGCGTCAGGAAGGCCATCCGGGAACCCTAAAAGCGGCGAGGTGACGGCGTCAGAATCTACAACGTGACGCCGTCAGACCTTAATCTCTATATATAGTTTTGCAATTTTTTGTCATTAGTGTGGAACTTTGTGTGTAACCTTTTGGGAGGAAACCCTAAGACGATTTTAGCAGCTTTTTCAAGGCTTTTTTCCTTGAGATCTTCCATGTTACATTGAAGATAAGTTATCAATTAATCATTCAATATGTCTATGTGTTGTTTGATTCTATATTGTTCTTGTCTTTTGTTTAACATGCTAGGCTAGGTTATCTTTGTGTTTGCTTAGATCTAATGAAACCTAGCTATTGATTATTGGTTATTAGTGTGTTATTAGTTGTATTGGATGATTGTTCATCTATGTTAGGCTTAAGAAAACTGGCTAACTTCCTATACGGTAACTTGCTTGAACGTCTTAAGAAACATGAACCAATGCGTACTAAGGTTTTTATGGTTGTATTTAATGCATGAGCGAATTCTAGTGATCCCATGTTAGGAGCTTCCTAGCCGGCTCGACATAGGAGTGAAGTAGGAGTTCATAGAGTTGGGGAAGTACGTACGCCACCCCACGATTGGTATTAAGGAATACACCCGTCATCCACGCAATTAATACACACTAATCAACCGGTAAAAGATAGTTAGGGAGTAAGGAAATCTAAGTAAACACATTTCTCTCCATATAAGTTTCACCACATTTTCATTTTCTGTTATTTTATTTTATTTGCATTCGTAGTAACTTGGGTTAGTTGACTAGCAACTAATTCCGCCCACTCTTTCAAACCCGAGATTTTACTTGCTTTCATAAAATTATAAAAACATAAAAAGAATTTTCTCTCACCCTTAGACCTATTAGAGTAGTTTTTCATACCTAACAAACACTATTCCCTATGGAGAACGATCAATCCCCTGTACTTATCACTACACTATACTACATCGGTCAGGTACACTGCCTGGTGGGGTTGTAAGCCTCTTGAGATCCCTCGAGAGGTAAAACCTGTTGTAAGGTTGCAAAACCACGCATCAACGACAATTATAGCACTCCACCTTGGACTTGTCATACCCAGCTACATCTCTTCCATTGAAGGTGATCTTGTTCCCAGTTCTTTGACAATACTTCTTAGCCCTAATACTTATCAAAGCTAACTGCCACTTTAAATCCATAGCTTCCAAATCATCTTTAGCAATCTGAAGAAGGTCCTCATTGAAGATTTGAGACCCACCAGATTGTTCTAGCACAAATGCATATATGGTCTCATCAGTTAAGCCAGCATTACTAGTTTTTACACTAGCAGTGCTTACTGTTGGGTTAGCCGTACCAACTGCTTCTTCATCTTCATGATTCGAACTGCTTGAAGAAGATAAGAAATCCATATTCCCTGAACTAGAACTGGTGCTACCACTCTTCTTCACCTTCTGCTCAACAATCTTAAGATTGTTGTAAAGCTCATTCAATGTCATTTTCTCCAGTTCTGGTTTATTGCTCCAAACCACAACATAAGTGTTCCATTCAGCAGGTAAACTATTAAGAAACTTCATGTTGAGGTCTTCCTGTGGAATCACAATCTTCAACACAGTAAGTTGACTGATGATCTTTTGAAGCCTATTAAAGATATGGTCCAAAGTTTCATTGCTCGTTGCAGTGAAGTTCTCATAACTTTTTTTAAGTAGGGTTCTCTGTGCCTTCTTGGTAGCTTCATTGCCACCAAATCTTTCCACCACTGCTTCAAAAAGAGTTTTAGCAGTCTCGTAATGGCTAAAATTCAGCACTTGATCATTAGGAATTGCCATTAATAACAAATTCCTAGCCATCTGATCATTCTTCTTTTTGATTCTCTCCTCGTTTGTGACTGGCTCAGTGTTAAGCTTTGTGGTTTTGGAACCATCAGCACGTGTTTCTTCAATGGGAATTGGTTTGAAGGAATCACCATTAATAATGATATCCCATAATGCGTAGTCTTGCACCATGAAATATTGCTCTATTCTGAGCCGCCATAAATCGTATTCATTCTGTTTCAGCATGGGGAGTTTAGCAAGGATTGAGGTTTGATGTGTCTCCATGTCCATCTTCTTGGTTGCTAGTGAGTAACTACGACAGAATCTTCTAAATCAAAGTATCAGAAACCTGGCTTTGATACCACTTGACCGGATCTAAACACACGAGTTGTGTTGGAGATACTTTGAGTATATACTTGACAGCACGTGGAATTTACTATCAAGTACTTAGAAGAATTCTTGTTTGGTGATTGTATAGATGTAACAGTAAGAACAACACAATATTCACTCAAACAATTAGTTTCAATATAATATGGGAATTACAATACGATCGTGAAGCTATGATAATAATGTATACATAAACCTTAACCTAGTATCTCCTTTTATAGAACAAGGAGTCCTTTACAAGTAAACTATCTACTGTATAATTCTAACTTGATAAGATATACATTACATATTTTCCATATATATCTTCACACGGTTTCATCTTAATCTTATAAGCAGTACAAACTTTCTTCATCAGCAGTACTAACTGTTAGTGTGTTCTTTAGAAACTCTTTAGCCGTACTAACTTATATAGAACCGTACCAACTGTTTTACCAACTGTTAATTTAATTCCCAACAAAGGAGTTTGAAGGTCTTTGCGAAAGGGATGTGTTTGCTCATAATTTTGAAGTATTAAGGCAAGCGGCATAAGAAGACATTCAAGAGATTGGTTATCTGAATCTGTTGGTAAGGCGATTGAGCGTTGCCGGGCTAGAAAGACTAAGGTTATGATGTCGTTTGTTAACTAAATATTTTGCAGTTACCTTCTGGCACGTCTATGTTGTTGAGGTCTGTGCAGCTTATGTATGAAGTAACCTTTATCAGGTTTATCAATAAAAAGCAGTGTTACTATGCACTTGAAGTTGTGCCTCTGGTTTTAGTTTTTAACTATTTTTCGGTCACAAATGTTGCAAGCTGATTTTGTTTTCTAACATTTAGTTAATGTAAAAGTATAAGCCAATAGTTGTATGATAATATAGAAGTACGTTTGATTATAGAATAGTTGTTGCACGAAATAGCGAGTCACAGTACAAGTTTAGTGTTTAAAACAGTGGTATGTGTCAAATGTCATTGAACCATTTTAGTGATGAATAGTTTTTACTTACGCGAGTTGTGTACTTTGTGTTTTGTTTTCATTGTTTGGTAATTCGAGACAAAGGTTGGAACCTGATGCGTGGTTTTGCGACCTTACAACAGGTTTTACCTCTCAAGGGATCTTGAGAAGTTTACAACCCCACTAGGCAGTGTACCTGACCGATGTAGTATAGTGTAGTGGTAAGTACGGGGGATTGATCGTTCTCCACAGAGAATAGTGTCGTTAGGATTGAAAAACTACTCTAATAGGTCTAAGGATGAGGGAAGATTCTTTTTGTATTTTTACAATGTTTTATAAAAGCAAGTAAAATCTCGGGTTTTGAAGGAGTGGGCGGAATTAGTTGCTAGTCAACTAACCCAAATAACTACAAATGCAAATAAAATAAAATAACAGAAAATGAAAAGGTTTTGAAACTTATATGGAGAGAAATGTGTTTACTTAGATTTCCTTACTCCCTAACTATCTTTTACCGGTTGATTAGTGTGTATTAATTGCGTGGATGACGGGTGTATTCCTTAATACCAATCGTGGGGTGGCGTACGTACTTCCCCAACTCTACAAGCTCCTACTTCACTCCTATGTCGAGCCGGCTAAGAAGCTCCTAACATGGGATCACTAGAATTCGCTCATGCATTAAATACAACCATAAAAACCTAGTACGCATTGGTTCGTGTTTCTTAAGACGTTCAAGCAAGTTACCGAATAGGAAGTTAGCCAGTTTTCTTAAGCCTAACATCGATAAACAATCATCCAATACAATTAATAACACACTAATAACCAATAATCAATAGTTAGGTTTCATTAGATCTAAGCAAACACAAGATAAATCTAGCCTAACATGTTAATCAAAAGACAAGAACAAGATATAATCAAACAACACATAGACATATTGATTGATTAAATGATAACTTATCTTCAATTAAACATGGGAGATCCAAGGGTATGAAAACCCTTAAAAATGGCAGAAATTCGTCTTAGGGTTTCTCCTCACAAAGTTTCACCCTAATGACAAAAAATTGCAAAACTATATATAGAGTTTAAGTTCTGACGGCGTCACGTTGTAGATCTTGACGCCGTCACCTCGCCGTGTCTAGGGTTCCCGGATGGCCTTCTTGACGCCGTCCCTCTTTAATCGTCTAAAATCCTCCCTGGCTTATCAAGGCTTGACGCCGTCAGAAATGGGCTTGACGCCGTCTCTCTTTAAGTTAAACCGTGATGGCCTTGATCACCTTAAAGGGTGACGCCGTCAGAAATCCATTGTAAAATTCTCTGGCTTATCATGTGTATTTTTCATATCCAATTCTTTTGCCAAGCCATGACGCCGTCAGGAGCAATCCCTGACGCCGTCAAAGGTACTTTTCCAGCCGATTTTGAGACTTTGTCGTTTTCTTCACTTTTATGCTCCAAAAACGTCCAAAATGCTTCCTTTTCCAGATTTCTTCTCCAAAGTACCTAAAATGACAAAAGGAACGATTTAGGGCAATATTTGATAAAATAAATACGATTTAGGGCTTAAATGACCCCCTAAAAGCGGTACACTTTTCGCTTCATCAAATACCCTTACACTTGAGATTTGCTTGTCCTCAAGCAAATGTGCTTTTATTCTAATCAAAATACAAGTTAGGGGTCATTTAACGCTAATATAAAAGTAATTACAACAAATAGTCGTTCCAATTTAATCATAATAAGCACGGAGATTACAAACTAGCACCTCACAAGTTGTGTTTAGATACTCACATCTCTCAGGTGTCATCAAAATAAATCTCATAAATGAAAACGGATAATATCTCTCACTACCTGTCATAGCAAATAGATTACCATAGGCTTGGGAAAGGATCGAAAACCTTCTCCACTAGGCGTAAGCACCTAAGATAAATTATCAAAGAGGGCTTTTACATGGGTTATAACGCGAGGTGTAGGGATATGATAAACACGGTTTTGTTGGATAAGGGATATTTTACTGGTGGCGAGTTAAAGATCTTGATTAATTACATGTACAATATGGCGTTGCTAAGCCAAGACTAGACTCGACTTAAGCTAAAAACAAAATAACACAAACATAAAATAAACATAAAATGAAACGGGATGATAGTCTGTATGTTTTTTTTTCTACTTTTCTTTTTCTCATTTTTTTTGTATTTTTCTTGATTTTTTCGATTTTTTTTTTTTTTATTTATTTTTTTTTTTGCATACACTCTTACCCTACCATCCAAAATAATACATCATAGGGGCGTTGCATTCCCCTTACACTTGAACTTTTACATAACTTTACAATTAACTATTCTAATGACTCGAATTAAGATAATCGAAAAACTTGGAGTACTTTTTAAAATATTTAGCACATATGGGGGTAATAATGTTGTTCTTCCCCATTACTCCATTACACTAGTACTTTACCCATGAGTCCCAATCGTCCCAAAACAATATGTACAAGGATATGACTCGACTTAGCAACCATGTAATCAATTAGATAATTAACTAAGGGTTTAAACAAATGTTGTCACAATAATGCACTAAAAATGAGTGCATACAAGGTAGGCTAAGGCGATTTGGGTGTACATTTAAGTGGGGTGTAAACAAATTCTTCCTTTAAGTAAAATGCTTAAAGGTCGAAACAAAAAGATAGGCTCTGAGGGGTGTACTAGGGGTATCGTGTACTAAAAATGAGTACAACGCAAAAGGTGTGGGAGAATTACTTGACCAATATAGCCAAAGTAATTATAACAAAAACACAGGTGTAAAACAATGGGTTAATCCTAATGCCTCTTATCATGTAGTAAATCTAACTACACGAATGTAGTCTCACTTGTGGCCTCGGAATGGTCCTAACACAAGTTCTAGAATCTAAGTGCTACCGGTACACACATCATAGCATAAATGCTTTTCCTACCAATTCTAGGGGCGAACCTCACATATTTGGGGGTGGAAAATTTTTTAGTGGTACGGTTTTGTGCTAGTCATATAACTCCTATCCATGAGACGCTCATTAAGATCAAAGTTTTACTCCTAAATGTTGTAAAAAATTTTAAATTTGGCACTAAAATTGCCCTAACAGGTGTTTATCTCAGTTTTATTACACATCTACCATTAAACAAACAAAAATCAAGCGTAAAAGCATTTTCTAAAGTATCGTATTTTACCCCCCCTTTCACTTAAGATGAACATTGTCCCCAATGTTCAAATAACAAGATGTAAAAGTAAAAAGGTAAAAGAATGAAATCAAATACTCCCCTGATTCGTTCGGTGGATAATGAGGTAACATGGTTAGATCTTCTTCCAAGAGAATGTAGAAGCTCCATGACTAATGCATCGCCAAAAGCTTGATTCCATATACATTTCCTTGTCCAAAATAACCTGTTAAACTTGAGAAAACAAACACGAAAACCTGCATAACATCGGCGGGATAAATCTATATAAGGATATAATGCTTGTGGAATGATAATTTTGCAGATTCCTGGAGATTATAAGTTAGAGATTTAATAAAAACTTTTTATGAAAACAAAACTTTCAAAAATTTCAGAAAATTGAAACCTGACGCCGTCAGGTTGTAATGCCTGACGCCGTCAGAAATAATCTGACAGAATTCTCATGTTAAGTTTCCGGGAAATTTCTGGAAAAACCTATACCTTACTTCCTGGAAATCCTGCAAAACATCATTATGACTCGATACAAGCATTTGACTCAAACAAATACTAATATGTATGTTAATTTAATATTATTACGATTCATGTTCATTTGTGTTCTTGTAAACCGATTTGGATTTCCCTTACACTTAACTTTTGCAAAATACCTTTATATGTAGTTAAGACGAAGTTAAAAACAAGATAAAGCATTTTCACAAATTTAGTTTTGAACATGAATCAATAATAATAAAAATTAAACATACATACGGAAACAAATGAAAACAAACAAATAAATAAACACACAAAGCAAATAAAGCTTGGGTTGCCTCCCAAGAAGCGCTTTTCTTTATTAACGAGTCTTGTAGCTAGACTCCAAGTCACGTACATTACGTGACTCCATCATTGGTCACGGTTCCTAGGCCATTCTCATTTCCGGTTTTATATTCCGGTCCTAATTTCAAACAATCCTTGTAGAAACTGGATATCCTTTCCATAACATAGTCTACTCCTTTATTTCTATCCTCATCATTCCTATAGTAGATCGCTTGCTTAAGCTCCTTCTCAACATTTGACAAGTGTTGGAATTGTTCTATCTTATATGGCATTTGGTAGTTTACCTCATCGGTCTCATCCTTAAATCTAACTATCCCTAAGGAAGGTTCATAAGTCATTCTAGAGACCTCAACAAATGGTTTTCCAAAAACTACTTGAGTTAAGGATGCATCGACTATTGGGCGGATATCTTCTACAATTACAAAGTCGGTGACATAGGTGAAGTTTCCTACATAAACCGGTAATCCCTTAACTCTTCCCGTGAAGTTACTCATCCAACCCTTATCAGGGAACATCCTATACCCAAGTTGATTTTTCATTATTAAGTTGTAGTGGGCTCTAGTCATGATGTTTATGGGCGATCTAAGGTCGATGTAAGCTTTCCACACATGCAAATGTCCGATGTTGCATGGTATGTTGAGATTAGAAGGATCGCCTATTTTTATAATTGGTCTACCTAGGAAGTATGGTGTCTCGGGGTCATCGAATAAGTCTGTATGATATGCGCGCTCTTCCTTAGTGGGTAGCCTATTGAAGTAGTCCTCATCATCATCTACTTCTTCAATCTCACTTATCCTAACTTCTTTATCAACCTCGACCTTCTTAACCTCATCCTCAGGTTCACTATTATCCTCATTTCTATCAATTGGTTTGATAGTGACAATGTTGACGAAGTGGACGTGTTTGGATGAAGAGGGGTCTTTTACCTGGGGTCCGCTACTTGTGTTCCTAGCGTCCTTATGTGGAGGTGATAGCACTTGGTTATTGAGGGCTTTCAATAAGTTGTCAATTTTATTGGTCATCTCCGTTTGTTGTTGATTGAATTCGGATTCAATCTTGGCCAAACGAGCTTCTTGAGACGCCATAAATTGAGACATCAATCCTTCAAAGTTATTGGTACTACCATTGCTGGAAGGATTGTTGTTGAAAGTACGGTTCGAGTTGGAACCGCTTGATTGGAAACGATTAGGTGGGTTGGAAGAATTGGTTTGTTGTGCGTTTTGGTTTTCTTTCCACCTAAGGTTTGGGTGATTTTTCCATGAGGGGTTGTATGAATCACCGTAGGGATTTGGCTCAGGTTTGAAAGTGTACCACTTGTCTCCCGCTCCGTCGGTACGCGAGGATGCGTAGTCCGCAAAAGCTTGTTCGAGGAGTTCCATGCAATCACGAGTGTCGTGGGGACCACTACATAATTCACATGAAGAAGTGATTTTGTTCACTTGGCTTGAAGGTTTAGGAGCCTCGTAGGATTTCATAAGAAACTTGACTTGGTCTTCAAGTTCTATGATCCTACGGTCGGAAGTGCTTGAATTGTTCGAAGGCAAAGATATTGCCTTGACCGTTTTATTCAAATCACGGGGATCACTCCAACTTTCATTGTCATAAAGGGCAAGATCTTCTAGGAGAGCCCATGATTGTTCCGCACTTAGATCACGTAGCTTACCATAGGCCGATTGGTCAATGGTTTGCCTCGTGGAAAGATTGATATGGTCATAGAAGATTTGGACTTGGAGCCAAAGTTCTATGCCATGGTGAGGGACTTTTTGGAGTAAGTCCTTGAATCGAGTCCATGCCTCGTAGAGGGTTTCGCCTTGACGTTGTTGGAACATCAAGATATCATTCCTTAGCTTGGTAGTTCTTCCTGGTGGGAAAAACTGAGCAAGGAAACGAGTGGTGAGATCATCCCAAGAGGTAATGGATCCTGCGGGTAGACGCTCTAGCCATTGACTAGCTTGGTCTCGCAGAGAGAATTGGAAGAGACGCAGTCGGGTCGTCTCTCGAGTGGCAACATCAAGGTCTATGGAATCAACGATTTTGAGAAAGTCCTTGAGATGTTGATTAGGATCTTCAGAACGAAGTCCATGGAATGCGCATCCGCTTTGCACCAACCGGATGGTGTCGGATCACAAGGGTGTGACATTGGCTCCTTGAGTGAGCTCAATGGTGTTTCGATAGCCATGGTGGCTAGGACGAGAGTAGTCTCCTAAGGTACGGGCTCTAGGAGGTGGGTGTTGTTGTGGTGGTGGGTTGTTTGGATCAAGGATATTACCACATTCCATGATGTCGGATGGTAATGGTTACGAACAAAGAAACGAAGAAAAAAGATAGACTAAAGAAAAACCTAGAAAAATAAAATAAAAATCTCACTAGAAAGGAATCTAGTGAGTAGACCTAGTAAAATAAAAATTCAACCTAAACAATAACAATTCCCCGGCAGCGGCGCCAAAAACTTGATGCGTGGTTTTGCGACCTTACAACAGGTTTTACCTCTCAAGGGATCTTGAGAAGTTTACAACCCCACCAGGCAGTGTACCTGACCGATGTAGTATAGTGTAGTGGTAAGTACGGGGGATTGATCGTTCTCCACAGGGAATAGTGTCGTTAGGATTGAAAAACTACTCTAATAGGTCTAAGGATGAGGGAAGATTCTTTTTGTATTTTTATAATTTTTTATAAAAGCAAGTAAAATCTCGGGTTTTGAAGGAGTGGGCGGAATTAGTTGCTAGTCAACTAACCCAAATAACTACAAATGCAAATAAAATAAAATAACAGAAAATGAAAAGGTTATGAAACTTATATGGAGAGAAATGTGTTTACTTAGATTTCCTTACTCCCTAACTATCTTTTATCGGTTGATTAGTGTGTATTAATTGCGTGGATGACGGGTGTATTCCTTAATACCAATCGTGGGGTGGCGTACGTACTTCCCCAACTCTACAAGCTCCTACTTCACTCCTATGTCGAGCCGGCTAAGAAGCTCCTAACATGGGATCACTAGAATTCGCTCATGCATTAAATACAACCATAAAAACCTAGTACGCATTGGTTCATGTTTCTTAAGACGTTCAAGCAAGTTACCGAATAGGAAGTTAGCCAGTTTTCTTAAGCCTAACATCGATAAACAATCATCCAATACAATTAATAACACACTAATAACCAATAATCAATAGTTAGGTTTCATTAGATCTAAGCAAACACAAGATAAATCTAGCCTAACATGTTAATCAAAAGACAAGAACAAGATATAATCAAACAACACATAGACATATTGATTGATTAAATGATAACTTATCTTCAATTAAACATGGGAGATCCAAGGGTATGAAAACCCTTAAAAATGGCAGAAATTCGTCTTAGGGTTTCTCCTCACAAAGTTGCACCCTAATGACAAAAAATTGCAAAACTATATATAGAGTTTAAGTTCTGACGGCGTCACGTTGTAGATCTTGACGCCGTCACCTCGCCGTGTCTAGGGTTCCCGGATGGCCTTCTTGACGCCGTCCCTCTTTAATCGTCTAAAATCCTCCCTGGCTTATCAAGGCTTGACGCCGTCAGAAATGGGCTTGACGCCGTCTCTCTTTAAGTTAAACAGTGGTGGCCTTGATCACCTTAAAGGGTGACGCCGTCAGAAATCCATTGTAAAATTCTCTGGCTTATCATGTGTATTTTTCATATCCAATTCTTTTGCCAAGCCATGACGCCGTCAGGAGCAATCCCTGACGCCGTCAAAGGTACTTTTCGATCCGATTTTGAGACTTTGTCGTTTTCTTCACTTTTATGCTCCAAAAATGTCCAAAATGCTTCCTTTTCCAGATTTCTTCTCCAAAGTACCTAAAATGACAAAAGGAACAATTTAGGGCAATATTTGATCAAATAAATACGATTTAGGGCTTAAATGACCCCCTAAAAGCGGTACAGTTTTCGCTTCATCAGAACCTTAGTGTTTCTGGACATAACATGTTACATTAGTCTCTGCAGACTGTTGTAACGTAAGAAAGAAAAAGAAATAAGAAAGAGTCCAACATGTTACGTTTAGTTTACTATCAAGATAGTAGGTATAAATTAGCTTCCGAATGCATTTAAGTTGGTGTTTTGTACATTGGTGCCTCTATATATTGTTAATGCATTGATATCTTTAGGGCTTCATAGTTTTGTACTGCTTTTAGTATTCGTGATTTGTGGGTCTATTGGATGGAAGATATTGCATATCCGTATGCAGTTAACCTAATGATTCATATGCACTTAAGTTAGCCTTCTGCAATTTGGTGGCTTTGCAGTTTACTTGCAATTTGTTATGATATCTTTAGACCTTGATAATATCGAGCAACTGTTTGCGTTCCATTCATTTACTGATTGCTAATATTATAAAAGACATTGTTACTTATTATCCGGAGATTGTTAAATACACGCGTTGTGTCGGGGCGGTGATAAAAGGAAAAAAAGTGTTGAATACTTTATTAAGAAGGGAAAAAAATAATGCTTCTAGTAACATAGCACGTAAAAGAGGCTGCATTTATATGGTAGCTGGATACATAAATAAGAACATAAGTATGCGGTTTTCCTATTACATTACCAGAATTGAGTTTTTCATCAAAAGCACATGCATTGCTCATGTCATACTCGATTAGTATTGAGCGATACCATTACATTATATCGTCTTGTAGGAGCTGCAACTTAGTAAAAAAGGCATATATACAGATACAGAAATACTACAGTCATTTTCAGTTTGCGCGTTTTGTTTTCTTGGTAGCTTCTCATGTTGGTGGTTGCTCGTCATCCTTTATCAACTGTTTACGGACATTGTTCTTTTTCGTTGAAGTCTTTGCGATAGGTTCGTTAGCACTTTTCCTGTATTCCTCTGGCACAGGGGTTGATGTTTCTGACATTTCTGGTTGCATTGGGGTTTGCAGTGGTGTGCTGGCTGATGCGGATGCCATTGCAGTATCTGCTGACCTGCTTTCAGGTGCTGTTAACAGCAGTTGTTGTTGCAACAGGTGTGGTCCACTGTCCATGACTGTCTCAAGGGTAAAATTCCGGTATTCTTGTGTATTTTCTGGATTAAAATACAATTGAAGCAGGTGTGTAGTGCCTTCGAATGCTTGTAGCAGTGTTGGTATCCTGAACGGAGCTGTGTGCGATGGAATAGAATAATCGGGAATCGCTATCAGGTCGGTTTTTTGGGAAGGATAAGCTTGTGTCATAAAGGCGTTGAAAGTAAACCTACATACCATGAACCAAGTTAAACTATTTTTTAGAAAAATGAGTGATATTTAATAGACAGAGCATCTTTAAGGGATAGATCATGAAAAAAAAAAAAAAAAAAAAAAAAAAAAAAAGAAAGAAAAGAAGAAGAAGATATATTAGGCTATTTCACATAGTTTGTTTCTGTGTGCATATGTATGTCAACAGTCAATATAAACATCGCATACTTATCGGATTCAAAAGAATAGCAGATAATCAAACAACACATAGGATTAGTTGGTATAATAGAGTTAATAGTATGTTCTGGTTCTACACATAGAGGTTGGTGAGGCAAATAGTTGTTGCACTCTACCATCGTTCCACTTGCCACAGCAAGACAATAGATTTATAGGATTATCAAACTCAAGTAAATTTTGCCATACAAAGTATTAGTTGGTATTAGAATGATATTAGCAAAAAATAGTATGAACAGCGGGTATGGACCAAAATCAAATTTCAACAATTGATGACTATGAAAGACTACAAATCGAACTCCATGAACACATATTAATACCTAAGTTTTTGTCTAATGTCGCAAAAAAGAGTACAACTGTTAGGCGTTGCAAAAAGGTTTCAAGCTCTGTTAATCCTCCTGTTACCACTCAAGGTCTTTCAATGAATGGCAAAAGGATTCAAGTCCTAGGCCTTTCAACCAAGGACACTTATGCAAAGATCACAACCAAAGGGAAAAGGAAAAGTACTGTTACTTGAAGTATTCCCACCACTGTCTCTTGTTAAGAATGTATCATTTTCTGTTCTGAATGAAGTATGCATCTATGTATCAATCTATCTATATAATGTAATATGCATCTATCTATATATGTATGTAATAAAGTGGTACTTGTTTCTGTTAGGATAAGCAGTAAAAATTAAGAAAACTGAAAGATACTCTTACTTACTGTTTCTATTGCACATGGAGACATCCTCCATTTCCGCTATTGTTTCATTTTTATTTCCGATGTCATATAAGGTTAATGGTCTGGCAATTCTTGCATACTTTGATGTTTATCTGTTGTGCTCATCTATCTTCAATACTATTCTTTTGACCTTCAATTGCAAAGGTATAGAAGAGTAGTTGTAGCCACTGTAGATGGGTTTGTCATAAAGGCTTTAAAATTATACCTGCATACCATAAACGAAGTTAAACTATCAGTTACAAAAAACCATAATACTTGACAGACTGAGTATATTTAAGGGTAGTAATATGGTACCTTGACGCATCTATAAAGATTCATTGCCTTCAGTTGAAAGTTGTCAACGCATGTAATGTTCCTAGGTTGGCGACATACAGTAGTAGAAGGTAGGAAGACTAACTGCACATCAAAATTCAAATGTAAGTATCTGGAAGCGGGGTATCCAAAGGTTGAGGCAACAGGTTTCTTTCACCATCAGATTTACTTGTGACGGTGCAAAAGTAATAATTTTTGTTGCATATTGGCAGTTCCAGTTCCACAAAAGGTCCTGATCAATAATAGCGTGCAATTCTTAAAGATAGATGGGGAATAGAAGAGGATGGTGCGAAGAAGCAATTTGCACCAAATAACCTGTCACAGCATTCTCTTCAGTTTCCCATCTATCTTTGGTGAAATGCGCATGACCGGTGATCAGACCCTTTTGTGGGACTGAACCTGTGAACATGCACAAAACAATTTGAATCTCTATAAAAATGAACACCAATTAGATAATGAAAAGGGAGCATAGGTAAGTTTCTATAAAAAGTGTACTCCAATTAGATTACCAGTGCCAATAATCATAGGTGGAAATGCTTACCTCCCTCTGAAATTCCTTTTATTATTTTTACGGTCTTTAAACAATGGTCTGCACCAGACGTATTGGTAGCCCGTTCAAATAGCAAAAGGAATTCGAGGGGAAGATAAGAGCAACCATCTAAGTTGGATGTTCCGTGTTTGTTATACTAAATTTTTTGTTGCATGAACACATATTAATACCTAAGTTTTTTCCAAATATCAATTGTTTCTGTGTGCATCTATTCATTTAAATTTTAGTTGAACCATTTAATCAATTTGAGAAAATCGAAGACAAATTGGCAGGCGCAGTTCCATAAAAGGTCCTCTCATCTATCTTTCGTGAAATGCACACGACCGATGATCAAACCCTTTTGCAGAACTGGACCTGGCAACATGCATAAAACAATTTCGGTTATATATATATCTAGTATATTATATTCGGCATATATATATATATATATATATATATATATATATGTTACAATTTCGGTTATATATATATATAGTATAGTTTATTCGGCATGTAAATTTAAGAAACTATAACCATGTATATACAAATGCAACAATTTTATATTGGAGTACTGCAAAAAAAGAAAAAAGAACAATACTTATCTTTTCTTTGTCCTAGTAATGTAGCAACATGACAAATGAACTAAGAGACAGTAATGCATTCTTTTTCAGGTTCATCGCTTTTTCTACATCTTCATTCAAAGCATAAATCATGAAGCTGAAAAAAAAGAAAAAACAAAAAAATAAAATAAATAAATAAATAAATAAAGAAAGAAAAGGGAAGATATATTTGGGTATTTCATATACGTTGCTTCTGTGTGCATGTATTCATTTAAATTTCAGTTGAACCTCTTAATCAATCTGAAAAAATCAAATTTCAACAGCTGTTGACTATCAAAGGATACAAATTGAATCCCATAAACACATATTAATACTCAAGTTTATGGTCACACAATATTTAATTTTCAAATTTAAAATCAATAAAATTAAATTTTATACTTTTGAAAGGTAGACATACGAAGTATATATATGGAAGTTGACCAATAGCCGATCTTGATCTGAGTTGAAGGATAATGTATTGAGGTAGGTGAGCACGCAAACAGGCGGGGTACAAAAATATTGACAAAGTATCAACGATGGATGCACAGACCATGTGAATACAGTAATAGTTCGGCTCGGTCTCCGTACATCCATCGCTGATATTTCGTCTATTTTTGATATTTAGTTTGTCTTCATACTATGCAGTGACGCCGTTGGATATACAAAACCTGTTAGGAGGGAAAAAATATAAAAATATAAATAGATTCATGGAGTACAGTCGTTTAACCATATAAATTTTAGCAATACTTATCTTTTGTTTATTTCAGAAGTGGTAGCCAAAACCGGTCTTGGCTGCAACCATCTGATCATTATGCCAAGGCATGGGTTATAGTAAGCGACAGTTACTAAAATAGAAAATAATCACGGATGCATAAAACAATTCCAGTTTCTATAAAACTGTACACCAATTAGATAAGTAGATAATCATCGTAACAAACATATAAAGTGAGAAAAAAAATAGTATCAATGATGGATGAACAGACCATGCGAATACTTAGCGTTGGCCTCCGTACATCCATCATTGATATTCCGTCTATTTTTTATATTTAGCATGTCTCCATAGTACGCAGTGAGATTGTTCAATATAAAAAACCTGTTGCAAGGGAAAATATATATATATATATTTAAGCAGACTCATCTAGTATAGTGCATTCAGAATGTAAATTTAAGATAGTATAACCATGCATATACAAATGCAGTATTTTTATATTGAAGTATTGCATAAAGAAAAATAGAAGGATACTTAGATTTCCTTTGTTCTAGTAATTTAGCAACATGGCACATGGAGTAAGAGACAATAATGCATTATTTTCCCCTCTACCGTATCTATTGATGGGATTTCTTCTCGACTGGTGTATTACGTACTCGGGGCAACCTAATACACGCTAATAATGGTCTTTTGGATCGAATATCCTACAAAAATGGAAAGTCGTTGGCCGTTCGATCGAGTCCATTCCTTGAAGTCGTGGCCTCCCAGGATGCATGAGTCTTCCGCCGACTGACAGAAATGCCGACGAAGCAATTCTATTTTATCGCAGCTGATCTAACTATTAATATTACCATTTCCTTTTTTCGCATTAGCTCCAAAGGTGACTACCTTGTGAGCACTGGTAAGTTCATTAGCAAGACATTCCTCTTGATCCCAAACTCACTCATTTTAGACTCCATTCCTGGACTCAGGTGCACCAAATTGAGCGTTTGCTTCAGAATTCAAAGTTGATCAGTTTAAGCCTCCACTTCAGGCCCACTTGAGCATCCAAGGGGAACCATTTGTACTACCATTCCGGGTCCATTTGAGTTTCAAAACATAAAAATGGAGAAAAACAGAATTTGGTGCGTTAGCATAGACCATCGTTGGAAACACAGTTAACGTATAATTTATGCACACTTTTCATAGTAGAACTAATAACCCGTGGCACATTTTTTTGGATAAATCTACGTTATGACTCTAGTAAAAACATGTTAGGATGGTAAAAAGTTTAAGCACATGAGCGATGGCGAACACAACTGTGTTTTACGCATCTTGGCAGGCTCAGTAATAGAAAAGGTTTTGATAATCCGACATACGCGTTTGATCACAACAGCAACCACATATGATGTACATCGCTTGTCAATATTAGGAAATGAAGACTATATGGTTTTCTCTATTTGGCGATAGTAAAAGTTGGTGTTCTGTGTCTATCATAGTAAGTTTTTTTCCGCATATTCGTAACTCCAGTTCCACAAAAGGACTCGATCAACAATACGTTAAAAATTTGAAAGATATATGGGTAACAGAAGAGGATGGTGCGAAGAAGTAATTTGCACCAAATCACTTGTCACACCATTCTCTTTTGTTTCTCATCCATCTTTAAGAATTGTACACTATCGTTGATCAGGGTCTTTTGTGGAGCTGCAGTTATGAATATGCGAAATTTTTTTTACCATAATAGACATAGAACATAACTTTTAGTATCGAAAAATAAAGAACACCAGGTAGTCTTCATTTCCTAATATCGACATGCGATGTACAACATCTGTGGTTGCTCTTATGGTTAAATGCAGACGACCGATTATCAAAACCTGTTGTAGCACTGAACCTGCAAAGATGTATAAACGACAGTAGTCTACTACAGTAGAGTAAGATTCTAAATTTAAAATATGATCATCATGCATATAGAAAGGCATTTATTAGGCTCAGATTTTATAACCAAACAGGGTTAAAAAGATGTATGACCAGCCATGGCTGCAAAGAGACATGGTTGCATGATGACACCATCCAGTCCTTGCCGTGCCAACTTACGGTGACAATCTTTGAGCGCCTAATTCATTAGTCTCATAAAATAGGTCTGAATCATCATAGCCCTACCTCAAGTTTGACATACACTCTTCTGGTCTATATCAGTATATTTTAAAGGACTGAGCTGACCAATCCTAGGTATGCCCTTGGTTTTTGTCCACATATTTAGGAGAGCATTTGTAAGCATACAAAAAACATCATACAATAGGCAACAACCATATGTATGACAGCCTTTGTAACATCATATACACAATTCATAGGGTCACATTTTATAAACGACAACGTACTCCACAACAATTAAATTGTTAAGATATAGGCTTAGATTTTATAACCAAATAGGGTCAAAAAGATGTACGACCAGCCATGGCTGCAAAGAGACATGGTTGCATAATGATGCCATCCAGTCCTTGCTGTGCCAAGTTACGGTTACAATCTTTGAATACCCAATTCATTAGTCTCAGAAAATAGGTCTGAATCATCATAGCCCAACCGTAAGTTTAACATACACTCTTCTGGCGTACACCAGTACATTCTAACGGACTAAACTGAGAAATCGTAGGTATGCTGGTGGTTTTTGTCCACATATTTAGGAAATTGTCTGTAAGCATAGAAAAACCATCATACAATAGGTAGCAAGCATATGTATAACAGGTTTTGTAACATCATATACACTTATATTCCATGCAATTGTTAAAAAGAAAGTGGAAAACAGATCATCGACACCATAGGCATGGAAAACTAATATGGCTGCACTTGCAAACGTTGCACCCATGCAAATGAAAGTTAATAGCATAATGTGTGGAAAACTAGAAGGGGGGTTGAATAGTTTTACTTCTTTTTAATTTTATTGTAAAAACTTTTGTTTACTTTTAAAAACTTCGATTTGATCTTATGTGTCTTCAACTCTAAAAAAATATGAACAAATATAGACAAATGTAAATAAGTAATGCAAGTAAAGTAAATGAAATGAAATGAAAGATAGGGATGGAAAGATCAAACCACAACACAAGGATTTATAGTGGTTCGGCTACAAGGACACCTTCCTTGCCCTACACCACTCCCCGAGTTACCTACTCGAGAGTTCTCTTCACTATGTTAACAAACTCCCTTATGGCGGAGAAAACCTTACACAACTTTAGCTTACACCGGCTTAACGACACAAAGCTAGATGTCGGGTTCTAATCGTAGCTAGAACCAATCTCACAACTTCTACCCGACTTCTTCACGACTTATTCACAACTTCTTCACGACGGCTTCACGAATTCTTCATGACGGCTTCACACCTTCTACACAACGGGTTCACAACTTCTACACGACGGCTTCACAACTTCTAGACTACGACTTCACAACTTCTACACAACTTCTTTACAACACAACTACTTGCTTACACTTAGATCTACTTATCACAACTATACAACACTTTACACAACTACAAAATGATATGAATTGAACTACAATACTTCTTCTCTTGTTGAAGGAGTATTCTTCTTTTGCACTTTGATGATGGAAGCTTGGATCACTTAGAAACCAATGCTTAAGAGAATATGATCAAAGGATTTTAGAAAGGATTTACAAGGATTAGAGAAGATTTAGAACAGAAGGTTTGGGGTGCAAAAGGTGAGAAAAAGTCCAGGAGAAAACCAGTATTTATAGGAAAAAATTGGACAGCTGGAGGAGCGGGGCGGTCCCCTTAAATAGGGGGCGGTCCCCTTAAAATTAAGGGGGCCGCCTTGTATAATTAAGGGGGCCGCCCCTCAAGACCGTTGCCCAGTTTTCTCTTTTTGTGGGGAAGGTTTTTCTGGAACATTTTTGCCATTTTTGGTTGAAAATTTGAATTCATAAATTTATAATGGATTAAACCTTTTTATTTATTACCAAAAATGTTTTTCTAAAAGATATAAAATGTTTTTGACATTTTATAAAAAATCTAGTGATTAAGAAAATGTTCATTTGATTATATAATGCATTAAGAATTTGTTCATTCATACCTTAAGTGATTGAGTTGTTAAAATAGATGTTTACAACTAAATACTTGTTTACGTCATAATTTTTCGTTTAATGATTTTACAGTTTGTGATTATCAAAACGTAGAGATATCGAAAAATATTAATAACGTGTTTAGGCATTATTTATATCAACAATCTCCCCCTTTTTGATGATTACAAAACCTAAACTCATTAAATTGAAAAATTAGTTTTTAGACAAGTATTTAGTGAGTTTTCATCTATTTCTCCCCCTTTTTGTAGAATCAAAAAGGTTTTGCCGGCAAGTTTTAAGTGTAAAATTGTCGGAATGAGAACTCCCCCTTGATGTGTATTCCCCCTCGTTTGAGGGCACCAATGAGACGAGCTATGGAATTCTTGCAAGAAAAAGGTTAGAAGCACAAGTATATGTTATAACAATAAGCAAGCATATAGAATAAGAGCATTCATTAAATAAAAGTGTTGTGTATAAATACACAACCAAGTAGATTACAACATAAGGCATGCAAACATTCAAACAATGCAACTAATGATACTACATAATCATCCAAAAAGTACATAATCCCCATAGAGCTTGCAACCAAAAAGGGTGGAAAACATTATTTTTGTTAAAACATTTCATCTAGTTTGGAGAGAATGGAGGAGGTGGTGGTGAAGTGGGTGAAGATGGTCGGTCCCCTTAATTATAGGCCGGCCCCCTTAAAATTAAGGGGACCGCCTATCAAAATTAAGGGGGCCGCCCATCTGGTATTTCCCAGACGACCAAAATTGAAATTTTTTCAGAAGAGGGTCAATTTTTGGGTTGTGTTTGCAGCAAGCTCTATTTGAACCATGTACATTAGGAATGATATAATAGTAACAATAACATATTAAGAGATAATGTACATATGTAAACTAGTAAAATCATATTATAAGCATATCATAGGCATATTTTATTAAATAAACTAGTTACTTAGTTCTAACATGAAAAAGTTTAAACATCTAGCATAATACAAGTCATACCAAAAAAAAAATCAAGGAAATAACACTACACATAATTGTTTTAAAAAAAATAACATCAAAGTTCAATAAATCTCCCATCAAATACATCTACTTCTTCTTTCCAAGTATCTTCCTAAGAGTTTTTCCAATGGACTTGAAACTGCCTCGAACCTCCTGATGCATCTGCTGTGTGGTGTTGAGCAATGAGGTTTGTCTTTCGAATAGGAGTTGGTCGGTTTGTTCAGAACGAGAAGGAACTTGATAGTCGGTGTAATCAAGTTCCGGAAGATTTTCAACGAAGGTCCTAGGTGATGGAGTACTAACACGTGATGTGCTTTCCACCTCATCATCATCATCATCATCATCATCTCCTTGATGAGATGTAGAACCACGAGGTGGGAGTGAGAAAGAGCTACGAGATTTGCCCTTGTCACTTCGGGATCGACGAGGTTGGACACGAACAAGAGGACGAAGGACCGGTTGAACGAACTCGTAAATATCACTCTCAAGATGAGGGTAATGTTCCATGACATGATAATAAAGTCGAGTAAGGAACATACCATAAGGAAGATTGGCATTACGAGTGTTTTTGGCGGATATGATACGATGAACAAAGAGATAGGCCAAATTGTATTGTTCTTCAGCAACAACACAATATAACATGTGAGCAATGCTCGCCGTGAGATGATCACGGTGACCACCGGTACCGAACGCATTCTCGCGAATGAGTTATTCCCAATGCTTCATGTCGGGGCGTAACTCCTTGAGGAGGATTTGGTTTGCATGGATGTCAACATTTTTTGACTTGATCTTTTGGCTAGTCGTACCACGTTCTAGCCCAAGAAATTGACGAATGTCACCGGGAGATGGAATCTCAGAGTAGTAAGGACCATCTTGAGGTCGATGTTGCTCAAGAGATGAAAGATCCCATTCATTTGAGAAAATGGCTTGACCGTTGTGTGGAATTTTGAGAATTTGATCGAATTGAGCGAGAGTAAGAGTGATGAATTCGTTTTGGATCATAAAGGAGATGAGGATATAACCATTGTTATCGGTTTGCACCGTAACTTGGCTATAGAAGTCAAGAACAAAGCGAGGAACTATACGCTCATTGATTTTGTAAAGACAATCAAGACGAACATTGGAGAACATTCGTTTGATATAGTCGGATTGATAGAAAGATGGATCGACAATTCTCCCCTCATGAATGTTTCTATCTTCAATGGGACGATAGAGACATGCAATAGCGGGAGAAATGCCGGGAGTGGCAGAAACTTTTGGAATGTATTGTTTTGTTTTGGAGACATCACCAACCGTAACTTTAGGCATTTTCACCTAAACAAGGTAGCAACAAGAAAAATAAGATTAAAAAAAAAAATGCATGTGTCATATACACTACTTATGTGGAACACAAACATACTTCGACTCTAAAAATTAAATCCTAAGAAGTAGTGTGCAATGTTCCTTAGTTTTAATTTTTAACTCGCTTAAAATGTATTTTATGATGTTAAAAAGTAGTTATCATGATGTTTTGATAAAGAATCATAAATATTCAAACGCTCCTTTATACATCATAAGCCATCTTGAAATGTGGCTAGATGAACATTAGATTGTATGTCTAGCTATTTCTTACGAGTATTCATGTTAATAAACTTATGAAAGAGATGAAAACATAGATATTGACTCGAAAATGTGTTTTAATTCATTATGCCAAACGCTCCCTTTTTCTAGAAAAATAAAGACTCATATCTCAATATACATATGAATTATGTATCTTGATGACTCAAAATTACTAGTTGCATGTTTATAAGCTCGATAATTAGTTGTTAATTTTATTTCGACTTAGTTTCGGCTATTTTATGACCTAATCCAAACACCCTTTTATTTTTATAAAATCGTTTTTCATGATTCAAAAAGTATATTTTTAGGATTAAAAGTTGTGATACTATAATGTAGTTAGTTTTACCAAGTGTTTATGGCATTTTTCAAAAATGTATAACAAATTTTGAATGAGAGTGTTTGGTTTTTCAAAATTTTAGCATGAGGGTTTTAGATTATTTAGATTCTAGGTTAATTAAGTGCTCTAATCCTATGGGAAACATTTGGCAATGAGTATCCTAGACTTAATTTCAACATAAGTTCGACTTTAAAAATTTTAACTAAAATATCAAATTGTGATTACACTCGAAATTTGATGAAATGTGTTTTGGAAAACTTACAATATATGTTTCTAATCGAGATATAAGTGTTTTCCCCTTGCGAATTTAGCTCGAATTGGTGATTTGGTAAGTAATTTTGATTGTTTTTGGGTGGTTTAGCTCGTTCACAGCAGGTAGCAAAGAAAGGGTGTGTGAGAAATGGAGTGTTTGGCAAAACTTTTAAGAGAAAAATCGTTTTTGGTAGCATCAGATGGCCGGTCCCCTTAAACATTAAGGGGACCACCCTCGTTAACTAGCCGGTCCCCTTAATTTTAAGGGGGCCGCCTACCGAAAATGGGAATTTTTGATTTTTGTTTCTGACGGTTAAATATTTATATGTATATATATACATATATAATATATATATATATATATATATATATATATATATATATATATATATATTTTTACATATATATATATATATATATATATATATATATATATATATATATATTATATATATATATATATATTATATATATATATATATAGTATATCAAAAATACGTTGGATTGTATAGGCACGAGGAGGAATGCTTGACATTTTATTAACATTTTGTTAAAAAAATATATGTTGAGAATTTGGATGAAATAATCAAGACGTCAAGTCGACAAAGGTTTTGAGGAATGAGAGGGAATGTGCATATTTATATATATATATAGTGTGTAAACGTGGGATGTTGAATGGCGTCGAGAAATGATGAGGCAATGACGGAGATAAGTGCTGACGGCGACGGGAGTTTGTTTCATTCATAGTTTTCTTGGCGCGACGATTTAAGTACTACTTCTACGTTAATCCACTTAACTCACTTCTCTTCATCACCATGAGTTATGTGATAGTGGAAATAGAAGATTTTCGTGTTGAACGTTAAGGTTCAAAAGAGGCAAAGGGGGAAGAAAAGGTTCGAGGACGAACAATTTCTTTTAGTTCTAGATAGTCAACAAATGACGTATCTAGGTTATGTGCGGATATATTTATATGTGTATATATTATATATATATAATAATATATATATATATACACATATTATATATAACAGGATGCGTATGACGTCATCAAATGCAGGATTGATGAATAAGCGCTGGATTGATGAGTAATCATGCTCTTATTCCACCTAAGCATGCCATGTAAGCAAAGTTTGACCAAATTAATTCGACAGTTGACTTTTAAATCCGAATTTTAAAAAATAGACACTAATAGCATTCGAACTTGGGTTGTTTATAAGGTTTACATGTATTGATTACCACTAGACCAACACATTTTTTTGATTCTATCTTGCAAACCCAAATCTATAAACCTATGCTGTGAGATAATTATTAGAATCCAGGCAACCCTAATCAAAACATATACGTAAAAAAACCACACCTCATTCATAATATATTTTTTCTCAAAAACCCTACTGTCCCTTTTCCTCACAATCTCCTCTAATGATCAGTTTATGGTTTTTTGTGTTTTCTTCATCACAGGTTTGCAAAACAGGTTTGCAAGTAAACATTGATGGTTTATAATATTTGTCCATTCATTGTCGGGAGTATTTTTTTCTCAAAACCATAATATATAACTCATTCATCTCATTATCACACACACAATATTCTTTTTTTCTTATCTGATTTCATGTGCAGGTTAATATCAAATAAATGATGAGCTATATAATATTTATAATAACTTTTGCTCAAAACCCTAATAAAAATTCATTTTCTTATGAGTTATGAGAGTATAATGGGGATTCTAACAACAAAAGAAGCACAATCGGTTTTAGATATGGTATGTGCATTGCTATTCTCAAAAATTGCTCTCTGTACCTAAATCAATTTCATTGGTGACCAGCTGACTTTATTTTCCATTTTATCAATTCCACTCAAATCCAGGTAATATTATATTCTACTCAAGCCATTGGTGTTTGTTTTATCTTTTGCCAAGCATGAGGAACTATGTTCGGTGGATGTCTCAGAATAGAATCGTGATGCTATTTGGTTTTGGATCTGGCAAGCGTGGTCAGCTAGGAATATCAAACGAGAAAGTCAAATTTATAAATCCTCCGCAGTGTGTTTGTGGATTAAATGAGGTCAATGTTAGTAGTATCATTGCAAATGGCGATCATAGTGCAGCATTATCTGGTGAGTGAGTAGGTTTGTAAAATTTTGCCATTCTTAAAAAGTTTGCATTTGAGTTTTTGTCCTTTAAATATTGGTGTTCTTTTGAATTAGTGGATGGTCATTTGTACACTTGGGGAAGAGGATTTGGCACCCCAGATGTGGGTTGTCCCAAACGTGTGGTTTCACCCAATATGCCATATCAAATATATTCGACCACATAACACAGGTATTCCAATAGAAACAATATTCAAATCTAAACCTTAAGGCTATGTGTCACAATTCGCATTTTCGAGTCTTTACTATGCACGGGATTGCATCATTTCAATTTACGTATGTTCATTAAACGTTACCACTCAGTCATTACTACTAATATTATACTCAAATACTCCCGACTATGATCCTAACATATTTTCATGCTCATTATAATGATATAGAAATTATATTATTAACTTACCCGGTGTTTTGAAACCTTTTGCGATATTTTACGTTAAGGGCTTATAACCCCATCGGTTTGCGATATTTCATCACGATCACTATTTTAACACCCGATTTTTATCAGTAACATGATTTTATGAGTTTTTACAACTTTGTCGAATTTTATTTTTATTCCTCACGTTTTATTTTTAGTTAACCCGGTACCCGATAACGCCGAAATTACACACTAAACTAACCAAGACTTATCCTAAAAATGTTTTTAGACAAAAATACATCACAAAGCTTCCCAAGGAAGCTTTGCCGCCCCCCCCCCCCCCTTGCCTAGTTGGCCTAATAAACCAAAAGCCTTAATGGCTAACTTTACATAAAACTTCATTATTTCAATTAACACATTTCATATCATTTTAACTTAGCAAAATTTACCAAATACTCTCCCTTTCTTCCTCTCCATCCCACGGCACCAACAAGAACACCAAGGGATTCCATAAATTTTGAAGATCAAGTTTCATTCTTGTCCCGAATACCTTCCTTGTTAGAGTTTTGTAATAAAAACTCCAAGGTTGTGGTTGTTTTTCATCCTAGCTCACCAATCATCAAGTAAGCTCAAGAACACCATTTTTGATCTTTACATACTCCCTTTGTTCTTATATTGATGTATTTCCTATTTATTTCGAGAGCTATCCATGCAAAACTTATGTTATGTATACCACTTGTTTTATTTTTCATTAAAACTATCTCAAATCCTAGATCTGTACGTTTTATTAACATCCCCGCGAAGCCCACTATTTTTAGTGATGTTTAGGACCCATGACACCTTAAGAAGGTGTATGGTAGGATGCGTGTACTTGTGGAGTTGTGTTGTAGTCGTTTGATCAAGCCGCGAACCAAGAAAACGAGTTTTTAACATATATATATATACCCGCTGTCCAGAAATGTAAACTTTGGAAAAATCAGTAAACATGGCGTTATTTTAGCTTTCATATATAGAAAGTACTCTCAAACACGAAAACGTGGTCGCTTGAATCACTAAAAACCGAGTTACAACGAAGAAGATACGATGTTTTAAAGTTAGCAATGTAAAACTATTATTTTCAGAAAATACGTGCTGTTGGCCGAACTTCAGGGGACAGAACGAGGCGTTAGCCGTAGTCTAGCTGAGCCGAGCCACTGAGAATATGTTAGTTCATGTTATGACGATCGCGTGGATATAAAGAACGTTGAAAACCGACTTGTAACGACCAAGATATGAATTTCTGAAAATCCGACTAACAAAACTTATTTTGACAGCCTCACTATAATTCCAATATTTTTCTAAGTGTAAACAGTTTTGCGAGGCACCATCTTACGAGCTATTTTCCCGTTGAGCGAGGCGGTTTGGGCCATAAACTCCTTGAGGTGAAACGAAGTATTCCCGGCCTATTTTCCAAATCAATCAACCGCTTGTTGATCGGACTTATAGTGAGTAAGTTATGAATTTCCTAGTATCGCCAAAAACAACCATTATATAAAAATAAAATGTGTAAAACTAGCAAGTCGTCAAGTTGATGACCGATTATCTACATGATCGAGACGCGTATGATCAAAAGTCAAAGGAGACGGCTGAGAGATCATGTTACAAGGTTTTCAAAAACGTCAAGTTCTATTCCTAACTCTTAACGTACAATATTTTACGACTAGTTTTGCGAGGCCGTTTGGTCATATTTTCACAAGTTATAAAAAGTGTTATTTTGCGATGAAAACATTATATTAACCGATAAAACACCAAACGAGGATCGTGGAGTATTATTCCAACATATTTACACGAAAAGTAGTTCATAACTTGCCGAGACGTCAAAAATGTAGTTTTCGACGATAAGCGTTATTTTCAAAACTAACGAGTGGTATCGTTAACATACGTAATTGCATGAGTAGAATCATTTCATTTGCTTACCTTAGATCATATCATTCACATTAGGTCGCGGTTAGAGACCGAGCCTCATTCCAGCATATTCACTACTAGTATTGTTGCTATCGCATCAGGTGAGTTTTCATAGCCCCTACTTTTATACGTTTTGAACTTTTGGGGGAGATACATGCTTAAATTACTTTTCTCGTTTATCAAATACGTTTTGCATTGGTATGCAAGTCATCTATTACATTGTGCATTGGTATGCAAGGCATCTGTTACGTTTTGCATTGGTATGCAAGTCATCTATTCTATTGTGCATTGGTATGCAAGACATCTATTACGTTTTGCATTGGTATGCAAGTCATCTATTCTATTGTGCATTGGTATGCAAGACATCTATTACGTTTTGCATTGGTATGTAAGTCAACTATTACGTTTTGCATTGGTATGCAAGTCAACTATTACGTTTTGCATTGGTATGCAAGACATCTATTACATTGTGCATTGGTATGCAAGTCATCTATCCTAGACATACTATGTTAGCATTGGGTTGTAAACACACAGGTTGCAAGTCTTGAATGGGCAGGGCTTGGAACTGAGTGGATTTACAATGCCTATGCTATGGAAACTTTCTTTAAACGCTTTTCAACTTATTTATAACAAACTCTATGAACTCACCAACCTCGTGTTGACACTTTAGCATGTATTTTCAGGAACCAAGCAATAGCACGCTACTGGAGGCTTTTGGCAGGGCATGGCATGGTCATAGAAGACTCTGATAAAACATTTGGGACCGCTTAACTTATTTTATGGGCAAACTTCCGCACCACTTTTCATAATGTAAATTTAACACTTTTGACTTATCAAATATATTCTAAATGATTGATGTGAAAACCGTTCTTTACACTTGTGTTGTGATACCAATTGAGTTGCACCCCAAAGACATTACTTTCCGCTGCAAACCATTTTTGGGGGTGTGACAGATTGGTATCAGAGCCTAGGCTATAGAGAATTGGGTAATTTTAAAACCTAAACTATAGCTACTTTTACGAAAACTTAACCCTATGACCGCCACGTGTCTGCCTGCCAAGCTGATGCCTCGTTTGTGGTTTGTTGCTGACATATTTAATGAGATTTGTATCTTATTCCCAGATAGATTATACTCACTTATTCTCGTTGATTACTGTGATTGTCTTATATATAAGGGTGCATGCATATCATACACGTCACAGCGTTACACCTTTTTCCTTACGTAGTTTCATCTTTCGACCTCAAGCCTGATCACCTGCCTTAGTCATTTGAACCACCCTTTACATGTGAAGGACATAGTATTAGTATAACTAAGCTGAGTATTCCAAAATTCATTAAACCTCGGTGGAATATAGACTGGTCATCTATATTCGACCCGGGACAGTGGGACATAGCCTGACCACCTATGTTCGACTCAGAGATGAATTTTGCAATACTGAGAGTAGTTATAATGGAATTATGTCCGGATTGATTTGATCGGTGTAAGCAATTCCATAATCGAGCCAAATTTTCAAAAGACCTCCTTCAAACCACTTGTTCCTAGTTTGATCTAAGTGACAGTTCTTGTTTGATGAGTTGCGAGGATCAAACTGGAATCAAGTTGTTACCCGAGCCGATTCAGTTTAATCTCATGACAGTTCTTGTTTGATGAGTTGTGAGATTAAATTTGAATCGACAACCTCAAACCGATTTAGCCTAATCCCATGACAGTTCTTGTTTGATGAGTTGTGGGATTAAGTAAAAATCGGTTACCTAGAGGTCTTTTGAAGGCTATGCTCGATCATGGGAAAGTTTACCCCCATCAAACCCGACCATGAGAACGTACGTACGTAGAACGAGCGAGCTGAATTCAGGGACTGAATTCCTTAACGGGTGGAGACTGTCACAATTCGCATTTTCGAGTCTTTACTATGCACGGGATTGCATCATTTCAATTTACGTATGTTCATTAAACGTTACAACTCAGTCATTACTACTAATATTATACTCAAATACTCCCGACTATGATCCTAACATATTTTCATTCTCATTATAATGATATAGAAATTATATTATTAACTTACCCGGTGTTTTGAAACCTTTTGCGATATTTTACGTTAAGGGCTTATAACCTCATCGGTTTGCGATATTTCATCACGATCACTATTTTAACACCCGATTTTTATCAGTAACATGATTTTATGAGTTTTTACAACTTTGTCGAATTTTATTTTTATTCGTCACGTTTTATTTTTAGTTAACCCGGTACCCGATAACGCCGAAATTACACACTAAACTAACCAAGACTTATCCTAAAAATGTTTTTAGACAAAAATATCATCACAAAGCTTCCCAAGGAAGCTTTGCCGCCCCCCCCCCCCCTTGCCTAGTTGGCCTAATAAACCAAAAGCCTTAATGGCTAACTTTACATAAAACTTCATTATTTCAATTAACACATTTCATATCATTTTAACTTAGCAAAATTTACCAAATACTCTCCCTTTCTTCCTCTCCATCCCACGGCACCAACAAGAACACCAAGGGATTCCATAAATTTTTGAAGATCAAGTTTCATTCTTGTCCCGAATACCTTCCTTGTTAGAGTTTTGTAATAAAAACTCCAAGGTTGTGGTTGTTTTTCATCCTAGCTCACCAATCATCAAGTAAGCTCAAGAACACCATTTTTGATCTTTACATACTCCCTTTGTTCTTATATTGATGTATTTCCTATTTATTTCGAGAGCTATCCATGCAAAACTTATGTTATGTATACCACTTGTTTTATTTTTCATTAAAACTATCTCAAATCCTAGATCTGTACGTTTTATTAACATCCCCGCGAAGCCCACTATTTTTAGTGATGTTTAGGACCCATGACACCTTAAGAAGGTGTATGGTAGGATGCGTGTACTTGTGGAGTTGTGTTGTAGTCGTTTGATCAAGCCGCGAACCAAGAAAACGAGTTTTTAACATATATATATATACCCGCTGTCCAGAAATGTAAACTTTGGAAAAATCAGTAATCATGGCGTTATTTTAGCTTTCATATATAGAAAGTACTCTCAAACACGAAAACGTGGTCGCTTGAATCACTAAAAACCGAGTTACAACGAAGAAGATACGATGTTTTAAAGTTAGCAACGTAAAACTATTATTTTCAGAAAATACGTGCTGTTGGCCGAACTTCAGGGGACAGAACGAGGCGTTAGCCGTAGTCTAGCTGAGCCGAGCCACTGAGAATATGTTAGTTCATGTTATGACGATCGCGTGGATATAAAGAAAGTTGAAAACCGACTTGTAACGACCAAGATATGAATTTCTGAAAATCCGACTAACAAAACTTATTTTGACAGCCTCACTATAATTCCAATATTTTTCTAAGTGTAAACAGTTTTGCGAGGCACCATCTTACGAGCTATTTTCCCGTTGAGCGAGGCGGTTTGGGCCATAAACTCCTTGAGGTGAAACGAAGTATTCCCGGCCTATTTTCCAAATCAATCAACCGCTTGTTGATCGGACTTATAGTGAGTAAGTTATGAATTTCCTAGTATCGCCAAAAACAACCATTATATAAAATAAAATGTGTAAAACTAGCAAGTCGTCAAGTTGATGACCGATTATCTACATGATCGAGACGTGTATGATCAAAAGTCAAAGGAGACGGCTGAGAGATCATGTTACAAGGTTTTCAAAAACGTCAAGTTCTATTCCTAACTCTTAACGTACAATATTTTACGACTAGTTTTGCGAGGCCGTTTGGTCATATTTTCACAAGTTATAAAAAGTGTTATTTTGCGACGAAAACATTATATTAACCGATAAAACACCAAACGAGGATCGTGGAGTATTATTCCAACATATTTACACGATAAGTAGTTCATAACTTGCCGAGACGTCAAAAATGTAGTTTTCGACGATAAGCGTTATTTTCAAAACTAACGAGTGGTATCGTTAACATACGTAATTGCATGAGTAGAATCATTTCATTTGCTTACCTTAGATCATATCATTCACATTAGGTCGCGGTTAGAGATCGAGCCTCATTCCAGCATATTCACTACTAGTATTGTTGCTATCGCATCAGGTGAGTTTTCATAGCCCCTACTTTTATACGTTTTGAACTTTTGGGGGAGATACATGCTTAAATTACTTTTCTCGTTTATCAAATACGTTTTGCATTGGTATGCAAGTCATCTATTACATTGTGTATTGGTATGCAAGGCATCTGTTACGTTTTGCATTGGTATGCAAGTCATCTATTCTATTGTGCATTGGTATGCAAGACATCTATTACGTTTTGCATTGGTATGCAAGTCATCTATTCTATTGTGCATTGGTATGCAAGAAATCTATTACGTTTTGCATTGGTATGCAAGTCAACTATTACGTTTTCCATTGGTATGCAAGTCAACTATTACGTTTTGCATTGGTATGCAAGACATCTATTACATTGTGCATTGGTATGCAAGTCATCTATCCTAGACATACTATGTTAGCATTGGGTTGTAAACACACAGGTTGCAAGTCTTGAATGGGCAGGGCTTGGAACTGAGTGGATTTACAATGCCTATGCTATGGAAACTTTCTTTAAACGCCTTTCAACTTATTTATAACAAACTCTATGAACTCACCAACCTCGTGTTGACACTTTAGCATGTATTTTCAGGAACCAAGCAATAGCACGCTACTGGAGGCTTTTGGCAGGGCATGGCATGGTCATAGAAGACTCTGATGAAACATTTGGGACCGCTTAACTTATTTTATGGGCAACTTCCGCACCACTTTTCATAATGTAAATTAACACTTTTGACTTCTCAAATATATTCTAAATGATTGATGTGAAAACCGTTCTTTACACTTGTGTTGTGATACCAATTGAGTTGCACCCCAAAGACATTACTTTCCGCTGCAAACCATTTTTGGGGGTGTGACACTATGTTTATATTTCAGCAAGTTGATAGAGAACTCGTGTTGAAATTTTCTGCCATATAAATCTATAATGAATGTGTTAGAGACCTTTTTAGCGCATATGGTACTCCACTTAGAATGAGGGATTGTGAATTGGGGGTTTTTGGATTTGGAGTATTGTTGATCCGAATAATGTCTGATGCTTGATAAAAGTGTTTGAAAGATTAGAGTAGATAAGGCAAAGTGAAATAGTCTAATTTTGTATGTTCATTATTGAAACAATTATCGTAATAAAATAATCAATGAACGAATATATACCACCAGTACTAACCTTCAATGGCAGTACTAATTCGAGATCGTAGCAGTACGAATGTAAAAGACAAACTGGCAACATCCCAGCAGTACAAAGTGTTCGTTTGTATTTTTTTAAGCATTAGCTCTAATATCATTCGTGGGTGATATGGGTCGGGTTGGATAGCAGGTTAAAAATATATAAACTTCTATAAATAATTCATGTGCCCAATTTGATACTTGAATACGAGTGTACTCTTTAATGGCCACGGCTTGATAACAGGTCATGATACTATATAAATAGTTTGTAGAAGGGTACAACAATTTTGCTGTCTTAACAATAGTGTATCTATTTAGGCAACTTTCAACCAATTTTGGTAATTTGGTATGGAGTTGAGGGTCAGTGTGTGCTTTATGATGATGATAGCAGTTGTATTAGTGAGTTGAACAGGTTAATTGAAGATGAGGGATGTGAACCCGAGTGCACGAATGGGACTGTGAAGATTTCAGAATCGGATGAAATAAGCTTTGATTTGGGAAGAAGTGCAGAAATTGTTTCATATTCAGGCAATGATATTGATATCGACACTGATAGTGGAAGTGAACAAGAAGTCGTGTTTGATTTTTGTGGAAATCAATCCAAGAAAATGGTAAAACAGCTGGTAAGCTTATTAGAATGGGTGGAAATATGATATGTAGATAGAAGTCTGTTGAGGGTTAAACTAGGACTAAACTAATGAATTTGGACAGAATAATGTTAATTTTTTGAATGAAATAGTTAAAAATATTTTTTTTTAATAGTAACTGGAGTTTAAGATTGTTTGTGAATTGGTTTTTACAGAAGTGGAGCAAGTGAAAGCAAAAGGAGAAGGTGAACAACATGGTTTCGTTCGATAAGGCCACCTATGACAAGCTTCTTTCTAAAGCTCCAGAGTTTAAGCTCATAAGTACGAGGATCTGCTCATCAAATGCATTACAGGTAACTTATTTTATTCTTAATTTAGCTTTTTTTTTTTTCTTTTGTATTCATTCACTCGAAGGTGCTTAGTTCTATTAATCCGATGATATATTGAAATTCAAGAGCACGTTGTCTTGCAACTTTACTTCATGAGATGTGGCGTCACGGGAAGGATAGTCGGGGTAGTGTTGTTTCTATGTGTATAGGTAAGCCCCAATTATATAACTTTATCCTTGATGTGGTAGTTTCGGCCCATTTATATTGTTCGTAAATGGTAATTACAAGCTTTTCTATTTGTTCAAAAATTAATGAATGTGGCAAACAATAAATTACTTATAACATGTACGTATTTCTTTATATACTTTACAATTTGTGATACGTGCGGCTTATTCTCACTCATTTGTCACAGGTTTGTTACTCTGGGCAAAATTCGACCAACTGGTGTTGTTGTCCAGAAGGTTATATCTGTGAAGCAAAATAACCGGGTAATACAATAGAACAAGAAAACCACGTGTCTACACAACTGTAATATATCTTTTAGTCAATTGAGCCAGAGAGTAAGAAAAAAAAATGTGACTATAATTTAGTTATGAGGTTAGTCTTTATGTTGTTACCTCCTAATTATGTTTGGTTCCAAGCGATTCTGTTATGTGTGAATCAAGAAAATGTGAATCTATCATGTGTGACTCAAGAAAGTGGCGTAATCCCAAACACTATGTTACCGGTTCGCGTAGTTAAATGTGAGTGGTAGATTTTTATAAAGGGCTGTAACAACATTGTCTTGGGGGTTTGACATCGACAAGAAAGGGCCAGAGGATCAAGAGGAAAGTAGGAAAGCTTATGATTTCATGATCAGTTATGTTGGTTTGTTAATCCATCAGTTGTTTATTTTTTGTATATCATATATAACCCTGTGACATAAGTTGCAAATGTTTGTTTTTATGTTCCATAGATTATCATAACGATGCGCACATAATAGCTGCAACCGCGGTGTCTATTGCAACTTCATGCATCCAAAGAATGTCTGCAGGTTAGCTTTCATCTTTAACATCTTCTAAAATGTTATGATTTTGTAAAATTGTTCAGGTTCAGCCACTAAATACCATATACTGTTGCCTGCGAAAGTATGACTTTACAGCAAAATCATTTATATTGCACCTTCGTTAAGTACAGTTTTATTTAACAAGAAGCAGGCATAATTTTTCCCATTATCTCATTATTTTGCAGGGCTGTTTGGATGTGTAGAAAAGTTTTTAGGCCAGTACAGAAATTGGTGTGGAACAGGAATCAGAGTGGAACTCAACAAAAAGTATTATGATATTACTAAAATCTCTACGTTACTGATTTTTCATATTAGGTGTCATACTAATATTGGCTTTTTTTTATGTGTAAAAGCAGTGATAGTTTATCCATGTCGCGCATGTGAGGTGGAAAAAGAGAATCGCTTTGAAAGATGGTGGAGTGAGGCAGAGCGGGTCAGGTAACAGGTCAAAGAGGGTCATTTCATGGCCTAACCTAAGTTATCCAGAGTTAAGTCGAGCATATTAAGTCGAAACTCGATCATTTGAAACCCCATTTACACAGGTACGTAACCAGCATAATATATTCTTCATATAAAGGTATAAAACGTGGTTTCTTAAGCTGCTGCAATGAGAGCTATCAAAAAATTTGAACATAAGTTGCATTAGAAAAAACATATATTCATTTGCATACTTAGTTTATTGCCTCCCACGGCTCTCGCCATTGCGTGGACCTGGATGATTTGAGGTTGAGGTTGCTGCTTTCCGGTAAATGTTTAATATAATAACAGGTTGCTATATGATAGTGAGTTGAACAGGTCGATTGAAGATGAGGGATGTGAACCCGAGTGTACGAATGGGACTGTGAAGATTTCAGAATCGGATGAAATGAGCTTTGATTTGGGAAGAAGTGCAGAAATTGTTAATAATGTTAATTTTTTGAATGAAATAGTTAAAAATAGATTTTTTTTAATAGTAACTGGAGTTTAAGATTCTTTGTGAATTGGTTTTTACAGAAGTGGAGCAAGTGAAAGCAAAAGGAGAAGGTGAACAGCATGGTTTCGTTCGATAAGGCCACCTATGACAAGCTTCTTTCTGAAGTTCCAGAGTTTAAGCTCATAAGTACGAGGATCTGTTCATCAAATGCATTACAGGTAACTTATTTTATTCTTAATTTAGCTTTTTTTTCTTTTGTATTCATTCACTCGAAGGTGCTCAGTTCTATTAATCCGGTGATATATTAAAATTCAGAAGCACGTTGTCTTGCAACTTTACTTCATGAGATGTGGCGTCACGGGAAGGATAGTCGGTTTGGTGTTGTTTCTATGTGTATAGGTAAGCCCCAATTATATAACTTTATCCTTGATGTGGTAGTTTCGGCTGTTGATCCCAGTTGAGCTTCACGATCTTATTAATTACTTTAGATAAATCTAAGATAATCGGTATAGAAACTGATCTTGAGTTGTATATCAAATATTATGCGGAAACTAATACTTGATCTTAAGAAGAATAAACACAAACGAATTCTCAAACAACACTTCAATATTAATACGATTGCTCGACAGCAATAGGGTTACAAGAAACCTTGAAGTGTAAACAATAATACGTATGCTAAGATAATCGATATCTAACCCTAACCCTAGAACCTCCTTTTATAGCATAAGGAGTCCTAGTCGGTTTACAAGACTTTCTATACAAGAAAAATATTCATACGTATCTTTTCTATACTTATCCTTAACATACTATACATATCTAATAAGCAGCAGAGTAAATCTTCTAGCAGCAGAGTCTTCGTGAGCTAGCAGCAGAGTTACACTATGCCTATTATCCCAAACAGCAGAGTTATCAAAACAGCAGAGTTAATGTACTAATCAGCAGAGTCACATAACTATCCAGCAGAGTTATGTTTCTCGAATCAGCAGCATTTTAGACCCAACAATCCTCCCCTAAACTTGATATTTTTCTTCAAAAATCATCAAGTTTCCTTAAATTCAGATAACCACCAGGAGGATGCTTCCAAACACTTTACTGTTTTGATGTCTTTGATTCAAGAATCTTCTCATACTTTGTTATCAGTTTATAAGCCTGATTATCTGAAAAGAAACTATTCTGCAATGTCAACATTCCAGGCTTTAACATCTGAGTAATCACTGCTGTATTGTTATTCAAAGGGTAATCCTTCTCCACAAGCATGTAGACCTTAACACCCTTGCAAACCAATTCATGTACTCCACAAGATTGATACAAATACCACCTATCAACTCTGGAGTTCAACAAATCTCTCCATTCAATATCTCTCTCATCAGGCTCAAACATGTTCTTCAAAAAGTAATAGTGAATTCTTTCATACATCACCTCTGGTCTCAGATCACCATACTTTTCTTTATATAACCTCCACATCTGCATCACATCATCTCTATCCATAAAATGTAGCATCTGAGAAAATCTAACAAATCCATAATACAGATTATTAGACCTCTTAAACTCCCAGTAAGCTTCACTTCCATCCCTGACTATATGTGAATAAGATATGATTGAATACTTTGTATCTAAAGGAACTGCATTTACTATCTCTGGTTCCTCTTGAGGTACATGAACTGTGAGATCCATTGTTCTTTGCATATCTTCAGCAGTCACCTCTTCAAAATGATGCTCATTACTTTCTTCTTTTTCTGAATCACTCTTAACCAATGACTCAGTCTTTCTCTTCTTCCTAGCCATCTGCTTTATTCTCCTACCAGTCCTCTTATAACCAATAACTTTCTTAACTTCTTCCCTCTCAACCTCCATGGTTTCCTTATCATCTTGCTTCTTTGAAATATTTCCAGATGCTTTCATATGGTCAGATTCCATAGCCTCTGTTTTTCTCTTCTTTTCAGAAACTTTTCTTGGATTTAGCTTGGCATAAGTTTCATAAAATTCCTTTTCAATTAAGGCATCTGTCTTTCCTTTGAAATCCTTCATCTGATAATTTCTAGCATTCTTCAAATAATACTTCATGTCATTAACCAATGCTTTCCTTGAAGATGACTTTTGTTTGTAACCATGCTTCTGTGCTTCTTTAATCCTCATAATCAGCTCTTCCCACTTAGCTAATCCATTCTTTCTGAGAATAAACTCAACAAGCTCTTTTGTCTTTTCACTTCCATCCAACTGCTCATCATTTGTTATCAAGAAAGCTTCACCTCTTACAATCATATCAGAATCAATGAAATACTGCAATTGTTCATTGAATTCTTCTTGATTAACTTCTTTAAATGTAGAGCTTTTCATAAGTTCAAACTGATTTCTTTCTTCATCAGCTGCAACACTTCTTGCATATTCTTCATCCTGAGCAATCTGAGCTTGTTCATCAGCCAACTTTTGCTTCCTTTCAATCTCTTCAGCAGATTCAGTAGCTTGTTGTTGTGATGGTGTGGGTGTGGGTGTTTTAGTTCCTTTGTTCATGTTCAGCAGTACTTGAGCTAAAGTCATCTGTTCATCATCTGAATCAGCAGAGTCCTTTACTCCTGCACTCTTCTCAGTATCATCAGCAGAAACCTTTAACCCATCAGCAGAGTGTTCTGCACCAGCAGAGTCAACCTTTCCACTCTTATCACCAACATTTTCAACAGAGTCCTTTTCAACCTCCCCTGAACCCATTACAACTTCCTGATCCTGAGCATTCACTACAGCCTCCTGATCATTCCTCCCCTGTTTGGAAGCATCCTCTTCCAAACATGGTTTGGAACCTTTCTTCAACCTCCCCTCAAGATGAGTAACTCTTAGCTTAACCCTTCTTATTTCTGCACCTTAAGAAGCTTTGACTGTAGAAAACTCCTTTCTTAGTCCAAGAACCTCCTGTGACAATTGTGTACATTTATCCGTCAATTCCTTAAATTGTTGCATGATATCCTCACAACTTCGGTCTGTGTTACCTGACCCGAGAGGTTGATCATTGGAATTGGCATTTTGTACAGGAGTGTTAGCCGTCAAATTCTCTGTTTCAAGTTCAATACTAGCCTCAACACTTCGACCTGTGTGACCTGGTCCGAGAGGTGTATCATTGGCAATGTCAATATGTACATCAATGTCCATCAATTCAATAGTTTCATCTCTGTCCTCATCACTTCGAGATGTGTGACCTTCTCTGAGAGGTGAATCTTGGGACACAAAGTCAGTCTCAACCCTAGGTTGAACATCTGAGCCCCCTATAGAAGCCATTTGGCTGGGGTTACCATCAGTTGTATCAGGTTCCTGAGAACCTTCTACAAAAGATGTTGCCATGGTCAAGGTCTTAGTTATGTTAGCACTGTCCTGTTCAACTACTAAGTTGAAAACAGTAGTGCCAGCCTTTTCCATCATGGTACCTACATCACCTGTACCAGCCTCATCTGCTACCATACTGACATTGGCCTGAGGTTGCACAATGTCCTCATGTTGTGAAGTCCTAGGTGATTGGGTATTTTGGGGTTCATGTGACACTGATACATTCAAACTTGTTGATGAGGATGTGTGATGGGAAGCTGTGGGTGTACCAGCCTCTTCATCCTCATTCACTGCAGCCACTATAGTCAAGATGTGCTCAGTTAGGGGAGTTATAGTACCAGAAAATCCTTTCCCATTCTTCTTTAGAAATGCAAACATCTTGATTGCCATTCTACTACCGGGCTCAACATTTGTATGCCTCAAGGGTTCTCTTAGCTGAGAGTTGATAACAAGTTGTAGAAACCTTGGATACAAATAGAATTTCTTCTTAATAAACTTCTTCATACCCTCAAATATCATAGAAGAAAAATCAAAGGGTTGCCCTGTTGCCAAACACACTAAAGCCATAGCTTGAGAAGCACTAAACTCACTCCATCCACCTACTTTGGGAAACAAGCATTGTTGAAGAGTATGTAGCAAAAACTTCCAATGTGGACAAAGATGACCTTTCAAAAATGTGCCACCAGCCTCAGGTCTCTCATATCCAATATTCTCAAGCTCAGTCATAACAATTTCTGGGGTAAGGGTAGGGGGTGTTGGTATGCCAGATAGACGAAGACTTCGTTTAATTGTTGTTTCACTAACTACAATATTCTCCCCATCCACACTACCTATCAATCTTTCCTCACCATCTAGTATATCCAACTTAACAGTTGACCAAAATTGTTGCATATGAGATTTATAAATGGTAGGATCAACTGTTAATGCATACCTTAATCGAGAAGCACTCAGAAAATCCATAACCTCATGAAATCCATCAGCTGCAGTAACCTTACTAAGAAAAGCAATTTGATTGTGTTCTTCCGGAAACGTTCTTCGAGCCATTTGATTTGGGGGTTTTCGGTGAAATGATATGAATTATTGTTCTTGGGTGAAAGTCGAATGTAATTTTGAGCAATTAAAATGTAATGAGATCAAATTGGTGAAAGATACCGTTTTGATCTAATTAGGTTTAAGAACGTGCCAAGGTTTCAGTTTGACCCTTCAACTTTCAAACTCATCAGCAGAGTTGAGAAAGTGTTGACCAAAAGTCAACGTACCCAATATCTTCAAAATCACTCCCTTAAATACCATACCAACCCCTCATTTAAATCCATAAATCCCTTAATCTCTTTAGCAAATCCCCAATTCACAAACCCTAACTCAAAATCAACAAATCATGAGTTCATCAAAAGCTCCAATCATCGACATTTCCTCAGATTCATCATCAGACGATTCAGAGGGATGGGCAAGTTACTTTCCTCAAGGTTATCTTCCAAGTTCATCTTCAGCACAACCAAAAGGCAAAGCGGTTGTCGAAGAGGAATATTCCGACCCACTTCCATCAACACCATCCTCCTTTGAAGATTCTGATGATGATAAAAGAACAAAAATCGATCCTCCACAGCATCCTTTGACCGCTGAGCTTCAGAAACAAATGGAGAATGCCGCCGCCGCCTTTGCGAAGAGTGTCCACCTGCCTCATCCAAAGCCAAGTACGGTTGAGCAAAAACCTCCTGTTCCAAAGAAGAAGAAGCAGCAGAAGAAATCAGCTCCCTCGACAAGCCAACAGCAGAGTCCACCACCACGACCAGTAGTACTTGCACTTCCCTGTCCAAGGGTGTCAGAGGCCATGGGCACTAGGGGACCTCGTAGCAAGGTCATGCCTGACTTTGCTAGAATTTAGGTTGTGAATCTTTGAATCATGATGACTTTTGGAACTTGTTTTGAATAACATGAATGTATGGAAACTGTATGTTGTACTTTTGCCTTTATTATCAATGAACTTCCTCTTTCCATGCTTTACTTGATTGTGTATGTATGTATGTCTGCAAAAGGTTAGTAGCAAACCACAAACACAAGCAAGAATATTCCATAATAGCAGCAGAGTAGGCATAGCATCAAACAACTAACCAGCAAACAAGTTAAGAAACAGCAAATAATGACTAAACACCAGACATTGACAAAACAGCAGCACAAATCCTTTACAAAATTTTACAAAAACATACAGAGATAAGATGGTTAAAAAGATTAAAGATTGATCATACCAATACTAGCAACTAAAAATTGAAATCTACTTATATCAAAACATTTGGTAAGTAAATCAGCAACATTGTTGTCAGTATGTATTTTAACCACTTGAATTAACTTTTTCTCATAACAATCTCTAATAAAATGATGTCTTATCTCTATGTGTTTTGTTTTAGAATGAAAAACAAGATTTTTAATAATACACATTGTGCTGTTGTTGTCAATGAAAATCTTTGTGTTCATGAAATTGTACCCATAATCCAGCAATTGGTTCTGAATCCAGAGCACTTGTCTACAGCAGCTAGAAGCAGCAATATATTCGGCTTCAGTTGTCGAATTAGCTACTACTGTTTGTTTCTTACATTGCCAAGAGATTAGCCTATGACCAAGGTACTGACAGCCTCCAGTGGTTGATTTTCTATCCATAGTAGCTCCAGCATAGTCACTATCTGAGTATGCTATCAAGTCAAATGGTGAATTATTAGGATACCAAAGACCCAATTTAGGTTGACCCTTTAGGTACCTAAAAATTCTTTTGACTACTTCCAAGTGTGAGACTTTTGGGGACACTTGAAATCTAGCACAAGCACATACAGAGAACATAATATCTGGCCTTGAAGCAATCAGATACATCAATGAACCAATCATTGATCTATAAAGATGTACATCAACCTCTACTCCATCTTCATCCTTGAGCAAAAGGTTTGTTTTTATCCATTGGTGTCTTAGCTGCCTTCACATCTTTGAAACCAAATTTCTTCAACATATCAGCCACATACTTGTCTTGGCTAATAAAAATTCCATCTGACATCTGCTTGACTTGAAGCCCTAAAAAGAAAGTCAGTTCTCCCATAGAACTCATCTCGAACCTGCTGTGCATAAGCTTCTCAAAACCTTCACATAACACCTTATTTGTAGACCCAAAAATGATATCATCTACATAAACCTGAACAAGTAGGATATCCTTTTTGTCTTTCTTAATGAACAATGTTTTATCAATGGTTCCTCTGCTAAAACCATTATTCAACAAAAAATTGGATAAGGTGTCATACCAAGCTCTAGGAGCTTGATGTAGTCCATACAATGCTTTCTTCACCTTGTAGACTTTATCAGGATACTTAGGATCTTCAAACCCAGGTGGTTGCATCACATAAACCTCTTCAGGTATCTTTCCATACAAGAAAGCACTTTTCACATCCATTTGATACACAGGAAAATTCTTGTATGAGGCATATGCCAAGAAAAGTCTGATAGCCTCTAGTCTTGCAACTGGGGCAAATACCTCATCATAGTCTATTCCTTCTTCCTGAGTGTATCCCTGAGCCACCAATCTAGCCTTGTTTCTGACAACAATACCCCTTTCATCTCTTTTACATCTGAACACCCATTTTGTACCAATTGCCCTTTTTCCATTAGGCAAATCAACTAAAGTCCAGACCTCTTGAAGCTTGAACTGCAGCAACTCTTCTTGCATAGCTTCAACCCAACTTTCATCTTTCATAGCCTTGTGAATGGTTTTGGGTTCTTCTTGAGATAAGAAACAGGCAAACATGCAATTCTGTAAATCCTTGTGGCTATTTCTCTTTTTAAGTGTTTGAGCAAACAATCCCTGATCAAGCAAATCACTCAAACCTTTAGATTTACTTCTAGTCTGTACAGCAGAGTAAACATCACCAATAATCTGCTCCTTTGGGTGAATTTTGTGGATTCTTGTTGTTGGTGTGGGACTAACAGGTATATCAGTCTCCAAGTTTGATAAATCAGCTTCAGCACTAAAAACATCAACAACTTCATCATCAGTATCCACATACACTTCTTCTAATTCAGGCATCTCATCAGCAGAATCATCATCAGTATCACCATCTTTATCAGCAGTAGAGTCCTTTGGCAGAGCAGCAGAGTTACCAAGCTTAACAGCAGAGTGTTTTACTCTAACAGCAGAGTGTTTTGGCTTAACAGCAGAGTGTTTTGGCCTGACAGCAGAGTTGAGAGAACTGCTGCTATGTATATTCCCTTGTTGTCCATCAACTTCTGACTCTTTATTCCTTTCCTTATCATCAGTCTTGTCATCATGAGAAGGTTCATCAACACCTTCTACATTAACTTTTGGAACTTCCTTATGAACAGCATCACCATCTGAACTCTTTTTCTCTTTATCTGTTGGAGAGAAGTACTGATCAAACGTGCTCCTTTCAATCAAAACAAACTCCTCTGCAGATCCATCCTTCTTTGCTTGTGTACAAGATGCTCTATGTTGCTTTCCCATCTGACAAGCAACACATACTTCAGGATTCTCAAAAACCATTGAAGGTAATCCTCTGACCAAGTTCCCTTTCACCAACTTGTTGATAGCCTTGTAGTTCAAATGTCCAAGCCTTCTGTGCCATAATTTGGATTCATCAACAGTGGCTTTGGCAAACAGACAAGTCAAATCTCTTTTGGGAATAATGTTCTTTATGTCCACACTGTATATGTTGTCATTTCTAGGGACTTTAAGAAGTACTAATTTATCATCAGGTATCTTATAGTCGGGAGATAAGACAAGACATTCAGTGTCTGTAAAAAGAACAAAATTCTTTCTGTCACACATTTGTGAGACACTAAAAATATTGAACTTTAAACCATTCACCAAATACACTTTTTTAAAATCCAATTTTCCAGTTCTGATTATGCCTTTTCCAACAATTTTACCTCCTTTGGGATCATTCCCAAAGGCAACATATCCCCCATCCAAAGCTTCAAAGTTCTCCAAATTGCTTTGGTCTCCAGTCATGTGTGAAGAGCATCCACTATCAAAAATGCATTTATCCTTTAGCTCCTTTTGTAGATTGCCCTGCACAAAAAGTAAGAGAATTAGTTTCTCTTTGGGACCCAAGCCATTACTGACTTGGATCTACCTTGTGCATCAAAGTAGTCAAATTTCTTCAACTGCATTGGTGCACTGCTGTGTCTGAGAACATGATCCAAAACTTTAACTTTAGGTTTCCAGACCCAACAAGCTGAGGCTTTAACAGCATAAAAATGATTGCCCATAACAGTATCAGTAACAACTTTAGGCAAAACAGCAGAGTCTGCCTTAACAGCAGAGTTTGCCTTAACAGCAGAATCAACTATATCCTTCTTTATGGGCACTGTTGGTGCAATAGGAGAGATAACTCTAGAAGTACCATCTCTCATCAAAACTTCCTTAGGAACCATGTTTCTTTTGGGGTGAGGGTGAGTCTTTCTAGCAGAGTTTCTATTGTTCACCCTTGTGTACTGGTTCCAAGCTGGTTTCTTATAGCACTCATCTTGTAGATGTTCAAAACTACCACAACAATAATATGCCTTCTTAAGTAATTGAAAATCAGTACCTAATTTTTGTGAAACTAGGTTGTTCCAATTTCTCTGGTTTCCCCTAGGCAAGTTATTTGTTCTTTTAGGATATACTCTAGGTGTGTTTTCATACTCAGCCATCTTCCTAGAGATACCTTTACCAAACCTAGGCTTAACAAACTCAACCTTTTTGGTCCTAGGTACTTTTGATTCAACAACAGTAGGAATTTCTTCCTTTTTGTTCTTAGTGGTTGAATCAGATTCCACTACATCATCATCACTGTCAGAATCCCAATCTTCAATCAGGGGTGGTTGTTCATACTTCTTTACCTCAACCTTAGGTAACTCTAATCCTTTTTCACTAGTTTCAACTACAGGTTTACTAGTTTCACCTACAGTTTTAGCTTCAGACTCAGATATGAAAGTCAGTGTTCTAGTAGGAGGGGCATTGGCACTAAGTTTCTTAGGGTGAGCAACAACATTATATCCTAGACCACTTCCTGAGTTTGCAAAGTGTCTACCTATTGGTTTACTGAGAATGTCAGTAGCAAATTGTTGTTTTTCCACCCTAACAACATGTTTTTCAGTCTCACTCTTAGCTAAATCTCTAGCCTATTCAGCCTCTTCTACTTTTTCCATAAGAACCTTAATCTCATCATCTTTCTTGATAATTTCATTTTTCAGGATAGTGATCTGATCAAGGTATTCAATTTTAGCCTTTTTATAAAATTCTAGCTTCTCTTCTAAGTTGTTTAAACCATATGCATAACTAAGATTATCTAGCTTAAGTGTTTTATTTTCCATTTTATGGTTTCCATTGCTAGACTTAAGTATCTCAATTGTATCAGAACATGATTTAAAAGAACAAGATGATTCATTGGATACCTCAGAGTCTGATCTAGAAGAAGAATAGGCCATGAGAGCAAAATGCTGTACTTCAGGTTCCTCTTTAGCTATCAATGCACAATTTGGACCATCCTCAGCAAGATCACTCCAATCATAATCACCTAACCCATCACATGATACCATAGCAGTAGTAGAATTTGGCTCTTCATCAGCAGACTTCTTAAAATTCTCATTGCTTCTCTTTGGTGCTTTGCATTCTCTTGCAAAGTGTCCCTTCTTTCTGCAGTTAAAACATTCAGCCTTTGACTTGTCAAATCCCACACTCTTGTTCCTTCTGAACTTCATCTCTTTTCCAGTTCGCTTAAGAAACCTTCTTGCCCTCATAGTAAGCATGCAAACTGCCATTGCATATCAATCTCCTCAACATCATCAGGATCAAGTTCATCCAGATCTTGAGGCATGACTGAAGTACTTGTAGTAAGTTCAGCCAAATAAGCACAAATTGCAGCATCACTGATAGTGTTGGTGTTAGCAGAGTCAGCAGCAGAGACATGTGAACCAACAGCAGGAGCAAAAGCACCAGCAGTAGAGTGCTGTTCTTGATGTCTACCAGTATTCTTGCTGTTTGAGGAAACAAAAGCAAGATTATTTGTGGTAGAAGATGAGCTTGACAATCCTTTAACTTCAGATTCATACACCTTCAAGTTGTTATACAGATCATCCAATGTCATAGTATCAAAATCTTCCTTATGTCTCCAAACCACTGTATGAGTGTTCCATTCAGAAGATAGACTTCTCAGAAACTTTAGATTGACATCCTCTTGAGATGGCTCAATCTTTAAAAGAGCCATCTGACTTGATAGCTTATGAAGTCGATCATAAGTTCCCTCAATGTCCTCAGAACTTAAAGCAGTGAAAGTTTCAAACTGATGCTTCAGTAGATTCTTTCTTGATTTCTTGGTAGCTTCATTCCCACCAAATCGAAGTTCGATTGCTTCCCATAACTCCTTAGCAGACTCAATATGATTAAAGCTCAATTGATAATCATTAGGTATTCCCATCATGAGAATACTGTAAGCCTTAACCTCCAATCTTCTCTGTGCTTTCTCCTCACTTGTCTTGAGAGTCAAGACTGATCCAGTAGCAGTCTTGGTTTGCACACTGTCGCCATGTAGAACAACTTCCCAAAGTGAGTAATCAACCATTCTTATGTATTGTTGAATCCTCATCTTCCAGATCTCATACTCTCCAGTCTTGAGCATGGGGACCCTTGATGCAGTAATCATATGTGTAGAGTCGGAATCCATTGCTTACTTTGATGATTAGCAAATCGTGTATTCAGTAATTCTTCTTGGTACCAGTTTCTAGATCACAAGCTCTGATACCACTTGTTGATCCCAGTTGAGCTTCACGATCTTATTAATTACTTTAGATAAATCTAAGATAATCGGTATAGAAACTGATCTTGAGTTGTATATCAAATATTATGCGAAAACTAATACTTGATCTTAAGAAGAATAAACACAAACGAATTCTCAAACAACACTTCAATATTAATACGATTGCTCGACAGCAATAGGGTTACAAGAAACCTTGAAGTGTAAACAATAATACGTATGCTAAGATAATCGATATCTAACCCTAACCCTAGAACCTCCTTTTATAGCATAAGGAGTCCTAGTCGGTTTTCAAGACTTTCTATACAAGAAAAATATTCATACGTATCTTTTCTATACTTATCCTTAACATACTATACATATCTAATAAGCAGCAGAGTAAATCTTCTAGCAGCAGAGTCTTCGTGAGCTAGCAGCAGAGTTACACTATGCCTATTATCCCAAACAGCAGAGTTATCAAAACAACAGAGTTAATGTACTAATCAGCAGAGTCACATAACTATCCAGCAGAGTTATGTTTCTCGAATCAGCAGCATTTTAGACCCAACATCGGCCCATTTATATTGTTCGTAAATGGTAATTACAAGCTTTTCTATGACCCATTTTCAAGATAATGGTTCAAAATTTTTATATATTGAGAGTAGGAATTGCACGTATGGGTGGGTCACAACATATTAAGGTTCGATTGTGTGTGGTTCAGTAGGTATGTTCAGGGGGTGTGGGGTCTGCTAAGTGGGTGACTTCAGTGACTTGGTTGAGTGTGTTTGAAAGTTTTGAGTTTTGAGTTTGAAAGCTTTTTGGAATTTCTCTCGCTTTAGGATCTAACTCCTCCTATTCAATGTAAGTCTTGAACTATCCATTTTGGTTGACCTGAATTTGGTTTTATGGTTAATCTATAGTCTTGAAACAGTAATGATACATGCCAGCAAAAAGCTATAATGAGGCCTGCACTCCAAATGGTGACAACCCAGCAATGCTACTGTTCCTGTGCTGGTGTATGTAGAATGTGAAGCTGCTGAAATCTTTGGTTGCGTTAGTCATTTGTGTGTAAATTGCAACATTACTCTTAGCAAATTTGGCGAGCATAATCTTAGAATCTTTATTATGAAGAGGTTGTTCTCATTGTTTAATAGACATTTTTATTAATCTGAATTATTATTAGACGTGTTCATGTTGAGTTGTACTTCACTTAATTATAAATGCACTTGGTTATTTGGATCTCTTACAGGAACTTCTTAATATGTTACCATGTATGTTAATCTAATATGCGTGCATTCGAAGAAGCATATGAATGACGTTCACAAGATTGCTGAAGTGAAAAAGGATGGTAAACACAAGAACTTTGAAGAAAATGGCAGTGCTTACAATATGATAAGCGTTATCTCAATGTAATAAGATAATATAATGACGTATTTGGATTATTTATTAGGACTGCTTATATGTTTATTGTGGTTTTTATATAGTAGTGAGTAGTTTTTACTATTTGGATAGAAGCAAAGTAGTATGTGTCATGAGGTTGTTCAAATAATGTATCTAAAACCTTTCTCAATTATATACCACGTTTCTTATCTATTAGTAAAAAGTTTTATTTGTATGACCAGGACTCAAAATTGCAGTATCTATGTGACAAGCAGTACAAAGTAACAAGGACGAGCATCACAAAAAAAAGTAGTACTTCCAAGAATCAAGAGCAGTACAAACGACCATACGTTGGCAGTACTAACTTTATAAATGCTACGAGCAGTACTAACCATGAAGCAATATTAACTGAGCAGTACAAACTTGAATGTAACAGAAAGAAAAAAAAATAATAGCAAGTTGATTGTTTCTATTTTTCTACTGATTATGTAGGTGGGTCGCATTCAATTCAACAAATAGATTCAGGAATTTGAAGAATCATTAGATCGGATAACTGGCAATTTGGGCGCAACTGATGTGCCTAAGGTGTTATCTCATATCCCGTTCTTTGTGGGAATGGGAAGCAATGACTTAAAAAAGGAATAAATTGCTAAAATTAATGTCACGAGGTAAAACTATTTAACCAGTTACACATGTCACTTAATAATAATGAATTAGATAGTTTGATGACTAAATGGTCATTTTTGCAGGGATGGATATAATAGAATTAGACTGAAATGACTTTTCTTCCGCCATTTACATCAATTACTTTCAATGCTGATGCTTAAACAAAAAAAGGTATCAATGAAATGTTTTTAGGATGTTGTTTGAAGTTGCCATGATGAAATGATATGCGTTTTATTTTTTTATTTTTTTTATTATTTTTTTTATTGTTTGTTAAACTTGGTTATATAGTTATTGTGTTTTGATATAGTAGATACGTAAATTACAAGTCATGCCCACCTTACTTTTTTCAACGATAATCACAAGTCATGCCTGCCCTGTGGGCGGGCTTATATGCCCGGGAGGGCTTACAAGTCATGCCCGCCCATTGGGCGGGCTTTGAAGTCTAGTATATATATATATATATAATATATATATATATATATATATATATATATATATTATATATATATATATATATATATAGTAATATAGATATATATTTATATTAGATATATGTATAAGGGATTATCTACTAACTAACGCACAAGTACCAACTAAACTAGGCATTAAAAACTTACGGGGGCATGCAATTGGCTAGTTCATCAATCCTAAGCATATAACATAGTAGAGAGCATGAAAGAGAGGCGTACCTTTTAGTCTTCAATAAGTAGTCTTCAAGTACTTCAAAGTGTTTAAGTTGACTTGTAGAAGTCAATCAAAGAAGAGATGCCGATTTCCCAATGAGTTAGCAATTTAGCCACTTGGTCCCCATTGTCTCATTGGTCCAAAGTTGTTTGAACCGAACATGGGTTGCAATTGACTAGGATGCATATATGGTGGAAGTATTCCCCAAGGATTGAAGCTTGGTGGATTTGGATAATTTCACATTGGGTAATTATTATTATTATGGAGGTTTTGTCGATTTTGGTTTCTTCTAGGTTGAGGAGTTTTAGGCCGAGGGTGAGGATTATTTGGTCTTCTTAAGGGAGGTGTTTTTTTATCTTAATTTTGGTTTAGGTGATTCTTCTTTGGTTTTTAAAGATGGTTTGTAAAAAGTTTTTATTTCATCATTACTAGCAATGGGTATTTTTCTATCTTTTATAAGTATGTATTTAGGTGTTAACTCTAAGGATTTTTGCTTACTAGATTCACTTTCAAACTTTAGATTTTTAGTTTCACTAGTTGAGCCTCAGTTGAATTAAATCCTAAGCCTGTTTTATCTCCTACTACTCTTTGAACACTTATTATTTTCCTAAGTGAATTACTACTATTTTCAAATTTGTCAAGTTTACAAATTTCTTCCTTAAGTTTTTCATTTTCATTTTTAGTTACTTGACATGTTTTACATTCTTCAAAAGCTTCTTTGCCTTTTTCTAAGTTACGTAAGTTTATTTTTTAATTCAAGTATTTCATTTTCTAATTTGTTATTTATATGTTTTAGTGATTTATTTTTAGTTATTACTTTTTGTCCTAGTTTGCATAATCTACTATATTCACTATCTAGATCTTTTTCATCTAATGATAAATACTCATCACTGAATTATTCGGTTTCGGAATGTACCTCGCTTGATGTCTTAGCCACAAGACACTTCTCCTCCTTTGTGGTTTCTTTCTCTTCTTCGTCACTATCACTCCATGCTCCTCCAACAAATGCCTTTTGATTTTGCTCTCTTGACATCATTGGACATCTTTCGATGAGATGATTTGGATCACCACATTTAAAGCACTTCCTCTCGCTCTTGCTACCTTTGTCATCTTTGTTTCTTTGGAGTGCATTTCTTTCGTCATGTAGTTGTCTAACAAATCTTCCTCGTCTTTTGAAGAATTTCTTGAAGTCTCTTACGGCCATTGCATATTCTTCATCATCACTTTCAGAGGTTGAGCTATCCTCATCACTAGATACCTTCCTAGCTTTCATTGCAATTGACTTGCTTTGTTCTCTTTTTCCTTTGACCATCTCGGATTCTTTCTTTATTATTGCTTCATAGACTTTCAAGTTGCCAATCAACTCATCAAGTTGAAGAGTTGACAAGTTTTTCGATTCTTCAATCGCCGTAACTTTAGCTCGCCATTTTGGATGAAGCGCCCTAAGAAATTTCCCAACAAAATTCTTACTAGAAAAACTCTCATCAAGTGCTTTTAAACTTGTGATGATTGTATTAAATCTAGCAAAAGCATTATCAATTGATTCCTCTTCCGGAATCGTAAATTGTTCATATTGTTGAACAAGAAGATCTATTTTATTATCTTTTACTTGACTACTACCTTGGTGAGTTATTAGTAAAGAGTTCCAAATTTCTTTTGCGGTTTCTCACATAAAAATTCTTTCGTATTCTTTACGTGGTAGCGCATTATAAATAACCATTTTTGCTTCATTATTTTTAGCAAGTTTTCTTGTTAAATCATCACTTTGTTTTTCAAAAGGTACTACTTCATCCTTTTTAGTTTCAGGATTGTTTTGAATAGGTAAAAAATCACCATTAGTAATAACATGCCAAAGATCTAGATCTATTGATTTCACATAAGTTTCGAATCGATTTTTCCAATAAAGAAATCCATCACTTTCAAATAGTGGTGGTCTTTGCATAGATTGCCCTTCTAAATATTTTTCAGATTCCATAGATCGTTTCAAGTTTTAAAATAAAGTTTATTTTAAAAATCTTGTTTGACGTGGCTCTTGATACCAATTGTGGAAAACTAGAAGGGGGGGGGGGTTGAATAGTTTTACTTCTTTTTAATTTTATTGTAAAAACTTTTGTTTACTTTTAAAAACTTCGATTCGATCTTATGTGACTTCAACTCTAAAAAAATATGAACAAATATAGACAAATGTAAATAAGTAATGCAAGTAAAGTAAATGAAATGAAATGAAAGATAGGGATGGAAAGATCAAACCACAACACAAGGATTTATAGTGGTTCGGCTACAAGGACACCTTCCTTGCCCTACTCCACTCCCCGAGTCACCTACTCGAGAGTTCTCTTCACTATGTTAACAAACTCCCTTATGGCGGAGAAAACCTTACACAACTTTAGCTTACACCGGCTTAATGACACAAAGCTAGATGTCGGGTTCTAATCGTAGCTAGAACCAATCTCTCAACTTCTACACGACTTCTTCACGACTTATTCACAACTTCTTCACGACGGTTTCACGACTTCTTCACGACGGCTTTACACCTTCTACACGACGGGTTCACAACTTCTACACGACGGCTTCACAACTTCTAGACTACGACTTCACAACTTCTACACAACTTCTTTACAACACAACTACTTGCTTACACTTAGATCTACTTATCACAACTATACAACACTTTACACAACTACAAAATGATATGAATTGAACTACAATACTTCTTCTCTTGTTGAAGGAGTATTCTTCTTTTGCACTTTGATGATGGAAGCTTGGATCACTTAGAAACCAATGCTTAAGAGAATATGATCAAAGGATTTTAGAAAGGATTTACAAGGATTAGAGAAGATTTAGAACAGAAGGTTTGGGGTGCAAAAGGTGAGAAAAAGTCCAGGGGAAAACCAGTATTTATAGGCAAAAACTGGACAGCTGGAGGAGCGGGGCGGTCCCCTTAAAATTAAGGGGGCCGCCCCTCAAGACCGTTGCCCAGTTTTGTCTTTTTGTGGGGAAGGTTTTTCTGGAACATTTTTGCCATTTTTGGTTGAAAATTTGAATTCATAAATTTATAATGGATTAAACCTTTTTATTTATTACCAAAAATGTTTTTCTAAAAGATATAAAATGTTTTTGACATTTTATAAAAAATCTAGTGATTAAGAAAATGTTCCTTTGATCATATAATGCATTAAGCATTTGTTCATTCATACCTTATGTGATTGAGTTGTTAAAATAGATGTTTACAACTAAATACTTGTTTACGTCATAATTTTTCGTTTAATGATTTTACATTTTGTGATTATCAAAATGTAGAGATATTGAAAAATATTAATAACGTGTTTAGGCATTATTTATATCAACATAATGAATATGGAAAAATAAAAAAAAAATTGAAATATAAACCTACATATACCTTCTAAAATTCTTTAACAAATTTAACAACAAATATACCTGTGTAAGTAGGATTTGTAACCGGCTTATTGAATTTTAGTCTTTTTTCTTTTTTTTTCTGTGCTTTTGGAATTCTTTTGAACTTTAAAATTTCAGAAGCTTCTTAACCTTTGACCCGCACGCGGGGATTGTAGTATAAATCAAATTTCCACCACAGTTTCAAGTGTTTAGGTGGGTAAAATTTCTACAACCAATAGATCTGCCCCAACGTTTGTACTATCCGGCTTCCATTTGCTTATACCCCTAAGACAAAATTATAATTTGGCTAAAATGGGCTAAAGAACATTGAACTCCACAGCAATCAAGATATAGTATGATGAGGCCATTTTTTTGGCGTGAAAGATGGAGCCAAAACCACAATATATTGGTTTCTTCATCTCAATCCGAGGAAAAAAAACAGGCAGCAATAGGTGTAGTGGTTTAAAAAAAAGCATTGGAACATTAGAGCGGTGCGATAAATAATTGGGCTCAGATCTGCATATAGGATTCAAGACACAAAATAATCTTTATTCCATAGTGGCTGCAAACATACACAGTTGCATAGTAACTATTTAAGTTATGCTTTTCAGTTGTTGCCAAGCCAACTTACGTTCTGATCTTCCAATACAAGGTTCATTTGCCTCAGATTACAAAGATCATCACAGCCATAACGAACATATTATAAAAGAACTATTTTTTTTTTGTTTGTGAAAAAAATGAGGCAGCACAGAAAGGCGACCCTTTATGGACCACATCTTTCGCCAGCTACCTACGAAAATGATTCCAGACCACATAACAACCATCTGTGAATAAGCAAACCTAACATCAGCAAACGTTGTAAGCTGACCACACATGAAGAAAATTTTAGGCCGCATGTTTTAAGGGACTATTTCAAAACCGTAGTTGGGGTCTGCAAGCAACAAATAACGTTTCCAGACATGGTCCATGGTTGCAACCATCAAATATAGTGGTTGCCTTGCCAAAAGACAAACATGGGCAGCAGCATCTTAACAAATGTAGCAATACCGACCATGGATTACCTTCTTTTTTTTCGATTTAGGGCCTTTCTCAATTTGGAAAAGCTCATAAGGAACTTTTTTCGGCTTAATTAAGTCCATAGGGTTCACCTGATAAGGTGAGTAATATTCATGTTAAAACCTTTGGCAAGTTCAAAGTAGCCCATAAGGTGGAAATGTAAGTTAATCCAATCAGCCTTTTAAAAAGCCAGGTTGTTCTAGCATGCATTATACTATATCTTAATCGTTGTGGAGTACGTTGTCGTTTTGACTCCATCTTTCCCGCAAAAAATAAGGCCCATCTTCTTATCCTTTTTTCCTAGGCCATGTGATCCTATTCGTTTTTGTTATACCATAAATTTATGAAACAGCGTGCAGACCAGAAGGTGTGCTGTCTCATTTAAGCATCCCCTACCGCGGATATGTAACCTACTCTCTTGGCTGTAGAAACAACACCGTACGTCAGGGGCACCAACAGTCTCAACTGGTGCATCAAGATGGGAAATGTTCATAAAGTAAGTTAGATACCTTTGTCTCATAAGATAGACTGGCATTTTCCACCTTCTCTTTAGCACACTCCAGTGTCCCTTGACTTTCCGGTTTTGCCTTCTAAACCAGGTACCACGTGACACTCTATGAACCTGCTTTCACACTTCTACCCTTCTGGTAAGCTGATCATGCAGAGTAAGAGTAGATATAATAATCCTGTTTTTTTAATGAACTTAAGGTTATGAAGTATAAACATCAATTTACAACATATTTATGAAGTATGAACATCAATTTACAACATATAAACAAAAAGAACCCGAAAAACACTAGAAAATCAAGATTAAAACACCTTACCAGAGGTTTTCGAGATTTAAAGGCCGCGGAAAAATTGTAGACGACAGTAGGTAGATCAGCCTCTATTATTCGTTTTTTCTTCAATAAGTTGGGATTTATTGATTAACATAATCTAATTTGAGGTAGGTTTGGTAAACGATTAATAATTGAGGCGGTTGGTAAGACCTTGTAGGGTTGTGTTGATGTTTATGGTATAACAAAAATGGATTGGGTCACATGGGCTAGGCAAAAAGGCTAAGAAGATGGGCCTTATTTTTGGCGGGAAAGATGGAGCCAAAACGACAACGTACTCGACGACATTTAAGATATAGTATAATGATTAAAAGGACAATTACTTATATATACTTACCAAAATTGCATATTCATATATTTATCCAAAAATTTGTAAACACTATCAGATGACATGTAAGGGTGTTAATCGGGTCGGGTTGGTCGGGTTCGGGTCAAGGCTAAAAATAACATACCCGAACCCGACCCTATTTGAACTTGGGTTAGTCGGGTTTAGGTCTAATCGGGTCTTGTCTATTTGGGTACGGGTCAACCAGAATATGAGTAAATTGGTTAAAAAAAAAGGCCTAATTCAATATTTTTACATAGATAATTTATAAAATATATCAAAAAAAAAAAAAAAAAAAAAAAACCTTATTCTGGTCAATTGGGTCTATCCGAACCCGAGTTAGCCAAATATTTTCAACCCGATACCTGACCCTATTTAGTATTTGTGTTACTCATGTTCCATACTCGATTACGATCATTTCGACTAACCGACCCGAATTCAATTTTTGACCCGATAACCCGACCCGAAAAGCTTAGTCGGTTCGGTCGGTTTTTTGACACCCCGTATCATACGGATACAAAGTTTGTAATAGAAAAATATGCAAAATTGCAAATATTTTTCATTTTTTCTGGTGTAATCCTCCCCTAAACATATTATTTGAAACATAAACTTTGAAATACAATTTTTATTTTTCATTTATATGTAAGGATGTAAAAATAATATGTATAACTTGTGAAAAAAAAAAAAAAAAAAAGCCACATTATTTCTGACTTATTTTTTTACTAATATACAAATCACATTATTCACTAGTAGTCAAGTAGTCATATCTCAGTATCTCATCGATAGTTGTTTCGAACCGTAACCCACACGCCACCGGTAAACCACCATGATAACATCCACCATCAACCGCCGCATAGTTATCATTAATTCCTTCATAATTGATTGAATTTAAAGTCGATTTGATTTCCTCATCAGTGGTTATCAAATTCAGTTATGGAAGCGTGGTGAGCTTCTTATTGGTATGCTGCTGCGTTTTTGATACAAGCCTAATTATCAAAGTCAACATAAGTCAAACTTCTAAAGTCAAAGCTCTAAAAGTCAAACTAGCTGTTGGCGCCAAAAACAGTTAGACCCATTTAGCTTAAATACCCACATTGTAATCACTTCCATTCATTCATGTTTTGTAATAAATACTATCCTCTCAATCTTTCAGTAACCACTTTGTAGCAAATTCACCCATTAATCAATAACAAAGCATTTCGGATCTTGTTCATTGTTAAAGATTCCTAGTCTAGTTGTTGCAATTGATCCTATTTCTTCATTTCATAAGATTTATAGAATTGGTGTATTTCAATTGGTATCAAGAGCCTCTTTTCTGGCATCACATTATCTTCAAGAGTGTTACACTGACATTCTTGATTTTTCGGTCATCTTCTCCGGTCACATTCCGGCAAGAAACAGAGATTTCCGGCAAGAAATTAGTCACCACAAATTTCACCTATTCTATTACATCTGATTAGTGCCAAACATTTGTACGATCACAAGGCTAGCCCATTAGTGGTTAATTTCTCTAGCCTTGAACAAGCTGATCAGAAGCAATTGGTTTGGGTAATCAAGAATAGGATCAGTAGTTGTTATTCCATTGTTGATGAGTAATAACAATACTGGTGAGATGGTGAACACAAGAACCACAAGTGGCAATCAAGAAGTCACAATGGATTCTGTTCAAGATTCTTTAACAAGAATGATGGAGATGCTTAATGGCATGAACAATAAACTCACTGATCATGACAGACAATTCAATGCTTTCCAAACAGAATTGGCTAGTATCAGGAGTGGAGAAGGTCCTAGCAATCGTAATAATGGTGGTGTTTCAATTGTTAACAGGCAAAATGAGACACAAAATAGGCAGTTTGGGAGAATGTCTAAAATGGAGTTTCCAAGATTCAATGGTGAAGATGTTAAGGGCTGGATTTTCAGGTGTAGGCAGTTCTTTTGTCTTGATCATGTAGAAAATGAATTGAAGGTGGGAATTGCTGCTATGCATGTCTATGACAAGGCCTTAGTTTGGCATCAGCAATTCATTAAGAGGTTTGGTGAAAATAGTCCTTGGGAAGTGTATGAACAACAAGTTTTGAAAAGATTTGGGTCAGTCTTTGAAGATCCAATGATGGAATTGAAGAATTTGAAGCAAACTGGTAATGTGCAACAATATCAAGATTTGTTTGAAGATTTGGTGAATAAGGTGGAATTAAGTAAAGAATATGCCATCAGTTTGTTCATTGGAGGGTTGAAGGATGAGATTGGAATGCCCATAAGAATGTTCAAGTTGCCAACACTGATGGACGCATATTGTCAGGCCAAGAAACAAGAGTTTACCAATGTTGCCTTAAAATCAAGGTATAACACTTATACACCCAATAATACGTCTGTTAATTCTGGTTATGCTAACAAGGGAGTGGGATTATTCCCTAAACCATTTAATAGTACCTTGTCTTTGCTTGCTCCTATTCATAATGTTGCACCAAGAAACAATAATGGCATACCCTTTAGGAAACAATTGACCCAAAAGGAATTGGTAGAAAAAAGAGCAAAAAATCAATGTTTTTATTGTGATCAAAGGTATGTGCCTCGTCATAAGTGCTCTGGTCAGTTGTACTCTTTGGAAGTAGTAGTTGAAGGGGAAAAGGAGTGGTTGGAAGAAGAGGAGGGAAACTGTGAGATGGCTGAAGAATATGACTATCAAAATCAAAATATGGAATTCGTGGAAAATGACCCACAAATCTCTTTAAATGCCTTTCTTAATACAAATAAACCGTAAAAAACGTTTATTACTATTTATCGATCTCTTTAAGTTTTGTCGATAACAAACATAACATTATGTGAAAGTATAAATCTAAACATTACATGTTTTTACATTTACAATTTAGCATTTACATGCTATAATTAAAGTATATTTCTTGTAATAAATAAAATGCATGAAATGAGTTGGACAATACATAATGCATTACCCATAACCCATGGAGCTTGACCCATTGCATGACATCATGCATGACTTAAATAATGGGTAAAATCCATGACCCATGACCCAAAGTCCATAACCCATGACCCAAGATGTCTTTGACATCATTCATGACATCACTTGACCGATGGACCTTGACCCGTAACCTAAAACCTGGAATTGAAACCCAAAATCCGAACTGGTACTACGAGATAGCCGGATCCCTTGCTTTACACAGGCCGGATCCCTTTGTGAAGGGATCCGCCGGATCCCGGTGAACAGTGCTCAAAATTACCTTTAAATAGTAAGTCATTTCTCTCTTGTTTCTCACCCCACTTAGATATATCTTCTCTCTACATTCTAAGTGTTAGTGCAAATATTACGATATTTAAATTAAACGGTTTCTTCGGTTTTAATAATGACAAACATGTAACTTGTAATGGATAACGTAAATTGAACAAGTTACTTGTAAACACAAATCATCAATGCATACTAACATCAACATCTCTTGACATCTCAAGTATGCTTCAACAAAGTCGTAGATTTCCATCCCGACATAAATCACTCAAGGTATGAACAAACAAATCTACAACTTGACTAATGATCAAAGGATTATATTTTTCTCTAAACTTCACATTTTAAATGTGACAAAACATTTTTTCAAAAGTACATTTTACAAAATATTTTCGAATTAAAAAGAAATGGTTTAATTTGAAAAATAAGTTTAAAATCACCAACAGCTATTTTCCCCCCAAATCAGCTCCAAACTTCCCCAAATAAACCTTCCCCACTAAAAACAAATTTTAGAGCATCTCTGTCTGGGAAGGTACCACGGTACCACTAAATTTAGTGGTACCGTCGGGCATTTAGTGGTACTGTGCCCCCTGTAACGGTAAAATCTTCATTGCCTATAAATACCAGTCCATTCCACAGTTTTTAGGCACCCTTTTTCACACACAGTTTTCTGAGTTCAAATCTCCTATCACATATACTCTCCTTTAATCATGAAGTTAGTTTATCTTTGTTTAAAAGTGATCCAATCATCCATTCAAGTGATCACCTTCATTCATCTACTAGTGCAAGAGAAGAGCACTTTGAATCAAGAAGATACAAAGTGTTGTAGTGTTAGTGTATTGCACTCGTAACATTCGTTACGTACTTGTGTTAATAGTTAGTAGATCGGGTAGATCGTGTGTGTCATTGTGATCCTATGGAGATCGGGGAGATCTTGTGTAGCTTGTGTTAATAGTGAGTAGATCGGGTAGATCGTGTGAAGATAAGGTAGATCGGGTAGATCGTGAGTAGATCAGGTAGATCGAGTGTAGATCATGTGGATCTTGTAGCTTATGTGATTTGTGAGGATTGGGTAGATCGTGAGTGAGATTGGTACTAGCTAGATTAGTACTCGACATTTAGCTTAATGTCAAAAAATAATGTAAGCGACGCGGTTTATGTGTTTAGGCCTTAAAACCGAAGGTTTTTTATGTTTGGCCATAAAACATAACGGGTTTGGTTGTACCCGAAGAAGAACTCGACATCTAGCTTAGTGTCAAAAAATATTGTAAGCGACGTTGTATTGTTTTCTCCGCCAAGAAGGGAGCTTGTTGATTAGTGAAGTAACTCTCGAGTTGGGTACTCGGGGAGTGGAGTAGGGCAAAAAGGAGCATCGTGGCCAAACCACTATAAATCATTGTGCCCGGTTTGCGCTTTCCTTACTTATCTCTTTACTTTTTATCTTTGCACTTACCGTTTTATATTTTCATTGCTTTTATGTTCGTGTGGCTTATTGCTTATATTTTGTGGTAGTTATGTTGTGTCTATGTTTGTGTTATGGTAATATGATTCACTTATGGAATTCCACTATCACTAGTTGTCATAAGACTTTTTGTTGACACTTCTCATATTATGTCAAATTTGATTGGTCATTTGATACAAAAGATTTAAGTTTTTAAATGAAAACGTATTCACCCCCCCCTCTACGGTTTCCACAATTGGTATCAGAGCCACGCCGCTCAATTTTTTAAAAACAAATGGTTTTCAAAATTGAGTACGATCCATGTATCAAATTACCCATGAAAGGGGATAAAATATGAAAAATATTTAGTTGCTTAATACTTACAAGTTTTGTTGTTAAGGATACTCTGTCATACTAGCTTGAAGGTTTTTTTAAACAATTAAAGAATAGAGTTTGTAAGTTTCCGATTATGTTTTTAGAACAAGTCGTAAAGTGATGCGGTTTTGAAAGGAGCGTTTGGGAAAACTCTTTGTTTTATAGTAAATATATGTTTGTAAATGGTTTTTTTTGTTAGTCCTAAACATGAAAATGTTACTTAACATATTCTACATGTTCGATATCTAGTTTACTAAGTTTTACATCTATTCGTTACGTCGAAACAGAAATTCAGTCTGAGACAGAATTGTAACAATAGTGGACGGCACCACTAAATATAGGACAGTACCATTATATTTAACGGTACCATGGGGGTATTTAAAGGTACCATGCATCTGTCTGTCTGTTTTCAGAATTGGGTCATTTTCATAAATTCGTATAAAATCAACCGTAAGTCCATAGGAGTCGTCCCCTCTATCGTTTTAAACGTAATTGAGTCTATTTTTATATAAAAATATATTTATGAATTGTTTCCGAATGAAAATATATTAGAGTCCTTGATTTGCAACGAAAGATCTTTTTATTTATGCCGTTTGCGCAATTTTTGGCCAAAATGAAAAAGGGCTTTCAAATTTTGAACATTGATGTATTTTCAAAGTGACTTGGTAAAAATATTTGAAATGGGGAGGAAATCAATTCAGTTAAAAGAAAATAAATAAAGTCAAGCTAGGTATACATTGTTATACTTAATACACAAAATGACGATAAGTATTTTTATGTGTTATGCTAAATGGTTATTTGTTTTTCTTTGTGTCCTAGTATTGTTAGTTAATATTTTTTTAGTGCTTATAGTTATCTTTAGTTGAGCTAATTATATCTATAATCACAAGCGTTTTACATGCCTTGTTGCTATGTGTTGATTATTAGTTTTTCGGTTTATGCGTCAATAGGACTTAGACTAGACTTCTTGCACTAAGTTGCGTAATTGATTTTGCATTGCATATAGGCATAGACCACTTTTCTTGCATATGTGTTTCCGACATCTTGCAAGTTTTAAAATGCTTTAGTAACCTTCTTAGGAATAGAAACTAAGTTGGTTGATCATGTGTGTCGAAAGATATTGTCTTACACAATTATTTTTCCAAAGGTTTAAGTGTAAAAAATATATCACCTCAAAATATTTAACACTTTCATTAAATCCGTAACATGATCTCTAAAACATTACATCCTTTTGTCTTGCTTGACCATGGGTTGTCTAAACAAGATAAAATATCATGAAAATATATTAAACTTGCATTGATCCAACACACACAAAATGTTTTAAACATTTAGTATTTTACGTATGTTGTATAAAAATGGTTAAGATAATTATTTTTATACTCATGATATGTCGAAAACTAAGAATATTATACTTAATAATATAAATAGTTTTTCGCAAATAAAAATAAATGACAATATCGAAGTAGTAAGTTAATATGTCATTAACCTCACACATACAACTAGTATTAGAATAAATGGAACACATTCCTTAAATTTTTATTTTCTTTTTAAAAGGAGTGATCGTGAGGGTCAAGAAAGATTTCGAGTACATATCAATTCATTATTCAAATTATGATTGATATCATCATCGAATCTAATTGACAAGTTTTCGAGTATGGACATGAAATTGGAGTCATTATTTGTCTAGCTTCAAGATAACATCAAAATATAATGAAATATATTATCTTGAATCTACATACTCAATCACACTCGGTTGTTATGAAAATAATGACTTCCTCTCAAGACGAAAATAATATGCATCGGATCATAACTCACATTTGTGTTGAAGATGCTATATTGAGTCTTCTTGTCCAATGATTGTGTTCCAAACATTAAACTAATATGTTTAAAAGATGCATAAAATACACAACTAAGTAGGATTGACAACTTGGATGTTTTATCCGAAATATACAAGTAATTTACATTGCAATGAAATTAGTAAATGTGTCATTTCCGAAAAACCAAACACGAGCAAACAAACAACATATGTAAACTTTGCTTGTGAATGACTCAACACTCAAAATCACATGTCAAGTAAAAGTGTCACACATAATATGTTATTAACTATTATGTACGACTTCAATCTTCGAGAAAATCACATGTATTTCTCTTATCAAAATATTGACAAAGGATAATTTATATAATATGCATCTCATTCCCTTTGTAACATGAATGGTTGTGTTACAAGAGAATACATTGCATCATGTTAACAAATATAGGATATTAGATTTGAATAATAACCCAATACAACATGTGTCATTGCATAAACAAGTAAAATTAGCCATACACTAAAATACTTGTTTTACTAAGCGTTCGTAAGAGTGATAAGTTTCCTCTTTGAAAAGCATATTTGTTGAAATATACAATATGTCTCATTTCAATCATACATCATATAATACTCACAAGATCTATTGAGGTAAGTAACCTTTACTAGATTCTTTTCTCAAG